>NQII01002515.1:229101-340874 GCA_002778355.1 Clitarchus hookeri | reverse complement strand
GCAGCTTCTCTGGCACGACTCATTTCCAGTCGTCTTTAAACAATGACTGAAGTCGGACTCGACGAAACCAAATTCCTTCTCCTGCAAGGCAGAAATTATTCTTTAACAGGGGTTCTAGTGGAGCCTGACGTGACTTCTCAATTAATTTACCGCAGGATGGATAATTTTTCTGGTCTTCTTACAAATGGCGTAATGTACTTTGTCAATGCTCAGTATGTGTTCGCTGTCCTTTTACCTGCCCTACGCTAAATTCGCGCCGACATTTTTCCAAACTCTCAGGAGTGCCGTCGGGTATGCGGCTCAGGTAGCCTGCCGTCATATTCTCTGTAACTCTCATTTGTTGGAATCCCACATAGAACTCTTGTACTAATAGTGCCTACTGGGTTAATCGGCTGCCAAATATCTTTCTCGTTTTTAAACTGATTAGGGATTGGTGTTCAATACAAGAATTATTTTCTTGCCAAGGAAAATTTTCCTGATGTGTTGCAGGGACCTAACAACGCTTAATATTTCTTTATCGGTCACTGTATGATATTTTTCCCCCTTGTTATGCGAACGACAGGCCATTGATTCTGTCCGTTCGATGCCGTCTTCTTCCAGCTGCTCTACCTTCGTCCCCATAGCGTAGTCTGAATCATTAGCGTAAAAATAGTAATTCGAACCTTATATGAGATTTTGTATAACGTGCTCCTTCAAAAATGTATTCTTATTGGGCCTAAAGAGATATTTTCCTGTCTTCTGTCCAATCCCATGGTACATCTTCACGCAGCAGTTCAATCAAGGTAAATAAACTTCTCCAACTCTGTTGTAATAATTGCGATAGAAGCCTACTACTGTAGGCGTGAGGGAATGCTCTAGGAACGTAACCTCATTACTGCAGAACAATCACTTCTTAAGTTTAACTGTCATTCCAGGTTCCGTTTACTTATCGAGTACTGTTTTCAAGTATTCTTTTTGTTTCTCAAAGGTGTTAGACACAATAAGTAAGTCGTCCATATACGACCTCGCGAAGTCTGCACAATCTTCCCCTAGGGTAACTCTCACACAGCGAGTAAACTGGGACTCTGCATTGCATAACTGAAATGGGATAACTTGGAAAACGACATGTGGTTTCGGAAAAATAATTCGGTGTATTGCTGCGCTGCATCGGTCAAAGGAATTTGCCAATATCCATGGGTCAAATCGATCGTAGACATGTACTTTACTCCCCGGTACAGCCTCAACAAATCTTCTGTCGGATGCGGACTTCCCTTAACTTCACTGTGATGTCGTTCAGTTTCCTTGCTTCCTGGCACAAATGCACTGACCCCTCCTTTTTGCGAATGCAGACCATCAGATTGCAATACGGGCTGCAGGCGTGCCTAATAATATTCCAGGGTAACATTAACCTTAAATATTCTTCCGCTTCACTGACGTATTTTGTGGATATTGGATAGGATTTTCAATGAAATGGTTCGACTGGCGTGACTTGAATAATCTACTAGAAAAATTTATTTTGCCCGATTTTTCTGAAAAAAAAAAAGCTGATTGGAAAATTGAAGCTGATCTAGCTTCAACTTCTGACATATGTCTATCGCTTTCACACTGGCTACGGCTTGGCCAATGTCGTCACGCGTAGCTATGATGCTCGTGCAAGCAGGTCACTTTATCTGGCAGAGGTACATCCTTAATAAATCCACAATCTTGTCTGATCATATACATCTCTCAGGAAAAGTAACGAGGTCAATAAAACTTTCAAATACACACAATCCAGCCACCAAAATCTAANCCATATACATCTCTCAGGAAAAGTAACGAGGTCAATAAAACTTTCAAATACACACAATCCAGCCACCAAAATCTAATTTGATTTAATGATGTGTGAGAAATTGCACACCGAAAATAATTTGCTTGCTAAGGCCCTTAATAACTAAGGCTAACACCGTCTTTGGTTTACCTAGGCCTTCCATAGTCAGTAGTACTTGCTAGCATACTACTGGACTAGCTTTTGATGTAGCTCCAATAATTTTCAGTCGGGGTACTGAAACTGTAGGTAACATGTTTCTCGGCCTGTTTCCCGGAGCAATACTGTGTTATTTCCGGGTACCGCGATTAAACGGAATTCTATTAATTTGGATTATCCAGTTGCTACTCGGTGGTGTAGGGAATGATGCATGTACTAGTGGGTTCAAATATTCTTGATGTTTTAAATATCGTGGTTTCAGTGGGACCGCATAGTAACTGTTGCCCAAACGGTAATGACAGAGGTTTACCTTAACTGTCCCCTTGTGCTGGATGGTTAGACCTTATCCTCTGCTTGTCTGATGAATCAGGCCATTGGTAAATTTTTTTTTTTTCTCCGTTGTTTCCCTGTTGGTAATCTCCCTGTTTAGGTGACTGGGGTGGTTGTTGAAGCTCTAGGCACTCATCTTCTCTGCGACCTCTCTCTCTTTCCGGTCGGTACCTTTCCTGATCACTGTCGGACTTCCTATGGCCACGGTGTTTCCGACTGCTGTTGTACCTTCCACTAGAGTAGTATTTTCTACTTCTGAAAGACCGTTGGCCTCCCCGGTGAAATTTCTGACTGGGTATTTGTAATGGTAGACAGTACTGGTGCTAGTATTAATTTACCCTGGGACGTTAGTCATGCCCAGGTGGCGGACGAAATTCTCTGTTTTGATGGCCTGGTTACAAAGGCGGGTTTCGTTCCTGTGGGCCCTGTCTATCAGCTTCCCTGTTGGCGTGTATTCTTTGGAGGTGCTCAATTTGGTCGAAGGCCAGGAAACCTTCTCGGAATTAAACTAAGTCGCTATCATACCTGCCTGCTCAGGGAGCTTGGTAGCGATCAGGTGACTGGTGCTATAACATGGCAATACATTATTCAGCGCTCTGTTGCTGAATGTTATTGTCCCACTCCTGCAGATTCCTTTCTGGTACTGTAACCTGTTTAGCTGCATGTCCTTTCATTTCGTGTGTCTGTTCTTTCAATTCATGTGCTTGTTCCAGGCTTTTCATGATCTGCCCTTGTTTGTTCTTAGATTGCAGTGTGTTCTTTCAGTTCGCGTATCTTTTCCTGGGTTTCCCCTCATCATTTGTGTAAATTTCTGCACGAAATCGAGAGGAAAATTGCCCTGGCTAATGGTAGTGGTACTGGGGAAAATGGTTTGCTCTGGGTTTGCAGTTGTGTTTCCTACTTCTGGTGGCATCTGCTCTGTTTCTGGAGTTTCTTTGTTTCGTTTCCCTACTAAATTGGTAATCAGTGTAATTTCCTCTATGACAATTAGGTTCTGAAATATTTTGTATTTAATGGGTGCTGAGTTTCGGAGGTTTTATGGTGTACGCTGTTGTCTACACATCAAACGGAATAATCAGGTGTTAGTGGAACGACTGTTGCAATAATTTTTGTCCCTGTATACGGTGAAAATTAACTTTGTAATACCAACAGGAGAAAATAAGAAATTTAATCTTGGATCATACAGTTTTTGTCATCTCTAACAGAGAATGCTTATCTGATGTATGAAGCTGTCTCCACAGGACAGAAATGACTTCGCATCATATGTAACACCCAAACACCAAATAAATCTTACACACAGATTTGTAGGTCAGGAAAACTTGCAGCATCCAGCCTCCGTAGACTATAAACAACATACAGGAGACACTAGGAAGAATCACAATTCAGAACTACCACTAGCTACCGGCCAATTAATTCTCACAGAGACTTTAGTGGAAAAATATCTGATTTAATTTAGAAAAAACTATTTGGTCTGAACATGATGTAATATATAATATCTGTGGGAGTATTAAGTAGCATTTAATTATAAGTTTCAAAGTTTACTTAGATTTGCTTGGCCATAATAATGAGTGAAGCCATCTCGTACGTGTCTGTTATTTGAAATTCAAATAAAATTAAATCACTTCAAATTCATTTAATTATTGCAGAAACATGTAAATTAAACCATAAAATAATTTTATCACATCAACTCAGTTGGGAGAACATAAGATATCAGTTCAGTGCTTCGTAGACAAATAGTTACAGCAACTTAATGAACTGAAGGTCCAAGACTTTGTTAACATAAGCCAAAATAATTTCTTAAAAATTATTAATAATTTTATGGATGTCATCTCTGCTTTGAAAATATGAATACTTAGCTGGAAAATCTTGATTGTAGCAACATCTCGTGGTGTCTTCTGAGGCTGGTTCCACTGGTCGTTGGTCTTAATCTTCTATCACAAGTCTCTCGAGCCTGAGGTACGTATCTACAGTCTTTACCGCACCTCACTCATATTGCAGTAACTCTAACTTGACTTTACTTCTAACCCGCGTATGTAGCGCGTGGAGACTAATTCATTTCTCCTCAGTGATGTGTCTCTTTGCCCTGTCGGCGGTCTGCATTACGGTAATGACTCGGCTAATCTTACAGAAAATCAGAATATCTATCAGGCCGGTGACCCACTAGGTCACCATTTTCCTGACGGAATATTAAAATGGCTATATGCGTCTAAAACTGCATACTTAGACGACGCCTTTAAAACATCGCTCCAATCATGAGAAGGCTACATCATATCTTAAGTCTCTGTCACACTGTAACATTTTGGTTTTCAAATATATTTGACATTAAAATTAAAATACAAAATACTGCCATCACATGTTTCCTTACAATAAATATTATCTAATAATCATGAATGTGTTTTAAAATAATTAATTTTTTTCTTTACTAGGAGAATCTTTTTTGAAATATTTTATTTTCAAATGGAGATATAGCTTTTGTTTTCCATGCAGACAATTTCATGTAGAAATGTAAGGAATGCTGTAATTTATTTTCGCTTCTTTACTAAATTACAGTTTTATTTATCAGCGATGTTTCTTGCACTCTGAAATTAAATGCATCCAAGTCCGCAACATTATGTTTAATATTTACTTAAAATAGCTTTCATGCCCAGACAGCTTCTATATACATTAATTATTTACTTAGTATTCTTCGTTTCCAGAAAGTATTCGTTTTTAATGATTCTTGACGTCAATTCTTGTCGTGCACTATTCTGATTGGCTGGGACAGTCAAACATCAAAGAAATTTTACAACCGGTCCAATATTTAAATGTGTGAGGGAAACTGAATGCATACAACTTTCTCAGACAAATATAGCGGCGTTTATAAAGCTTCTATGACGCCATAAATGCCCAACTTTATTTGACCAAACTTATTTAAATCAATTTGAAGGAAGAGTTTTACAGTGTAACAGGATGTTCACACATTTGTCTTGCATTACCAACGCAACCAATCAACAAACTCCTCTATTTAAAATTACCCACATAAAAATACCTTTGTAATAAAAAAATTTAATTTTTACAACAAAGTATACTGAAATACGTTTTCCAAGGTAAGCATCTTGAAATAATTAATATAAATTAGAGCTGGAATAAATAAAATATATCGACCACAATCAAATATTAAAAAAAGCAAATAAATATTTCTTTAACATACTCATTCCATAAGTATACTGAGATAACTGTGACAGGTATAAGGAGCGGTTATTTGAGGTGATACACTATATATGAGGAACAAATCATATTTCAAAGAAAAATTAAATTTATGTATGTTTTCAGACGATGTGAGATTTTTTTTGTTATTATTACTTTCTCTTAGTGTATAAATGTGGGCCTAAAACATTTACATGCCAAATATCTACGGTATGTTTTCCAAGAAGTAAACAACACATTACCAACGAAGTAGTTTGTAAACAATACATTGTTCGCATATTAACAAAACATAAATTAAAATTAAAAATAAATCATAGTGTTATTTCATCACAAATGAGGTTATTACCGGTTTTTTTGCATAATGTTGGTTAAAAAAAGCTGACACAACTAAACAGTTAGTACCTCCCGATAACCTAACATTGTGTTCCAAATGCTCACACAACATATAACATACTGAACTAATTTTAAAGATATCTATCTCAGGTCAAGAGGAATCTTCATATTATATATAATGCGAGAAAGAGAAAATATATCCATTCAAAACTTAGTTCCATACATAATATGTTGGTTTTACAATGTTGGCTTAAAAGAATAATATACACGTGTTACCAAACATTAAACAACAATTTAAAATTAAACAAGAATTTACTGATATAACAAATGAGCATACTTTTATCAAAACGGCTGTAATTAATTTTTAATGAGTTCTTAAAAGATAAGTTGGTAGGTAAGACTTCAAATATCGTTAAAAGTAATATAATTTGAGATGAACCCAGAAATATATGCCACAGTAGTAAGACAATCACAAGTACAAATATACACTTGCCTTACCCGGGACTCTAACTCAGAAAACATTGCACCATGAGCTACCATGCAATCAACTGCATTACGAAGGTCGGATTCGGAGCATCAACTTGGGATTTAATTAGTATAATGTTTCGAATGATTGGATTTCATAACCTGAATTATTAACAAAGCAGTCATTTTGAAATTATCTGCCTCAGCAATTTAAAACATGAAATAATAAATAGCCAACCGTAGGGCTTCTTGTGTGAAGAATTTGGTAGAAATCAGTTTATTGATCCCTAAAATATGGCATACAATATGCAATATTTTCATGTGTTGACAATCTGCATAAATGGATGACAGAAATATATGTATTATCAAATTCGATAATTGTCAGTTTGCAAAGATAATAGCACATAATGCTTATATGATTTTATAACAACAGTTCTGGAAATAAGTGTCTGTCACACTTAAAAAATACACACATTCATATTACCTATCACGGTACAACTTCTTCGCAAAATTAGATATGCTTGGGTTGATTGATTCCCGAGATATGACCTAAAAACTGTCTTTGTTATTTTGGAGCTGAAAATAACATAGAAATGAGGCTCTTTATAGACGAATATGATGGTTGTAATAGATAATGCCTGAATACAACGCTAAGTTGGAATTTGTTTCGTTATTATAATATAATAAGCTGTGACATTTATAACACCACAATGTTAAAAATAAATATTTGGCCTATTTAAAACATATACGGTGCTGCATGTGCTGCAGAACTATATGTTTAACAAATTTGGTAGGGCTCTAGTAGAATGATTAAACTGGTTTTGGTGCAAGGGGACCTGGGACTGGAGGGCTCCAACGATTCATGCTCTATCATTCCGGCTGACAGCCATATTGTCAGCTATGTCGAATGTGGTGACATTGACCTTTGTCCTCAAGCCTTTAAAATTTAACATCTAAAATTTTAAAAAATCCTAAAATTTATAAAAAGGTATAATTATTTTTTAATTAATAATTTATAAACTAATGGTTTTTGAAATTATAAAAAATATTATGAATTTATTGATAACGACTTACATTAGTTCATTACTCGATTTTATTCTAACAATTGCTTGAATGGCTTATGCCCACATCATCTATGCTCATTCCGTCAAATGCAGTAATCTTGGTGTGTATTTTGTTTGTACATTGTTTTCAATTTAACATCTTGGTACCACTACTGTATTAATTATCGATTTACCCTCTAGGCGAACTGCCGATTTAGACACAAGGTAGCACAGTCTGTTTGGTTTATGTTTATAAACTTTATGTGGTGCGCTCAGCGCTCTGCATATTTGATTGTATTTTCAAAACCTAGGAAGTGATAACTTCTCAATTTTGTTGCCTANTTCAATTTAACATCTTGGTACCACTACTGTATTAATTATCGATTTACCCTCTAGGCGAACTGCCGATTTAGACACAATGTAGCACAGTCTGTTTGGTATATGTTTATAAACTTTATGTGGTGCGCTCAGCGCTCTGCATATTTGATTGTATTTTCAAAACCTAGGAAGTGATAACTTCTCAATTTTGTTGCCTGTTATCGGCCTGTACACAATTGCAACGATGTCCAAACTTGCAAAGAACGTAAATTGTCATATCAATGTTTGTTTTGTTTTCAAACATAAATTTTTTTTTAACTTATTTTACTTTTAATGTAATTTTTATTTAATTTTAAAATATTTAAAAAATAATATTGAGGTAGTTTTTTATTGTCAAAGTGTTATACAAAACAAAACCAAACAAATTTNTTAAAATATTTAAAAAATAATATTGAGGTAGTTTTTTATTGTCAAAGTGTTATACAAAACAAAACCAAACAAATTTTATTAAAACTAATTTTAACAAGAGAAAACACATTTAAAATTATACATATGGAAAGTTATATGTATTGCAATCTTTAGTATTCACTTCAAAATTAATGCATCGGATACTCAGAAATTGTTGGGGGCCGGGTAGCCCAATACGTGACATACTACAACACAATACTTCAGATCTAACAATTGCCCTCCTACTGCATAGCGCTCGCATAAATTTTATCTAAAGCAGACTTTCGCAATCGATTGTTTACATAGCTAGATTAATAAGTCTTAAATAGAAGAAGTGACTNATTTTATCTAAAGCAGACTTTCGCAATCGATTGTTTACATAGCTAGATTAATAAGTCTTAAATAGAAGAAGTGACTAAATGAAATAAAACACATGTTACCATGCATATATCGTTTTAATTACTTTACTTTTATAAAATTCTTCCTAATTATTTCGTACATTCGATCTTTACATTTCTCAAATANATTTTATCTAAAGCAGACTTTCGCAATCGATTGTTTACATAGCTAGATTAATAAGTCTTAAATAGAAGAAGTGACTGTATATGAAATAAAACACATGTTACCATGCATACATCGTTTTAATTACTTTACTTTTATAAAATTCTTCCTAATTATTTCGTACATTCGATCTTTACATTTCTCAAATANCATCGTTTTAATTACTTTACTTTTATAAAATTCTTCCTAATTATTTCGTACATTCGATCTTTACATTTCTCAAATATTTGCAGATCTTCGACAGTAGCCAACAGTCTCCTCTTATATACTCCCGACCTTTCAGTTGATCAATAATTAAAGATATCAGAACAATGTGTGAGAGATCCCCATGGTTTTGAATGTCAATCAAATGTCTGAGTNTTGATCAATAATTAAAGATATCAGAACAATGTGTGAGAGATCCCCATTGTTTTGAATGTCAATCAAATGTCTGAGTCTATCAACAAGCTCATTCGGCTCTTCGGAAAATATGCAACGAGTGTGCTTGATGCCTTCTTCCTTATTCACACCACTTGTCGAAAGAAACTCGTTGGAGAAATGTGTGTAAACGTCAGGGGATTAATCATGCTTCACATAAAATATTTCATTAACACTGATGGCATGGCTATTATGAAAAATGCTGTCTTCATGATCATCTTCACTTCCTGTTTCATCCTCATTATTTGGTTAGCTTTTCTTTGTGGATGTCGCATGGTCATCATCAGTATTTATTGCCTCCAATCGTTTATTTTGTAGTTCGTCGATTTCACACTAAAGTCTTGCATGTGTACATTCCACACAATCCGACTCTATCTCGCATCGCTGGTCTCTCATTCCGTCATTAGCATTAATTGTCTCCTCATAAACTTTTGTGGGATTAGTAAGAATCGATGCAGTTAGAGGTAGTGATGACATCACTTTGTGACTCCCAGAAGACGAACCACTCAGATTTTGATGTGTTATTTTAATGTATCACCTAGTGTAAAATGTATATGGTCATTGTCGTAATGTTTCATTATGCGAGTTCGCTCGTTGTNGTCATTGTCGTAATGTTTCATTATGCGAGTTCGCTCGTTGTGTGCGAACAAAATATATAGCAAATTAACAGGAGGCTAACATACTCAACACATGCTGTCCTTCAGTGGTTGAAAAATAACAAATAATTGTCAGCCTTGATGTGTTTATTTAAGTTGTCATGTCAAGTAAACTGTCTGGAACCTTTATAGAAGCTAAGAATCGCAAGAGATAGGTTCTTCAAACAATCACTCTTTGAACGTCACTGCGCATGGAAACTTTTAGCGAAGGCCTCGGTGCAGTAACAGCTTTGTTTCCTACGTAATTTATGCGCAGTCTTTGAAGGTATGTATGAAGTCATAGATGACACTCGATTGCACATTATCAGTGGTTCGCATCGTATTTAAGCATACAGAATTTATGCACTTTACACCTGTAGACTGACTCCTGCCAACTACTTGGCCACGAATAACAAGACTTACACTGACACCACGTATTCAACGACTATGTGGTGCATGAGGTGCTGATTGTGGTGCATGAGGTGCTGATTGTGGTGTGTGTGGTGCTAATTTTATTGCATGAGGAACGAAGATCAGNGTGCTGATTGTGGTGCATGAGGTGCTGATTGTGGTGTGTGTGGTGCTAATTTTATTGCATGAGGAACGAAGATCAGTGCTGCAAATTTTTGAATATCTCATAAAAACCATCACTCAGAGTAAAATGCCTCTTGTAGCGTTTGCTCTGAAGTACCAATTCCTGCTGTGGTCATTCAATATCGCCACAGTTATCACATTGATAAATCTTGTACCAAGTTTTGAATAAGTAGTTACTAGTCTCACGTTGTTCGGCATTACCGCCTAGAGAGAAAAATCTTCCCACAAAAGTTGCACTCAGACCATGATGAGCATCCCCGACTACTAGAGTCAGCAAGCAGTCGTGGCAACCTCGTTGATGCAGCCAGTGATACAGATGGCCAGTCTTCAGTCCCCAATTGAAACTCTATATTTTAATAGTTTACACAGTCTCAGTAGATAAATAATGATATAACTATCTGCATTCCACCACGTCTGTCAAGCAAGTGACAACCTTTTTATACTATGCTTGCTTACGTGTAAGACAGTTTGCATTGCTAGTCTTGGGTGCCTCAGTAGGTATTTGCTTAGCCATGTAGCGGCAAAGCAGAAAGTTTGCTGGACTGGAATATGTGGTCATTAGGTCGATCACTTCCTAGCCAACTAACTCGTTATTCATACCTTTCAATATACTTTACAGTTATCCATCTTGCTACTGCAGCACTGTCCCAGTGTGTCATACACCAGTTCCAGAAATGTAGATTCCCTCTTGATTCGCTGCACAGTACGTTCACCTACCCCAGTTGCAACAGCTGTTTCCTGTTGGGGCTTCGTAATAGGTTGTCAATAGCACATTATCAGCTGCGTCCTCTTCCGTGACACGAAATATGTTATAAACAACCTCTTATGCTTAGCTGTATAGCATTCAGCCTTTCCCCCTTAATCTTTGATTGCACTGGTGACATGTCATATTCACGTTACTGTGATGCGGAAATACAACCTCAACAGTCGCATGCCACTTCCGAGTCACCACGGTTAATTCAGGCTATTACACGTTTTGCTCGGGCAGTACACCCCTGGCCGCGTGAGGGGAGGTAGCCTGTCCTCCCTTCGACATTCCCCGCTCGACCCGCAATCAATTATGGAGCACGCTCTATAAGTGACGGATTCTCATTACCCGCTCCATGCAATAATGAAACCACACGAAGGAGAATATCTAGTGCAGGAATGGAGGAAGTTTTTTACTTTGGGGCCAAACCCATATTTAAAGTTGGTGCTGTGGGCCACTCTACTATTAATATTTATAACTGAGTGGTTTACCAGGTCCGAGATACTTGTATCCTGAGACTATAGGCTGTTCACGGTATAGTGAGAACTTTTGAATGCCCTCTCATTTGGAATAATAGTCAATAAATATATTTTATTGTAGCTTAGATGTTAACTTCCGCATACGATAGAATATACACACTGTGGTTATTACTTAAATGGCAATATTTATTTTAAAATTTTTTTAAAGGACAAAAAATTTACTGGAAGGAAAAAGTATCTAGGACCTCCAAAGTGCTCACTTTACCGTGAGCAGCCAATATCGGTCTTTACATCTTACATCTTTACTAGTCCCATACACACATGTACTGCGAAGAGTTATTTTCAAGACCAAGAAGTATGTAAGATCTCCTATTATAGAATTCTAATAATAAAAAATAAATTGAATTCTAAAAATTTGTTAACTGATGTTTATACGATAGTAAAGCATATAAAAAAACTGAAGAATAGTAAAGTGTCATAAAAGGATTATATACACAATACCCTAGAATATATTTGATAAGTCAATGCAAACCAAATGAAATCACCAGTAACCATTAACAAATCATTAAAAATTAAAATTACCACTCTTGGAAGTTTCTGGTGAGTAAAATTTTTGTGATCAGTAAACATGCATATCTCAAGGGCCACTTGAGTTGAATCGGTCATTTGAGAAACATCAGATGTCTTGAAAAGTAAGTCTTGAGTTATTTAAAGAAAACATTTTACATTCACTTAGATGTCAGATAAAAATATTCAGATACGTTTTTTACCTAGAACAGTGTTTATAGAATAATGTTGCCTGGTAAAAGACAGAAATGTATTAAAATGTAGCCATAGTAGAATAATTTAACCTGTGGACATGTGAGATTTCTCAAAACACTGACAAACAAATGGAGCACTCTGTAAGTATGTAAGCAAACAATAAGATAAAATGTAAATAAAATTAATAATATATCCATGAGATGATCTTTAAAACCAAGTGCAATAATAAAAATAATATATTAAGAAGGTGTAAGTAACGAGCTAATTGTCGGGAGTGTCAGTCATCGCACACTGAAAACATTCCATGTAAAACTAGCTCCATGTTGGGGGACATTGATAGTGAATCCTCACTGCTTGAATAAAAAAGTATAGTAATGAACATATACAAACAAACTAGTGGGTTTAAGTTTTATGCTCAATATCCGGAGTGTCAGTTGTTGGCCACAGAATGAGTTCTGCGTTAAAGTCATTCCTTTTTCGGTGGAAAAAAATTTCTGTGATTTCTTGATGTCTTCGAATTCTGTTAGGATTTGTGGTTTATCACTAGATAACTTCAGAACTCTTCCAATATAGTCAGGAGAATAGAATATTGCATAAATGTTGAGACATTGAAATGCTGTTTCTACTTACGTGGCTCACTCCTTTCATAAGACTCTGCTGATATCAAANCATAAATGTTGAGACATTGAAATGCTGTTTCTACTTACGTGGCTCACTCCTTTCATAAGACTCTGCTGATATCAAATTTCTTTTATAAAATCTATGTCACCAGTTTTGAAATTTGTAATGTCGATGGATCCCACGATATGCACAGCAAATATGTGCATACTGTGTACTGAGCTCTTCATATTCCTTTGGTGTGTATATCCTATCAGTTGTTTTAATTTTCTATTAAACGATACTGAAATGTCTATTACATTGTAAATATGTGTCCTCTGATCGGCAAGTATTTGTGAACTGTCTGAAATCGCCCAATCACTACAAGGGCCAAACCAAACCTCACTACAGTGTTGTTCTTGTTTTGACACCCAAAAAAGGTCAGAAAACAGATGTAGATGTTGAACGTCTCGGCCAGTTTCATTATTCATGAAATCTAGCAGAAATAAGCATACCTCGTTTGGGCCTTTCTTTGCAATACCTTCATGGTATACATAAAATTTGCCAACTGTGTTTTGATGAGTTTATATTGAATACGTTCATGGTGAGTTGCCACATGTGAAACATCTCCTGCACAGGAATTTCTGACAGCTGAATGTTCATCACGTAGTCCATACATATGCCAGCAACTTTATTATCTTCTAAATACGGTTTTCTAACTCCCTTATAAAAAATGTTGTNACGTAGTCCATACATATGCCAGCAACTTTATTATCTTCTAAATACGGTTTTCTAACTCCCTTATAAAAAATGTTGTATCTTCGTTTGTGAACTAAATAAACCATTTCATCAATACGTTTAGCAACGTCATTAATCGATGGATTTTGATTTTCACAGACAACCCTTCTCACTGGCAACAGGTGTCCACTTGCTGTCTTCCAAAAGTAAGGCTAAAGTTCTCTTGTAACACTTTCAAGTAAATAAGTAGGTCACAGCAATGTCAGTGAGTTTCTCTTTAAATAACTGCCACGTCATTTTGACATTGAGAGTAGCACTGATGTAAAGAAACGTGTTGCCTGTGTAATGTTATTGTTTTGTAGGGAAAGAAGCAATTTTATCTTCAATACATTTAACTAGAATTCCTGGTATTACATTTCCAGGGGTATTTTGCTTCTTGCATCCTTTCGTGATTTTCCTTTAGACAACAGGTTGCACAGTCGTCCAACAGGATCACTGGAAAGTCCAAGAATTTCCTCTAAGAAAGCGGTTTTACACACTTGCACTCGTCCTTTTGAAGTTGACAGGTCGTATTTGAATGTCTGGGATATTGGTTTTTTGCTTGGGCCATCAGATGCATCAGCTGGATATCATGGACGTTTTCGCTTTGTAGATATGCATATTCTTCACTTTGTGGATATCTGAAGTAAATCACCTTCAGAACCTCTTGATGGGATGCAGGTCCACTTACACCAGAAACAAATATTTAGTTAAAATTTACTATATTTATTTTAAATTACTGGATATGCTACTACGCTATTAAGTTTTTTGAGATCTATTAAAATTTTTATATCTTTAAATACAAAGAACTTCTATTATCTTTTTCCTGTCAAACCAAGATGGTTGCGAAGATTGATGACATAAATATATTGTATTGTCAAGAGAACTACAGTTACGTTTCAAGTTGATCTGATATGTGGAAGTTTGTCAAATATTGATTACGAGATTTGTCCCTAATAATTATCATAGCAGGTAATACAAAATATTGTAATGAATAGGTAGCTACGATTAAAACATTGTTATGTTACTTACTTGAAATAATTCCGCGGGCCTTGGGTTGTATAACTTTTCTTTTCCAATTCACATTTTTAACTCTTGCTTTTATTTTCTTCTCCCATTTGTACTCTACATTCTTCACACTCTTTCTCCTATTATTTTAATATTTTATATCACTTTATCTACTTACAGAAATTAACCAACAACACCACTCAATGCGCCAAAGACTGCTACATCATAGACCAATTTATAAATTAATGGAGTTATGTTAACTCCTCGTACATATTACAACACCGTATGTCCCACACAGTTCTGCACTCTGTATGCTGCTATGGTAGTTATCTGAGAAACCCCTCATGTCCTGAACATTAGGGGTTCCTCATTTCACTGGAATATTGCAGCTTTCTGTTTTTGTGTGTTTTTTTTTTTGTGGACTTATGTGGTTTTAACCATAACTTTATGTTAAATTTATAATTACTCAAATACTTTAAAACACAGCCCAAACAACCTGTGTTATCTTATTTTACGTTTTCTTAAAGAAAATTATTTGCTGTATGATTCGCGGACAAGGCAATGTAAATCAATATTGATATCACAAATATTGTCACCTTGACTTCCATATCCCAACTTACTCTGAAAAACTAATGAAAATTGAATCTCATTTTACACATTGCTGAAATGTAGATACGTATACCAATTACAAATCACGAATTACATGATATTTATTTATGTCATAATACATAAAACACTTGATAAAACCGAAACAACTCAATAATATAAGTTACCACAGCAGCGGCCATTGAAAAATATAAAACACAAGAGATGATCTTCGTATAGTTCTCACCTTCTTTTGCAGAATTGTTTTAAAAAGGGCATCGTTTTAATGAAGATATTGATTTTGCAAGTGAGCTCGCTAATATACTCAGGTTTTACACAATTTGCTCTATTTTTTGTTAAAATTTGTAAATGATATAAGCATACCAATAATTCATTCCGTTCTGAAGTTCGTTTCCTAACGCTTTTGCAGTGATCAGCTGTAGTGACTCCCAAATGTGAAATATATACTGTACACCTGTTGATATTGTCGGTTACTCGCAATGTTTTATAGCTAAGCGAAATATAGTTATTAAAATAAACTATATTTCAATATAGCGCTTAATACATTTTGCTAAATCAAAATTAATAAAAAAATATATTACAAAAAAAATCAGCCATTTGGAATTGAACATGGCATGTGATATTTAAAGCGTATTAGTTTGTAACTAAATTATTTAAATTAAAAGGCAATGACTTTGTAACGTGCTTTTTTTAATAATGAGTGCGTTTAAAATGTTTCATACTTGCAATGTATAGTACTTGCTTACATTAATTTTCATACTTACGATGTAGAGTATTTGAATATATTTAATTTATTTAAAACACAACTAAACTGAGATTGTATTGTAAATTATTTCTTCAATATGGCCCAGGTTTATAATAACTATTTTGGCTTGCCGTTTTAAATGTGGTTATCGTAGTTCAAGTTACAAAAATGTATTCATTCTGCGCATGAAACCGTTTATATCACAGAAAAATCTCTAAACTTTGTGTATAAGGGATTTCCAAAGGTTAATCAAGNAAAATTTATTCATTCTGCGCATGAAACCGTTTATATCACAGAAAAATCTCTAAACTTTGTGTATAAGGGATTTCCAAAGGTTAATCAAGTGCTCAGTATGGTGATATAACGTTTTGGAACAACGAAATGTCTTACATTTAATATGAAAATTCACACAAGCTCATACAAAAATGTCGATGTATACCGGCATAAGTCTGCTTATGGTTTGCAGGCAGTCGATAGTGGTTTTCAGGAGGGAAAACCTACGACGGCAGTGTTTGTGAAGTACCAGTCCAGACGTCACATTTATGGCCTGAGCTATGTGAAGTATCTGAGCATCGCCTACACATCTTTACGTCTATACAGCAGTACCGTGTTCCTGTGACGACACTCATAGAGAGGATCTACCACACTTCTGCGACACTCCAAGTCTGAAGGTTTGTTACCACAATATTTATGTACCTTCACTTCTCTGCGTCTAGTGAGATGGGGCAGTGATAACACACTAGACTGGTAATTTGGCCCAGGGTCCTATTCTCAATATGAGAATACTGGTTCTTTCCTTCTATGTTCTTGCATACGATTCCAGCTGATGTTGAGATTGCCGAGAGTATCTAAGTTTGTAACTGCAGGAGTTACTGGTTGAGTTTATAATGTATCTGCTTCGCAATCGGTTATGCCCTAAATTAAAAAAGAAAAGGTTTTAACTTTACACAACAGATTGTGGTGTTTTATGTACTCTGTTATTTCACGTTGGTGAATGTAATATACGCCAACTGTTCCTGTTAAGGCTGGTTTGTTTTTTTATCTTAAATGCGATAATAATTTCGAAAAACTTTGATCACAAAAACCAAAATGTTAAAAATTACCACCACCCCAAACCGTTCTAAATTTTTTGTAATGCAATGACCTAATATTAGAAAACGAAAAACAATTGTAAAAATATTGAAATGCTACTTATTCTGAAAGTAAGTGAACTGCACCTTAAAGTGTTTTTCCAATGCTGACATTTTAAAAGTGCCTGGCTTGGTCGAAAACCATAAGTCAGGTGTCCTTACTAAGATAGATATGTGCATCGAGGTTGGTGAAATCCGGTTCACGCATTCTAAAATTGAAAGGGTGGGATACACTGTTTTGCTATTTTCCAAAATGGTTAACAAAAAATACATGTTTTAAATCATTGCCTGCACGATGCACTAGCAACATACAAAATTGGGTTTAAATCTGGGTTTGGTTGCATGGTTCCCCAGATAGGACATATCAGCGTTTCTATAATCGATAATTCTTACAGCAAATCTTATATTATATATCGAAAACTATCAGGTTTACAACCTTGCTTCCGCTGTTTTTTTTCCCCAATCTTGGAGGCTTTATTGTTAAAAGTTGATTACATATTTATGATTAAAAATACTTTCCGTCANACCAACAACACCACTCAATACGCCAAAGACTGCTACATCATAGACCAATTTATAAATTAATGGAGTTATGTTAACTGCTCGTACATATTACAACACCGTATGTCCCACACAGTGCTGCACTATGTATGCTGCTATGGTAGTTATCTGAGAAACCCCTCATGTCCTGAACATTAGGGGTTCCTCATTTCACTGGAATATTGCAGCTTTCTGTTTTTGTGTGTTTTTTTTTTTGTGGACTTATGTGGTTTTAACCATAACTTTATGTTAAATTTATAATTACTCAAATACTTTAAAACACAGCCCAAACAACCTGTGTTATCTTATTTTACGTTTTCTTAAAGAAAATTATTTGCTGTATGATTCGCGGACAAGGCAATGTAAATCAATATTGATATCACAAATATTGTCACCTTGACTTCCATATCCCAACTTACTCTGAAAAACTAATGAAAATTGAATCTCATTTTACACATTGCTGAAATGTAGATACGTATACCAATTACAAATCACGAATTACATGATATTTATTTATGTCATAATATATAAAACACTTGATAAAACCGAAACAACTCAATAATATAAGTTACCACAGCAGCGGCCATTGAAAAATATAAAACACAAGAGATGATCTTCGTATAGTTCTCACCTTCTTTTGCAGAATTGTTTTAAAAAGGGCATCGTTTTAATGAAGATATTGATTTTGCAAGTGAGCTCGCTAATATACTCAGGTTTTACACAATTTGCTCTATTTTTTGTTAAAATTTGTAAATGATATAAGCATACCAATAATTCATTCCGTTCTGAAGTTCGTGTCCTAACGCCTTTGCAGTGATCAGCTGTAGTGACTCCCAAATGTGAAATATATACTGTACACCTGTTGATATTGTCGGTTACTCGCAATGTTTTATAGCTAAGCGAAATATAGTTATTAAAATAAACTATATTTCAATATAGCGCTTAATACATTTTGCTAAATCAAAATTAATAAAAAAATATATTACAAAAAAAATCAGCCATTTGGAATTGAACATGGCATGTGATATTTAAAGCGTATTAGTTTGTAACTAAATTATTTAAATTAAAAGGCAATGACTTTGTAACGTGCTTTTTTTAATAATGAGAGCGTTTAAAATGTTTCATACTTGCAATGTATAGTACTTGCTTACATTAATTTTCATACTTACGATGTAGAGTATTTGAATATATTTAATTGATTTAAAACACAACTAAACTGAGATTGTATTGTAAATTATTTATTCAATATGGCCCAGGTTTATAATAACTATTTTGGCTTGCCGTTTTAAATGTGGTTATCGTAGTTCAAGTTACAAAAATTTATTCATTCTGCGCATGAAACCGTTTATATCACAGAAAAATCTCTAAACTTTGTGTATAAGGGATTTCCAAAGGTTAATTAAGTGCTCAGTATGGTGATATAACGTTTTGGAACAACGAAATGTCTTACATTTAATATGAAAATTCACACAAGCTCATACAAAAATGTCGATGTATACCGGCATAAGTGTGCTTACTGTTTGCATGCAGTCGATAGTGGTTTTCAGGAGGGAAAACCTACGACGGCAGTGTTTGTGAAGTACCAGCCCAGACGTCACATTTATGGCCTGAGCTATGTGAAGTATCTGAGCATCGCCTACACATCTTTACGTCTATACAGCAGTACCGTGTTCCTGTGACGACACTCATAGAGAGGATCTACCACACTTCTGCGACACTCCAAGTCTGAAGGTTTGTTACCACAATATTTATGTACCTTCACTTCTCTGCGTCTAGTGAGATGGGGCAGTGATAACACACTAGACTGGTAATTTGGCCCAGGGTCCTATTCTCAATATGAGAATACTGGTTCTTTNGTAATTTGGCCCAGGGTCCTATTCTCAATATGAGAATACTGGTTCTTTCCTTCTATGTTCTTGCATACGATTCCAGCTGATGTTGAGATTGCCGAGAGTATCTAAGTTTGTAACTGCAGGAGTCACTGGTTGAGTTTATAATGTATCTGCTTCGCAATCGGTTATGCCCTAAATTAAAAAAGAAAAGGTTTTAACTTTACACAACAGATTGTGGTGTTTTATGTACTCTGTTATTTCACGTTGGTGAATGTAATATACGCCAACTGTTCCTGTTAAGGCTGGTTTGTTCTTTTATCTTAAATGCGATAATAATTTCGAAAAACTTTGATCACAAAAACCAAAATGTTAAAAACTACCACCACCCCAAACCGTTCTAAAATTTTTGTAATGCAATGGCCTAATATTAGAAAACAAAAAACAATTGTAAAAATATTGATATGCTACTTATTCTGAAAGTAAGTGAACTGCACCTTAAAGTGTTTTTCCAATGCTGACATTTTAAAAGTGCCTGGCTTGGTCGAAAACCATAAGTCAGGTGTCCTTACTAAGGTAGATATGTGCATCGAGGTTGGTGAAATCCGGTTCACGCATTCTAAAATTGAAAGGGTGGGATACACTGTTTTGCATGTTTTGCTATTTTCCAAAATGGTTAACAAAAAATACATGTTTTAAATCATTGCCTGCACGATGCACTAGCAACATACAAAATTGGGTTTAAATCTGGGTTTGGTTGCATGGTTCCCCAGATAGGACATATCAGCGTTTCTATAATCTATAATTCTTACAGCAAATCTTATATTATATATCGAAAACTATCAGGTTTACAACCTTGCTTCCGCTGTTTTTTTTTCCCCAATCTTGGAGGCTTTATTGTTAAAAGTTGATTACATATTTATGATTAAAAATACTTTCCGTCANTTTTTTTTTCCCCAATCTTGGAGGCTTTATTGTTAAAAGTTGATTACATATTTATGATTAAAAATACTTTCCGTCACTAGCCACTACTTTGCCGCATCTTTCTGGCAGTTTTTGGATAACATCTCGATAAAAAGATGCGTCTTTTGAGGTGACCTTAAGCATCGATCCGTTTTTTTACTTCTTCATACGAGCGGAAATGCTGATCGGCCAGGCCTTGTGCCATCGATCGAAAAAAAACGGTAGTCGGAAGGAGCAACGTCTGTTGAGTACGGGGGGTGGGGTAAGACCTCCCATTACAGCGTTGCCACGTATGTCTTGCCCGGCCTTGCGACATGTGGCCGAGCATTGTCTTGCTGCAAGTTATTTTTGTCGTGTCTCTCTTTCTACTGTGGCCGTTTCTCCTTCAAAGCTCGGCTCAAACGCATCAATTGCGTTCGATACCGATCCCCTGTGATGGTTTCACTCGGTTTCAACAACTTATAAGATACCACACCGAGGCGACCTTGGCGTCGTGCAAAGAAACGCCGTTCATCATCTCTCGGTTGCAACTCGTACAGAACCCAATTTCCATGATTCGGAATCATTCCCATGTCTTTGAGGCGTTTTGAAATGGCTTGTTGCATCACTCCCAATTATTCTGCTAATTCTTCTTGCGCTTGGCACGAGTCTTCATCGAGTAATTCTTCCATTTCGGAATATGCCAATCATTTCTCTCTTACACCGCCAAGCCGGTCCTAGGCGTCAAAATCAACACTCTTAAAGCGTTGAAACCGCTCACGACACGTTCATTCACTAAAAGCAGCCTCACCGTACGTTTTCTTGAAATGGAAGCAGAAAATCAACAATTCCCGCACATGCCGAGCATTTGGCTCGAAAACTGACACCTTCGATCGAGAATAAATTTATGATTCAAACACAAATTCACTAATGTGGTGATGTCGTTATGTTGACAGATGTCCAAGCTTGCTGTGTGACATCAACAATTACCGCATCAGCCATCGATCGAACAAGTTGTACACCTGATACATACTGACTTATTATTGCCAAATTTGGTAAGTATGTGATACTGTGGTATTCGGGTAAACGAATGCAGTTAAAATTATAATTTGTACTTATTTTCAAAATGTGGCCATAAAATGTTTTAGGTTAATTTCCTATTACATCGACCAATTTTGGCCCAGTTTTGAATTCTGTCAGTATGTATTACAATCATCATATATGCAAAGAAATAACCACTTTTGTCAGCCATTTTGGAAGAAAGATTATATGAATTAATCAATGTATTATGCCATATCTTGGGAAACAGTTTATCGATTCCTAGGAAATTAAGCAAACTAGTAGTACTGCGGCAGGTGATGTAAACTGGTATGTTTTAATAATGAGAGACGCCTATTTTCAAAATGGCGGTTATGTAGCTATTTTAGTTTTGTATGTGTTATCGTCGAAACAAAGCAATTAACTACAATGCAACATTTTACATTGTCATAATATATTACGACAATAAAATGGGTCCACACAATGTCTCTTTTTTCCACCACTTTTAGGTTGAATCACATGACAATTTAATATTTTTTTATCATACATTAAAAAAACAGATTTCTAACAAATTTGGCAAAAAAAAGTGGTCCATGCCATGACATGCCATTACAACTGATAAGTTTGAGGTGGATGGACACTAATTTTCAAAATAATGGCCACAGAAACATTTCAGCTCAGTATGTGATATCCACGAAACTAATTTCAATTTAGCTTGGCATGCTAGTATCTATTATGTACATCAAATTTGTCTTTCCAGTGCCTCATCATTTCTCCAGTATTTTTTAATATATCCCCACATGAAATATGAAGATTTTTTGTCATATCTCCAATAACCAGCAATGGTATTTTGTTTTAATTTGTAACACCGCAGTCCATATTAATTTATGTTTTCAATGTGTGATATACACTTATTTTCTAAATGGTGGCTATAAAAACCATTTAGATTACTGTGCTATACCTACAAAACTATGTAACCGTTTTTACATTAACTTTGTTAACTGGCAGTATCTATGACAGTCATCAAATGTACTAATACATAATCATTTTGTCCTCCTTTTTTGAGGATTGGCAATAAAAAAAATTGCTGTTTTATGCCACATCTCGAGGACCAATGAACCGATTCCCACCAAATTTTTCACGCTATATGTGCTACTGTAGGGTGTGTAAACCAATATGTTTTAATTCCGTCAAACCGATATTAAATTTTTTTAATATAAATAATTTATATTAATATGTAATAACTGTAAGTCAATTCTACAATATTCAACCAATTATTGTACGTACATTGTGCTAACCAGAAGCATAAATTAATTATTAAGAGATTTTTTTTTTCCTAATTTTCGTAGACCCATTTTAATTGAGAAAATTGAATAAACGTTTTGTTATATTTCCGGAACAATTAATTTTCCGTCAAATATTGCACACAATCAGAACTAAAGAAGGCTATGTAAAAATTCATCATTTAGGTGAGGCCAGACATTGATTTAAACATTTGCAGACATATAAATATTAAATAACTGTGGCATATTTATTTAATAATTTATTCAAATTCAACAAAATTTTTATGCTGAAATTTTCTATTATTATCATCGCATACATAAACTCATTGTTCTACGTAATTTGGAAGGTAGCGCCGATTGAGATTATAAGGTTTTAATGCCATATNTCGCATACATAAACTCATTGTTCTACGTAATTTGGAAGGTAGCGCCGATTGAGATTATAAGGTTTTAATGCCATATTTCGGGGACCAACCAATCGATTTCCACCAAATTCCTCACACAATTTGTGCTACAGTTAGCTATGTAAATTTACTTGATTTAAGTGGTTCAGCTACTTGTTATCAAAATGATGGTTAAGTAAATATTTTAGATAAGTGAACCGCATGATTGAAATTATTAGGCTGATTAAATCTAAAGTCTATGCTCCGATTCTAACACCCTGTGATTCAGTTGTTTGCACTTTATCTTATTTTTATGAGGTTTTCTGTGTTGCGAGTCTTGAGAAAGGCACGTATATATTTGTAATTGTTTTGGTACTGTTGCATACGTTTTTCATTGCATCTTCATTTCTAATGATAATGCTGTCAACAAGACACGAAAACCTTCTTACCACCTAAGCTTTTAAGAAGTTAATATAAATGTATTTGCACACATGTAGAGGAAAGTAGGGTGGCTCATTAGTTATAGCAGAAGCTTCTTGTTTAAATAGCCGCATATATGAATATTCTTTGGTTATTTGCTATATCTACTATACCATTTCACCAATTTCTAGAAAACTTTATATGCTTAAACTACAAGTACGGTATCCCATATACCAACACAGAAACACATTTTTGAGTAATTTTATAAGACAATACCACAAGAAAAAAGAGAATTTTTTATGTAGCAGCTCGGCATATAATTAACCGATTAATACCTAATTTGGGAAACAAGTAGCGCAGTATTAGGCTATTTAAATTTGTATGTTTTATGTAGGTCAGACATTTGTTTAAAAAAAAGATAAAGTATAAATATTTTGGCTGTAGCATGCTAAATCTACGGAAGTTTTATAGATAATTCAACTTCACTTTGTATGCGAGCAGTATCTAATACAACCATCATGTCTACACTAATCCTGTTTTGTCTGCCATTTGGTTAGATAGCGCTACACGAATAAATAACCTAAGAGACTTGGTAATTGCAGTTTAAGGTACTTTGTTATCATATTTGCTAGAATATTGTTGTCCAAAATTGTTTACCGTTACTCTTCTATCGAAGAGTGCGATGAGATTTGTTCGTTATCAACACCCCGGTAGCGTAAATGAATCAAGATACATTGCATTTAGAGCCCCGAAAATGTTTTTTTAAACCAGAGAAGTTATACTTAAGTTCTAGATTACTCGACTCTGACTTCCATACAAATTTCACGTATCGTCTAGTGGCTATTTTTCTATGCAGACGGCTTGGTGCAGTTACATTTTATTTGTGCTATGTTACATGCGGAAATGTGCGCCAGGTTGAAGCTTACCAAAATAATCTCACATGTTTTTTAAAAAAATGTTTTATTCAAAAAGTAATTTTAAGTAAAGCCCCTTAAAAAACCTTAACTTTATTTTGTTGTGGCAAAAACTTTAACCTGTTTACTAAAGTAAAGTTGAATTGATAAGCATAAAATGGATTTCATGTTATTTTATTTGTTAAACTCAGAACGTAAAGACTTATATAATGGAGTTTTTATATTGACATTATTAAAAAAAAGGATATTTATAGTTAAAAAAAGAAAAAATATCAGACCATAAATTCGGAAAATTACGGGTAAGACGAATATTTATTTAAAGTCATTATTTTACATGAAACTAAGAGAATACAAGCTATGTTAATAATCCAGTCGTTGACATTTTCCGAATATTTACTTAAAATTTTTTTGGTTTGCAAAATAAACCAAGTATTACAAAGAAATATTGTTTATTTGTATAATTTTGTTTGCTTAGCTGTAAAATATAATGAGTAACCAACAAATTAAAAAGGACATTTTTTTCACATTTGGCAGTCAGTACAGCTGATCACTGCAATCGTAAGTAAAAGCTGTTCACAAACGGAATAAATTAGTATTATGCTAATATTATTTACATACATTACAAAAACATGACAATCAATTACTCGTTAAAACAGTATAAAGATAAAAAATGTATAGTTACTTAAATATTTAAAAAAAACCTTTCCAAACAAAAAATTTGAAGAAATTTTAAATTTCATTAACGAAAATAATATTCTGTATAACTCGAGGAATGAGTGAGTCACTGACGCCTGCCAACCGACTCCTCACAAGACTAACTCCACATGCTCAATTATAGATATAAGTGATTAACAATCGCTCCATTTACTCGGCAATCGCTTTACATGCTCTACAATCGCTCCAAAAGGCCACATTCACTACACAATCGCTACACAATGGCTGCACAATAGCTACACAATTACTCTACAATTGCTCTGCATGCTCCACAATGGGTTTTGTAATCAGCTCCACAATCGCTTCTCAATTACTCCATAATCACTCCACATGATCCACAATTGCTCTAGTATTTCTTTACATGCTTTATAATGGTTCCATATGATCTACGATCTATCAACATGCTCAACAAGCACTCCACAATGGCTCCACATGCTCCACAATCGCTCCACAGGCTCCAAAACCACACAAAATGCTTTGCAATTGCTCCACAATTACATCACTTTCGCACCTATAAGGTTTTACATCGCTCTAAAATTGCTGCACATGCTCCACAATCGCGCCACGTGCTCCGAAATCAATCCATTTTCACTCCAGGTGCTAACTAANTAAAATTGCTGCACATGCTCCACAATCGCGCCACGTGCTCCGAAATCAATCCATTTTCACTCCAGGTGCTAACTAATAGTACCAGATGCTTCTAAAACGCACACGTATTGCTCTTTATACACTCTATATGCTTCACTAGCACTTCACAATCGCCCCACAATCTCCACATTCAGTTCCTGCAGACTGACTCCTTCCACAAAAGTCAAAGACTGACTAATGCATATTATATTTAAGTACCTGCACATGACTTTCCAGTTGCAATCACGAGGCAACTCGGTGATTAGATGTCCGAAGTCCGCTGAATGTCTTTAAGGTGTAATATGATTGGTTGAATGTCAACATTTCATCATACGGCTTGCATATGGGCATTTTATAAAGTGTTGGGGGACAGCAGAGAAGNAAAGTCCGCTGAATGTCTTTAAGGTGTAATATGATTGGTTGAATGTCAACATTTCATCATACGGCTTGCATATGGGCATTTTATAAAGTGTTGGGGGACAGCAGAGAAGCCTTGTTTGTCGGCAGTTGACGTGAACGCTACATCATCTCAGCTGGTGAAATAAATTATAAAACATTATTCAGACGAAGGTTGAGGATCCAGCAACCGTACCTACAGCAGTACTGCCATCGACTTCTACGAGTGAGAAGCTAAGATTGCCAGCGACTTCTTCAGGCATGGTGGTGACAGTAACATCGACTCCTACAGGCATGGCGAAGGCAGCACCATAGACTTCTCCGGATGGGTCACCTACAGCAGTGTCACCATTGATGACTTCGTCAAGGATTCTTAACTGTTACTGAGACAAGATATTTGTGTACAGACAAAGTGCGAGGAAGCATGAAACAATTACTTGTGTGAAGAGTCCTTCCTGTGCTGTGGAATAATATGACAAGTGCAAACATCTGTTCAAACGCAGTGATAACCTAAAGATACCCAAGAAGAAATATAAAGATAAAGTCCTTACAGTTAAGAAACGATCTGTAATAGCTGTTGGCGAAACAACATCGAGTGTATTCTACTTTAAACAATCAGATTTCAAGTGTATTTTAAAAGTTTATGTGATTGGGAATAACTTTGTTAGTACAAAATATATGTGCATACATTGACCATATTAAGCAAAATAAAATAAATCAAATAATAGAAGAATTCGTAAAATGATCACAAAATGTCATGTTTTACTAATGTGTACCTGCGAAAAGCCACAACCTTTGGAAAAAGCCATTAGTCGGCTAGCATTTAAGACTGCGAAAGAAGTCTGTACAGGTTTTGAAAGAAAATCTTTGTCATGAAGAAGAATTTATTGCCAGGGGTTCTTGTTGGACGATTCCTAGCATAAACTGTCTTCGACTGTATACAAGCAGATAATATTCACTGCTTGAAAAGTAAGCATTCAGCTGTAAAAACACTAAGTAAATGGTTTGCGGAATGTCGGGATTCAGTTTTCATGTTTAAAATCTAAAGTATATATATATATATATATATATATGTAATTTCATTGAAAAAATATTTTATTTCTCACTGGTGTTGTTGTATCTTGCCATAAAATGCCTACATTCGTGATAAAGAGAATGCGATAGCCATTATTTTTTTTGGGTTTGTTACTACGTGATAGTAATGTAGGTGAGCACGATAAAAACAAGAAGTTACTGATATAAATAATAAGACTTATTTTCTCAACATGGGTGTAATTCATTTTTAAATAAATTCTCTAAAAACTGAGTTGGTAGCAAGGACTTGCCTTCACTTTCAAAGCAATAACGTTATAAATGAAACCAGAAACTTATGCAACATTGTGAGACCATAACTAATGCACATGCGCATTATCTGGGACTAGACTCCAGAAAACCTCATACAATAAGCTAGCGTGGAATGCGTTGCATTACAGAGGTCGGATTCGAAGCATTAACTTTGGATGTAATAAGTCTATCGTTTCAAATTATAGGGTTTCCTAACCTAAAATATTTAGATGTTCATCATTTTAAAAATACTTTTCTGAGTTATTGAAACATTTCAGATTACTATTTGTTTGCCAATCTGGTAGGATTCTGGCAATTTTCTTCCCGAAATATGACATACAAACTTTATAAATTTCCATGTCGGTTTCTTACCAAATAAAGGACAAATGATGCTTCGTGTAGATAGTGTAGTTTGATGTAATATATACTGCCACTCTACTAAGTTAAGTTGGAATTGATTACGCTGTGTCGACGATATAGCATTCTTACATAAAAATAAGTACATGGCCGCCATTTTTTAAATATTTGTCTAACATGCTTTATTATACCACTTAACATCATCTGCATCAGTACTACTTGTTTTCCAAATTTGGTAGGAATCGGTAAATTTCTTACAGAGATATGACATAACAACTTCATTTATTCGAACAGCGTAATATTTTTAAATTACCAACAAATGGAGTTATGTCTTGGTATATATATAATGCACCTAAAAAAAAACATTCTGTGCATACAATTTGGTAGAAATTCTTTAAAAGGTATGACAGATATTCAAAATAAACCTAAAATACGTGTATGGCCACCATTTTGAAAGTAAGTACCTAATCAAGTTCAATCACTACCGTACACTAGGCTAATGATGTTTTGATGTACCTGCCAAACTGGGTGAAATTTGGTTTAATAGTTTTTGAGATATAATAATATATCTTTGTTTTTTATTTGGTGTTATTATCCAAAATAATTCAATAACAAAAATGTCAATCTCATATTTAATACATACGCTATCCTCTGCCATAATAAAACATTTGATTAAAATCCGTTGAATGGTTTCCGAGATATAACATATAATTTTAAATATAAAAAGGCCGTATTTTTTAAAGAAATTGACCGACGTATTCGAAAACTGTAAAAGTCATGTGCCCATATTAAGTAATATATATGTACCAAGTTTGGTGAAATTATGTTAACGCGTTAAAAAATTTTAAGGGGATGAGTACACAAACAGCTACACACACATACACACACAGAACACAGGTAAGAAAGTGATCTCATAAAACTTTCTTTCATTCGGAAAGTGGGCTAAAAATAAAAAAAAATTTTTTATCAAAATATGATGTTTTAAAAGTTACTACTTAAATATTATTTTTAAGTCCATCCCTGTGTGCGCCCTATCAACGATGTGGTAATAAAGGTATAATATTGAAATGAACTGCACAGGAACTAAGAATGAGATTTCACCCTAATTTTCACCCTAATACATTCTAAGCAGATTCGAAGCAACATACATGAAAACATGCTGTTGAAATAATAGAACTTTGACTCTTTGGCTTTGATGAGTGGAGGGTGAAGGTTGAGTCGGTCTCGACCAGACCTGCTTCAGTGTAATGTCTGGCGAATAGAGGTCCTACATAAATTTCTGCATGGCTGGTGTTTCTGTAATACACCACAGTTTTATAGCAAACACAAATGACCAACTAAATGGAAGATTTCGATGGTTTAAAGTCAAGACCATATAGCATAATCAAAGATTGCTGAAATGATGTAACCCAAGATATCGTAATAAGGAGGCGACTTAATATAGGTGGAATGACAGAGTTCAAATAAAATATAATATGATGGCCTGGTGACAAAATCAAGAAGGAATGATAGAAAATAAAAGGAAGGTTACCAAGAAAAACGAAATCAAAGATGGTAAACTGGCCATGACAGAGAATGAAAAAATGTGTTGTTGAGAGCTCACCTGGTATTTAAATCGAGAAATTAGCTCTACTTAGGCTATTAAAATACGTATAATCAGATAACGTGTTCGCATACAGTACCACATTTACCTTAATAAGCCTTAAGAAATACGACTACCGCCTGGCGAATAAATCGACAGATGCTTGGTGAAGAAATCGAAAATTAATACACTAGTACTACCTATACATTCATATTGGAATTGAATATGGCTGCGGCCCCGCAGGTAAATTGATAAATAAAACACTACCGCCGTATCTGTAGGGTCGGCAGTCATTGTGGTAGCCATCTTACTGAAGTGCGGTGTTTAGTAGGACTCGGTGGAGAATACGAGACGACGGCAGACGAGGTGTTTGTGGAGGGATCGGATGAGAGGGCGTGGAGATCTCAAGAACATTTCGGACTGCTGGAATCCGGACTGAACTGAGGTGGAACTGTATGGGCATGTTATGCGGACTTCACTGTACTTATAGGAATAGTCAAATATAGATGTATAGTTTATAAAATCATTTAATAGGTTTTTATTCACTGTTTATTGGGAGTTATTTCAATTCATTGATTAAAGTTATTTTTTCAAGGTGATTGTTAACTGTGTCGATTGAATTTATTAATAGTATAAATAGCAAGTGATATATTTTTTATTGAGAGTTTTTGAGTCGAAATTTTTTTGTAGTAACAGTAAATAAATTAGGAAATTATAATTAATACTTTAACTTAATTAAGACTTCCGTCCCTTAGCGAACCTGTCTAAGCTCACCGACTTTAGAGAAATTGTAGCAATATGTAACACATGTCGCCAAAGTCAACTGCGGCAAATACATGCAAACAGAAAAATGAGTGCTTAAGCTCATTTGTCAAACAAAATCAATATAATTATATTTTCTGTATATTGACATTCGGTTTTTCGAGTTGGAAGAAAATTTCTTTACCCTCCCGGGTATTAGGCATTGTAAAGGAACAGTGTTTTAAGTGATGGCATTAGATAATTTGTTTTGCTGATGTATCTCTCAGTTAGTTCCGAAACAGGCAGTGTTTCAGGTAATTGCATGCTATATATCATACTAGACATTTCACTTAGATGACGTACTGACCGAACATTAATGCTACGGCAAGAAAATATTTTAAGGCAACAATTTCCAAAGAAATGTTCGTTTATTACAATATTTTATTAAATTGAATGGATACACATTAATTAGTTGTTTGCGAACATTATTTGTTTGCAGGTAGAAATGGATTGTGCTCCGCAAACAGAAACGTTCCCGTATCCTACATTGCTGCGATTTCTGTACAAGATATTTGGGCTTGAGGTCTCTACCATTACTATCCAGAGCGTTTCCACAAGAACAACAGTGCAGTTCAAGAAGTCTGTTCCTGCTACCGTCTACAATATACTGGTCACAGCAGTGATGACAATAGCATCGATAACTAACGTATACTATATTCTGTGTATACCAACTGTAAGCTATGTATGTATGTCTTTGACAGTAATAGAGGCTATTTTCTTGCAAGCCTTATGCTTAGTAAATTTGACAACAAATAGAATAAAGAGCAGATGCAGGAAGACATTTCTATATCTGTGTTTGGAAGTTGACCGCATGTTGCTCAATAATCCGCTTTACCACAAGAGTTCATACAGATTCCAAGCTGTTATAATATCATTGCTATTCTTCGTGTCTTTTGCTTTTGCGTTGGATATGTGGGTGTATTCTCCAACAAATATTCTGGAATCGCTGAAGGCTTTTACTCCCTTATATGTAATGAAGTTCATAAATCTAGCAGTGACGATAAATAATGTAAACTGTGTACTTCAGGTTCGTAAACGAGTCGAGGTATTAAACATGAAAATTCGTCAGCTATATGTCATAAAGGCAGAAATCACAAAACCGGTAGGTCCCAATATTCCACTCGCAAGGACAACACATAACTTGCAGACATGTGATATCATACAAGATATACATATGCCACAACAATATGCAAAATATCTACAGGATAATGAAGAACTATTTAATCCAAATCATGACATTGTGGAAAAGAGTATTTTGCACTTGAGAATAGTTTACCGAAAATTGTGTAAAATTGTTGATAATGTTAATGATTCTTTTGGAGTGTCGAACTTTTTCCTCTTGATGTGTACCGTTGTAACTTTAATCAACACATTGTTTCACGCTGTAAATCAGAGGAGTATTTTAAATAACGCCATGTCTTCAGACTGGTACACGTATGGTGCCTTAACGTGGTTTCTGCTGTACTCGGGCCAGGCCATAGCCGTGGTCTGGTCCAGTGTAGCCACCAGTGACAAGGTTAGGCAGACCAGGGACATCATCCAGGACGTACTTCTGGAACCTCAGCTCGCTGAGGGCATGGCCCAGCAGCTGTGTCTATTTCTGGACCAGCTCTCCAGCGAGGATCTGTCCTTCAGTGCAGCAGGTTTCTTCACTCTGAAGGAGCCTTTACTCTGCTCCATTACTGTCTCTATAGTGTCTTATCTGCTAGTGCTGCTGCAGATGGACCCAGTTTATACCGCTCACCTTCACTATAATTCAACTGAGTGAGATGTTGGTGTGTTGCATATAGAAGGATCCCAAATGACTTAAATGTAATGTATGATATTTAAAAATAATCAATTTTAATTCAGGCGTAAAACATTTATTACATATTTCAGATAAAATACGATGACCGTATCATTATTTAATTTTATTTTCCAATATTGAACGACATTTTGTGTACTTTAACTAAAACACATCCATCTAAACAGAAATGATTAATTTAAGTAGATAATAAGTTACATTTAAATAACATAAATTCCTGTCAGTTTCAATTATAATTTTCTTTTTATATGTCATATATTAAAGCAGTTTTTTACCGTATTGTAATGAAAAAAATTGTTTACTCCTAGCCACACTTACAAAACTAATAAGCACCATAACTGTATTTTTAATATCCGTAAGAATGTAAATTTGTACTTAATTTAATAGGTACAATTTGTGTTTGGTGAAGCTACTTAATAAGCAATACATTTACAAAGTACAAACCCACTATTTTTTTTAAATATTTTAACCTTACCTAATTTACAAATTTTTGACAAAACATCATTTGAAATTAAAAATCTCTTAACTCCGTGTAACTTCTAATTGGAAACTCATATTTTACATTTTAAAAAACATTATTTAATAGATCTGTTTTTTAAGAAACAACAAAATGTTTATTTCCAATGTCCCTTTACAAAATTTTGAACTTTCTGTATGTGATTTCTTCGTATAATGTAGTTTGTGATGTCTGTGATTTGCAACGTTTAAATAAGTTAGTCTGTGGACTTATTTTCATGTTTTTTGCACACTCAGAATAATGCTAAGAGTTAATAGTTAAAGTATTTCTAAGAAAAATTAAATAATAGTGATTCTTGATAAACGCAAAAATATTTGTAACTGGGTCAATGGTACGTTAATTTTTTTAAGTGGAGAGATAATGTAAGAATATGTAAAAGAGAAAGTAAAACTGGTATTTCAGAAATGCTCACTGTATCAAATTACTACAATAACAGTAAATTATATAATTAATCTCTTGATTTCGAAAATTTTAATATCAGTTATGTAACNATAAACGCAAAAATATTTGTAACTGGGTCAATGGTACGTTAATTTTTTTAAGTGGAGAGATAATGTAAGAATATGTAAAAGAGAAAGTAAAACTGGTATTTCAGAAATGCTCACTGTATCAAATTACTACAATAACAGTAAATTATATAATTAATCTCTTGATTTCGAAAATTTTAATATCAGTTATGTAACGATGACTTCTATGGCCAGTTGCACAGGGTAATGCCAGATGAATGTTACGATTGGTTTACTATAGAAAAATTAAACGTTGAATTATGCGTTAAGACGTGTGCAGAAGAAACGACAGTGTCATTATATGTATTGGTTTCCAATGGAACTCGGAATTCCATGTGTGCTGATGGAAATTCCTTAAATGTTAAATAAATAGTTATATTTTATATCTTAAGTGAAACTTATGAGGCTGCAACCAATCAGAATAAAGCAGTCGGTGGTGTTGGCGGGATGCTTATTTACAGTAATGTAAGTAAAACAATATTTAAAAAAGTGTGTGTCTGGGCATATTTCCGTATATAACTTTTCACCACAAAAAACTTTACTGACAGAACATATCGGCTTTGTAGTATGATCTGCTTAAATATGGTTATCATATACGAGGTTAGATTAGGAACAAAAGTAATCATGGCAGGCTTGTCGCCTGTTCCCATTGGCTGGAATAAAGTATTAAAACATTAATTGGAAACTGCAACTACCTAAGATGTGTTTCCGTATACCAGATCAGCACTTCCTGCATAATTCTTAATGCATAATTTTATTTTTTATAAACCCAGCTATAGACATGGTTATATTCATCAAACTCATGACAACGTAGTTATATATTTGAAAGGCATTGTAAAATTGTTTGTAAAAAAATAGAAATGTAGAGCCTACATATTTTTAAAACAAAAAAAAATTATGTAGGTAAACTTGATTTTAATAAATTAGTAGATCAACTAAAATAAATTGCTGAATAAAAGACAAAAATATGTACTGCATACATATAAATTGTCTTGTAAAATATTATTGTTTGTATTCTTAAAAAGACACAATGAACTGAAGAATTAAAATTTTATGTGATTTTGTAATTTGAGAAAACCATTTATATGTAGTATGCGTTGTATCAAATTGTTATAGAATTTTCAGTACCAACCATAATAATATGTATAAAAGGTAGGCTAATTAAAATGAATGAATAATCCTAACCTGAGAGGAGAACATGATCTCGCATGACATGGATGTATGTGNCTGCAACATATGGATGTATGTGTCTAATTCCATCCCTGCACTCTGTAATAAAAGAAAACAAGGTAAATATGTGAATGAAGTGTTGTAAGGCAAGCTCTATCAGAAAGTGTTTAGTGTACAAAGGTGCAAACATCGTGTTGACCAACCTGTATCACAAAGATCCATTAAAAACATTTGCGTGAAAGAAAGATAAATAAATAATATATATGTATATGTGTCGAGATTGTTGGTGTCTTGTGTGTGTAAAAAAGGTGATATTAAACGTGTAATGGTTATTAATAAACCCATGTTTAAAATTTTCAAAAATCTATTATTTCAGTGTAACTACGAAGGTCGAAAAAAAATATCGAAAGAAAAACGAGGATCATATGTGTTATTTAAGAGACAAATTACTTTAGGTAAAACATAAAAATCGGAAAAAAAATTATACATAAGAACTGCACAAATACTACAAAGAAAGCAATGAAAATACACTTGCCTTTAAAAAGACAAGTCTAGTTTAATATGTATCTTACATATATCCAGGTGGCATCACAACTCGAGTGTCAAAACCACTAAGCATAATATGCATGTATGCTTCAGCATTTGAGAACCTATTCAACCAAATACACATCGCGGTAGCACATATGTTGGATCAACTGAGGGTAAAATACACTAACCGGGAGCAGAAATGGTGTTAAACACCAACCTGTACACTACCACTGACCAGTTGTGCCAATTAGTCTTGTGAAAACATCTTGTGGTTGTGACATTAGGTCACCTGTGTTGGCTTGAGGGTTGTCAATGTCCTTCTTTGGGCTGGCACGTACAGTACAATACAGGAAGTTGCCTGTCACATCTTTAGACTTAATGTGCATAGTGGTCCTACCCACTTGTATTTTCCATTCGTCATGAATAGCGACAGGAAAATTCCCCTTTTTTTAAAACATGTTGGCAAGACTCCATTGTGCTATGTATTTTAGAGCCTCAGATTTATGCTCATTGACTGCTGCTCCAGTGTTTAGCCAAATTAACATCATGCCAAGTGGCACAGGATTAAATGTTTGATTCTTTGCATGTCTGTGATTGGCTCAGAGTCCACCTGACCGTGTCTTATAAACTGTGGCACAATCGCAAATATAACAGATGTATATGTGTTTTTGAAATATAACTTGTCCTAAAATGAAATAACGAAATTTTCCAGTCCCTAGTTATGAATAATCTCAGCAGTCTAATTTTCAGGCTACTGTGAAAATGTACGTGTCAAAGTAGGTGAAATAATCATGTGTGTCGTACTTCTCTACATGAGCGTGAAAAATCTCGTTAACAAATTCACGACTGTCACCAGTGTAATGTTTCCTTGGTAATTACATGCCTTTAAGAAAGTATGCCCGCTGTGCCCTTCATTATATATCTTAGTGGTCTTTTTCTTGGGTGGGATGGTCCACACATACTTGGAAAAAACACCGAAGACGGTGCAAATGTAAGATATCTGAAATTCTTACGACGAAAGATTTGAATTTCGAACATTTCAGTTCGGAAAGTTTCGCCTGTCCCCATAATTACATTCTTCCTGAATAGATCTGTCCGCCTGACCTACCAGTGAAATTCACCTAAAACTACATTTTATGACATCACACGTTGTATCACGCCTCCGCTAATTCTTCTATGATTGTTATAATCTATCTGGCGTGCAACTGGTTTCCTGCATCTTGCGAAGCGATAAACAGCCACTATCGATCATTTAGATCTTTTAGATTGTCCCAAAATATGTTAGCCAACATGCATTCGCTGTACGGATTCTTCAGCAATCTTGCACCAACTGCCCAGTCGAGCAAACTGACCAGTGATAGAGACAAATCTCGCACTCACTTTGTCCTTAAGCTGGCGCCTTACAGGATTATTGTTTGTGTAAAAGTTAATGCTGGAATCACGTAGCTCCGACAAGCATTGCACGATAAGTGCTACAGGGCAGTCTATATCGAGCAGCCAATCAAATATAAGAAAGTCACTTCTGACGTCAGCACGACGAAACTAGTTGCATGGCCAGCAGTTTTCGATTAGATACGATTTCAATTTTTGTCATGTCATGTAGCACGATAAACAGGGTGTAGGACAATGTTGTAAGACGAAACACTGCTATTATTTTTCCCATAGAGTGGAAAAATTTGCGTATTTAATGGAAATGTTTTTAACTAAGGGAATAAACTCTTAAAATAAAAATATTTATAACTTGAAGTGCTTTCCCACGAAAATAGTTTTCTTTATCAGCATTGTATTCCGAACTTCTCTTCTGTCCACCAGATTTAAAACGAGATTATTTATAAGCACCTTGTAAGTGGTGCCGAAAAATCCTAAACTCTATGTAAACTGTCGTGCTGTAACTTCAAGCAGTCACATTAAAAAAGCTTTTTGTCGTGTTTATTGCAGTTTTCTCAGTGTTTTATTATACTCGTCAAATCAATGTGACTCCACCATAATAGGTGTTCATAGTCCAAAGTAAAAGTGATACTTGTGCAAATCTATGATTGTGCAATGTCTGGAGCACCGATAAAACAAGGGTTTGTAAAAGCCATATTTGCACTGGTCTTTCAGCGAACAGCAGCACATCATCTATCGAATTTCTCATTTCCCAGGGACCATTTATCATCACATAGAGTCATAGTTTCGGCAGCATAAGATGTTATGTAATGCATAAGTTGTAATATGCATTATTAGAAATCGAGCACAGTATTAATTTTTTTATGTTTTCTCAAAATATAATATTTGAAAATTTTATACAAATATCAAGTACCTAAAAATCTATTACTATGTCAAAAAACTCAGTAATAAAATTTTACACTAACAAAAAAAAAATTTGCCAAAAATATAAAAAAACATTTATATAAAAAGAAAAAAAAGGCCAACATAAAAAAAATATATAACAGTGCATATAGTATTATAAATCTTACCTGCGTAAATAATACTATATAAATTAAAAATTACTNATTTGCCAAAAATATAAAAAAACATTTATATAAAAAGAAAAAAAAGGCCAACATAAAAAAATATATAACAGTGCATATAGTATTATAAATCTTACCTGCGTAAATAATACTATATAAATTAAAAATTACTAACAAAAATTTAGTAGGAAATTCTAGACCAAAAAAATTAAATATCACATTTATTGATCTTTCTTATTTTTATTAATACTTTATAACATTGATAGTAACATTTTTCTTGAAACATTTTTAAATCTTCATTTTCGATAAGTTTGGCACATTTTTTAGGCAAACGAAGAGTATATGTATATATATTTCTAAAATTTCCTTCAGAAAACCATTTTATATCATGTTCAGAAACGAGTATAATAATTTTTATTTTAGATTGTAATCCATAAATAATCTAATTATGAATTCTAGTTCATCAGAATCAATTGCATTATGTTTTACTGGTAAAACCTAAAATTATTATTATCTAATTCAACAAAAACTTTTTTAGTTATCAAGGGAAATTATAATACAAATATTCTTAAACAAATAACATCTAAGTTCTATTTCACTCAATAAAAAAAAATTATTTTTGTTGCTTAGTTAATTTATAAACTGCTTTTAAAACATTCAATAAAAAAATGTAATTTTTTAAAAATATTATATTGTAATGAATAATTTATTAATGTATAAAATTGTTTGTATAAAAGTTATCAACACATTTTGTAGATTTATATTTTTTTAGTTACTAATATAAAAAATATTTATTTTCATATTTTTCATTTGATTATATATAACATTTATTTGTCAAATCAATATGACATTACACATTGTATGCTCTGGAACATTTTTATACAAAACAACACTATTTTATATTTGTATTATCTTTACTATCATTGCTTTTCTGTAAGTTTAATCCATTATTCTAACAAAGAAAAGGTAATAATGGTCCCTGTTAAAATTTAAAACTGGTGTGAAGTAAAGTTCAATTTTCTATAATTAGTATTAGTTTTTGTTTCAGAATTTATTAAATAAAGACATGTTAGATACACCTTATGAAAAAAACCAGAATCCAAGTCTTAATTTCCATGTTTTTTTCAATAATAATGAACCAATTTCTTACATCGCAATAATTAAATATGTAAGTATGAACATATTGTTTTGTGTGGTCTTTTCTATTCATTTGAATACTAATTAATACATAGTAAGGTGTATCTAACTGTAATTTATTAAATTTATCTGTTATATCAAAATAAAATTATCATATATTTTGAGGAATTGCTTTTTCTAGAAATTTCAAATAATTAAAACTTCGATGTGTGTTTGCATCTTTGTATATTTTCTTTTAAATTTTAATAGATCCATTCGTTTCATATTCTACAATTTGCCACATAATTTCTAACATCTGAAATGAAACTTTCCTGCGACAGAAAATGTTTTACTAACAACACATTTATCATCATTAGTTTGATAAACATATAAACAAGTGTTAACAGAAGAATTACAGATAAATGTATTTTATGGCCTCCTTTAAATAAATATAATTTTTACCTCTGAGAAACCAAATAGATATCTCAAAGGATAAATTATTTTATTTGGTCTATCAATACGAACATATTTTCTTGGTATTTGTTATCAACTCAAATCATTTATAAATAAAAGATGTGTGATTGTGAGCCAATCAAAACACGCATCACAGAGGTAGTAATAACAAGATTATTAAATGCTCCAAATATATGTCCTTGTTTTCATATTTCAAACCGAAAAAATTTAAATTGGAAAAAAAATTCAAGTTGCATAATACTATAGAGGTTATCATAAGTAGTATCATCTTTATAAAGTGGTCTTAGTTGTTCATAAAGTAAGCACCACTAGGAAAATATCCATAAGAAATAGGAAAAGCAAAATCAATTCTACAATAATAATAGTTTAAATTTCCACTTGTTGGATCTGCAGAAGGAACCGTTTGTGTTTCGAAGCTTTCGACAGTTGTATATCACATTTATATAGTAAAAAAGTTGTTTTTATTTAAATAAAAAATGAAAGATCCATAAAATCAAATATCTAGAGTTATGCTATTCGTGAAGAAATTTAGAAATTGTAAATGAAACTCATGAGGCCGAGTATGAAACCAACTAAAAATGTTCCTTTAATTCAGAAATTACAAAATATAGGCAAAAACGTTAAGTTGACTGAAGAAAAAATAACGTTCATTCAAATAAAAAAACATTTACTCGCGATGAATAACTAGGAGAGAATCAAGACTTTTTTCTGTATTTCGGATAGAGACATTAAAAATTAATCTAGGTAAAGAAGTTTCTGGAAAAAAGAAAACGTTATTAATGATAAGTATGTTTTGGGATGGGTTGATCAAAATTCTTATATAGGCGAAACACAAGCAAAATAAAATAATAATGAATTATTTGTTAAAATAAATAGCATAAATTAGCATAAGAATTATATGTTTGTAGTGACACAATTCCACAACCACTGTGCAGGTGAGTGTAGGTGTATGGTGTGGCACAGGGTGCTAATGGACTGTACCGAGTATACTAATCGACTGCAGCGACAATGTGGGTGTGTGTAAGTGAGTGCGCACAGACACCATTAAGCCAGCGTGGGATCTCCTGGCACGACGTGCACCACAGCCAAGAGAGAGCAAGTGACACTTCCTACCTGCCACTCGAGCAGAACAATCGTGCTTGTGTACTGTTTAGAAGTTCAGAATAAATCTGCACACACGCGATGAATACCATATTTTAATTATCTCACTTTCTTGCCCTCGCGCAAGAATCGTTCAGTAGCTACAGTAGTGACCCCGACATGATCAGGGCAAGCACGAGTAACGGGTTCGTGGCATGCATCACACAATAAAGCAACATCGCTGGAGGTAGCAAACCACTGTGCCTAACAGCCTGCCACGACGGACTACGGTGAAGAGACAAACGACGCGCGCCCGCGAGCTGCGTCTTTTCAGTTCACTTCGTATCGCGCGCTTCTTAGCCATTCGCGCATGAGAGCGAAGAAAGCTGCGAGCATGCAGCAGAGACTTCGCCTGCGCCACATTCCCACGGTCTGTTGCACTCGCCAGTAGAGGAGCTACCAACTTCCGTGGCACATATGTCGTGCACGCTGTACATCACAGTGTATCTCCGCTGGCCGATACGCTCTCAAGTGTGCTGCAGTAGCAATATCATCCAAGCCGCCTACACTCTCACGATCCATCACATACCGAAATTGTCATCTGCGACGTGTGGAACTGCCACGAATTGTTGCGTCAGTGTGTAGAAGCAGCAAAGTGATTCTGGGACACTTTGTTCCATTCGTATCGGGTTCCCACGAACAATCACATCTGCCGCTGCAGTAGTTTTACTATCTGTAATGGAACGCAATAGCCACCATGTCCGATCCTCCATCGTCAATTCTCTCTGTCGATATCCAGACCCAGACAAAGTGATGTGGTTCACACAAGTAGAAAAACAGTTCGACCTTGTGGGAATAACTTCCGAAGAGACGAAGTGTTATTTTGTGACAGGCTATCTAGACTGTAAATGTGCTACAGAAGTGTGTGACATTCAGATTCATACTCCAGACCAGTACAAATACACAATATTCTAATTAGAGCTTATTAAATTACTCAGTTCTTCACAGGAAAATAAAACATCAAAGTTGCTAGAACATGAAGAAATTGGCGATCGAAGTCACTCGCAGTTTCTACAGAACCTCCAAAACCTAACAGTTGTCCCCAATGAACTCCTCAAGCCGCTGTAGCTGGGCTGCCTTCCACAACCGACGTAAGCTATGCTGGCAATCCAAGCAAGTTCCACCCTTGATTTTCTCGCTGACCTACCAGATGTCATTGCAGAAGGCAATCCGAAGCGGCAAGTGCAAAAACCACCTCACACATGTGTAAGAAAATGACGATTCTTGTGACTTTTAAATGTGGTGAAGTGGTGAAGTGGCTATAGTATTACATCAGGAGATCATGGCAGCTGCAGCTTAGCGTGGTCAACATGACAGTCACCAGGACCGTTCTCCATCAGCATCACACCACCACCATTCTCGCAGCAAGTTTTTGTTTGTTTTAATAGTTGTTTATTTACAATGTGACCCTTAACAATAAATAATAACAGGAAAATTTGAGACAGAGTACATGCATGCCAGCTCATATTTTGAGCTCTTCTACAGTACAGACCGCATTTGGAACCATAACTGGAAAAATAAAGAAACAAACATTAGTAAAGTGAACTGGGGAAAAATTCCCCAAAACCCCGATCCCACAGCAAGTGTTTACCTGTGGCTTGCTGGAACTATCGACGGTCTGGTGATGAGGCACTGAAACGTACCGAGTCCATTCCATTTCCATGGGAAAAAACCATGGCACATGTTGATGGCAGCCAGCAACTCCGCGCAAACTTCTAGTAGCCGCCTTTTCGTCATGTATATAGGGAAGAAAGTACAGTTTATAGTCGACACAGGCGTTTAGAGTGTGATTTTACACGTGCTCGGTTAGCAGGTAGGCATCCAAATTCTTACTACTCTGTTTGCATTAAATGGTTCAACCATCGGCATGTATGGCTTTGTGACAACCACGCTGGACTTTGGACTCAGGCGAAATTTGGTTTAGCTTTTTGTGGTAACCGATTTGACTTACCCGATTATTGGAGCAGATTTCCTCCACCATTACAGTCTCCCGGTTATTAGAATCCTGGCTCCTTGTAGAGAGCAACACATTTTTGGCCACAGACTGCCGCAAGGCCACATGTGATATCAGCAGTGTCAAAACACTTCATTAGTTATTGTGCTACTCTGATTTGCTTAAAAGGCATGTCACCTTGACTCACCCATCAGACACATTACAGTCTGCCCAGCATACTAGTGTTCACCACATCAATACCACTACTGAACATCTCAAGTATAGCAGGCTAAGATGTTTGGCACCGGATAAGCTGCGAATCGCGAAGAAATATTTAGTAGCTATGCTCAAGCTTGGGTCCGCTTGTCCTTCTGACAGCTCGTGGTCTTGAATCCCTGCACATAGTACCCAAGAAAGGTGAAGAATATATGCCATTTGTGGACTACCAGATCAATGCTCGTACAATTCCAAGACAGATATCAAATTCCACACATTCAGAACTTCTCCCACACTCTCCATGACAAGCCTTTATTTTATGTTATTGGCTTTGTTAAGGCCTACAGCCAAATTCTTGTAACCGAAGTTGATATCCACAAGACGGCCATCATTATGACATTCGGACTATATGAATTTCTCTTCATGTCTTTTGGGCATTTGAAAGATTCATCGATAATGTTCTCAGGGGTCTAGACCATTGTGTATCCTTCCTTTACGACATCCTAGTGGCTTCGGGTCACTAAGCAGAGCCTGCTGCTAAGCTTCTAGAGGATCTTTTCAAAAGCCTCACCTTGATTTGTCTCCTTATCAACCCTTCTAAGTAGGTCTTGATGGAATCGCAAGTAACATTCTTAATGCATAGAAACTCCATTTGAGGCACCAAGTTTCTCCCAGATAAAGTGGATGCTATCCTGCACTACAGCAGGCGAACAACTGCGAAAAAAACTGTGTATATTTACTGGCATGGTCAATTTATATCGTCGCTTCATCCCAAGTGCTGCTGATGTCAATGGCTCCCTTGCATGAGTTTTTCAAAGGTGACTTGAAGGGATCAGCTATACTGGACAGTGAAAAGGAATTTGAGGACTCCAATACTAGCCTTTGCTAAAGCTTCCTCCTGGCTCATCCCATACTGACGGCATCCTTAGAGATGGTGATGGATGTCTCAGATATTGCAACCGGGGTAGTGTTCCAGCAGTACGTGCAAGGTGTTGGCAGCCCTTAGCCTTCTTCTCGAAGCTCAGACCTGCTTAGCTGAGATATGGGGCTTTCCATCAGGAGATTGACAACATATATTCTTGAATTCACTTGTTTCACCACATGGTTGAGGGGAGATAAACATTGTTTTTACAGACCACCAGCCCCTCATTTTCGCATATTCACAGAACCCAAACTGGTACTCACCCTATCAGAACAACTACTTGGATTTCATTAGCCAATTAACGACCTATATTCAGCACATTGCAGGTTTAGCAAATGTTATCAGTGACACCTTTTCGAGGTTTAATGCTGTCAATGCTACACTTGATCACTAGGCTCTTGCTGCATCATATACAGCAGACTAAGAATTAAAGCAATTCCTTCAGAATGATTCTGGCCTGCGGTTAAGTAATTTACACTTGCAAGGGTCGCCATTCGAGGTCTACTGCGATGTTTCCACACCGACTGCTATACCTTATATAAACGAACCATTTCGCTGTAAAGCCGTCAATATGGTCCATCAGCTGGTGCACCCAGGTATCAAAGCTACTACGAAGTTAGTCACTCAATGCTTTGTATGGCCGTCTATATATGTATGTCACAGTTCTAATCAAAGAGCTACAGTATCACTTCATTGATCTCCAACCTGTTGGTGGCTCTCGGCATGATGAATGTAAATCGTTTATCTTCAATGTCCTAGGAATACACAACAGAATTCTTCATCCGTCGCGAGGTGCCAAAGCGATGTCTTTAGCATTATTATAAAGTTCCCTTCCCATTACTGCATCGGACATCTAAGACTGCAACCCTCCAGATGAATGGTCGCCATATCACAGTCTCAATCGATAACCTAAAACCGGTGTACAGCACAAATGACCATAAGGCCGACGACTTTGCCGCACGCATCGCAGATACAGTCTTGGGGACCACCTACACAATCTCCCAACGCTCAAAGTCGCTGAAAGAAAACTCCTGCCTGTACCGCACACTACCTGGTACTGTCGAAGTATTTGATTTTCCGCCCACCTTCAGGGTGGTTTTTCGTGATGTGGGTTGAACACTTGCAGGGAGGTAATGTTGTGCATGCCACCACGACCACTGTGGAGGTGAGTGTATGTGGTTGGTGCGAGATATCTATTATTCGTTGATTTTGAGCCGAAGTTCTAATTCGTTTCGAGTTTCGGTTTCTGTAATTTGTATTTGGCATTTTGTAAGATTAAGTCGGAACACCACGACATTCAACTGTCTTGCACGCTATACGGCTATTATTTTCATGTTATCATTATTCCAATATTTAAATACTCAAAGTCAAAAATTAAACAGTAATTATTCCAGAAAGTTTTTTGAGGGCGTTTTAAAAATTTAAATTAACAAAATGTAACCAATATGATGTGAAATTGTTACTTAACAAAAATTTTGTTCAGTCGAAATACCTACTTCAAGAATATTTCAGCTACTTGCTTAGTGAAATAAATATTGCGAGTAAATTACAGTTTTTGTTTATTTCAACAGCTTCGTCTGTACGTGTATTTAAACATTTGTAAAGTCAAAAAACTAAAATGGTAGATGTTTCGTAATTAATTTTATGTAATTTTTTTAGTTTCTAAGCTGACAAAATGCAGAAAGTAAATTCCAAAAATACATAATGGATTTATAAGTCAAAACGGGTCACACAACAATTTTGATAACAAAAGGTGCCAATTCGAACACTGCCTGAGAATTCTGAGACGAGGTCATTATACAAATTTTTCAAACCCTTTTAATATAAAAATTGTTTAAAAATATATAAATTTATTCAATGGTTTATAAATCTCTAAAGGTTATGAAATATATATAAGTGTGTTTATAGTGTTTCAAGAAATGTATAAAAATGTACATCGATGGAAAACACTTGGTTTTAATGCGTAAGAAAAAAAATTAAAACAATGTAAATATACATAATAAAATCAATAATAAAGTTATTGCAAAAAGAATTTGTTCTAAATGCATGTTAAAAAAAATGTTCTTAGAAAAAATTGCATTTTCGCGAAGGTGTGCTTAATTCATTTCGGAATTGATGATTTATGGCAATCTGATTTAGTTGAAATTAATTCTGAAAATGTAAAATATATTCCCAAAATAAATAAATAAATATTATATACTTAAATTTTAATTGATGTTTTTTTTCTAAATACAGATATGTTATTCCAGTTGAAGATAAATATTACTCCTAATATTATACGAGTTTTCGAATCTACTTATAAATTAAGAAAAATAAATGAAATAAACTACGAGAAGAAATTTTAAGTAATCAATGGAAAAAGATAAATTCATTATGAAATGTTTTTTCTAAACTTAAAGCTTGTGCTCCCAACAGTTTTAATAAAATTAAAAAAAGGGTTGCAAAAATTTACTTAAAGAGTAAATTATAATTGAACGGAAGTTGTATAAGATTTAATAAAATAGTTTAATAATACAAAATTTAACTATAAATAAAATTAATAAAGAAAATTATAAATATTAAAATTAGTTGTTAAATATAATTCCGCAGTAGATAACGCAATTAATATATATAATTTTGGTGATGTAGTTAACATGAGTAATATGAAAATAATATTTCAAGAAGGATATAAAGCTAATTGGTTAAAATAATGTATTAAAAAATGTAATGTTCCAATTTGTGACATAAAATTTATGAATGAAAACATATACAAGGAAATGTTTATGAATATGAAATTATTAAAACTAATGAAATAAATATTAAGATATTTCAAATAGTCGCATTAAATAAAACTGTGTTCAAATAAGAAATAATTTTTAATTTCACCTTTTCAGAATTATTTATTATAATCTCTTTAATCCTTAACTACAACTATAATAAATAATTTCAATACATNTTAAATAAAACTGTGTTCAAATAAGAAATAATTTTTATTTCACCTTTTCAGAATTATTTATTATAATCTCTTTAATCCTTAACTACAACTATAATAAATAATTTCAATACATGTATTGAATACACGAATACATATATTCCAAAATAATAAGCATTATTTGTACCAACTATATTTAATTAATAGTAAAGTCATTATATTCAGAAAATGTATTATTCTTAAAGAAATGTAATGAACCTTTCATATATCTAATACTAGATTATAAATAATTTGGTAAACTTTGAAATTTAACATTCTTAGTTATTTTCTAAGAAAAAAATTAATTAAAAATGAAAAAAAAATTATCATAAAGAATAAAATCATTACAAATAAAAGAATTAAAAATTTAATTTTTTGTAGCTATAATTTATTTTGATATAAGATAATGTCATTGGATATCATTGATTAAGATTCAAACTTAGACAATCAACCATAAAACTGTTTATCTATTATCATAATTTTCTGCTGAAAGTCTTTGATAAATATCTAAAAACTGAAATTCTTAGGCAAATATATTAACCAATCTGTTATAAGAGTTGGATTATTATTTACTGTATTTTCTAAAAATTATTATTGAAACAAATTTATTCTAAAACATATACAATTTATTAACTATATTAAGAAATGGGTTAATATTTCTAATAGCACATATATCTGGCGAATAAAACTTATCTATGTTTATGCTTGCAGGGACTGGGTATTTATATATTAATGTTTTCGATGTACACTTTTTATATTTTCCATATCAATATGACTAGGCTAACAAATTTTATTATATAATGGGTACGTAATAGGATTTTGTTAATATACCTAAACAGCTAACAAACAAATTTTACCAATTTGTAGTTGATCGTTCCATGGCCCATTTTCATTTACAGGAATTTAAATTTGTTTATTTAGTAGCCATCTAATTAGGATTTTAATATCTATGTATATATTCTTTAAACTATAAATGAATATGTATATTATGGTAATGAAAAAAATTAAGTTATGGTTTTCCTGAATTTTGTTTTTAAGATTTATTTCATGTTATTTCATTAATTGCGTTGTTACAAAAAACAAAATGTCATGTAATTTATTTATTCCAATTTGTTGAATTTAAATATTTCCATTAGTTTATCTTCTAAACCACATATTGGTTTGTTTATTAATTTAAGAGATTCAGTATCTAATTGACCAATTAATAATAAACTATATATTTCTTAATATATGTTTAAAGCTACGGTATAACTTCTTGCATCTATTTGTGATAATAAACTCATATTATCAATATTTGCAAATACATTTGTAATTAAAAAATATTTATTACATAAAGTTTGATTTTAATTTGATGAAGATATTATAAATTATTATTACATTAAAATTAATTATTTCTTTTATATAAAAGATTTTAATTTGATAAACTGTATTATTACAAAAATAATTTTATATGTTTATTTTACGTAATAATTTTTTATATTTATATCATTAATGTATAAAACCAAAATCTTTATCCCACCATTTTGAACAAATTTTTTAAATTTATATTTGTAACATCAAAATCAGAATAAATTTGATTTAAATTTAATTGTTGATGTCTAAATAAGATACATATTTTGTATTGTCTCTTACTAATAGCTTGGGTTTTTTATAATATGTTTGGGTTAATTAAATAAAATCAATATTTTTATGTCTTTCTCTAGTAAAATATTCTTTAATAATATCTTGGTTTTCTAAAACTACATCATCATATATAACTACAGAAATATTTTCCCATTTATCTGAAGAAATTATCTCATCGAAATTATTTAAAAAATATGTTATTTTCTATTTTATTTACTTTGATAAAATCAGAAATAACACCTGTTAGTCGTACATGTCCTGGCTGATTCTAACTTTTGGAAAAAACATTGATTTTCTCTAAATTTAACCAACCATGATTATAAATGAAATTATTAAGCAAACTAATATTTACCATAATTGCTTTTCCCATTAATTGTATCTCTAACATAATATAGAATTAGATCACAATTTTTTTTTATTCATTACAACACCAACACTTCAATCAATTTACAAATAATAAATAAACTATTTTTCTTTAAATAAATTAAATTGTAACTTAACAGGTAATACTTCAAATGGAATGGAAAATCTTCATTATGACATTCCTAATTATAAACTTTTTATTGCTTTGATTTGATTGCATACAACATATTAAACACCAGATATAAATAATAATATCACAGTAAGTGATAATAATGAAAAAGTGATTATTCTGAAAGACAAATGCGATATTGATTTACTATAAAAGATATAAATTTGCAGATGCCAATCGAAACAAATAATATTGTTTTACGACCAAATAAAACAAATAGAATAAATGTTAATAGCAAATATTATTTCCAATTATATGGTCGGCTATAAGACATATAAAGGATTCGAAAGAAATGTAAAAATAAAATATAACATTAGTGGTATGATGACCAGTTTTAACTCATAAAAACATATTAATATTCGTTTGAATTAAGCCTATGGTATGTTTAAAAAGTATTAGCTGGACTTGTTGATTTGATTGTATATGAGACATCTGATAGGTTATTGTATATAATTTATTATGAGACCGATCCCATCCATTAAAGATAATTAAAATTTATAAATATATTAATTTTCAGTTGCTGAAGCAGCTTCAACTGGGCTTATATTAATTTTTATATACATACATGTATTATATGATTAAGCTTGTAAATCAATAGTTTGTCACAGATTTTTATATATATTTAGACTTATGAATAAATACACCATGTTAATTATTGCTGTACATTATTTAAAATTATGTTCTAAAATTTTACTGTTTATAAGTTTATAAATTATATAATTAATATGTATTTTATAATTTTCTCTATAATTATAAGTGTCATAATGTGTTAATTCTCTTTTGTAAAATAATAGTTTTATTGCATGTATAACAAAAACTATTTTATTTGTTTCTACAGTAAAATTCCATGTTCATAAGACTTATTAAATTATTTTTCTATACAATTTTTATTTCTTCGATAATAAAACAAATTTTTACATTAATTAAATATTATTTAATTTTTGACCACTGATGATTTATCAACTTTATATTTGTTTTCCATTTAAACAAAACTTTTATGCGTGTATATTTATATTAACTCAAAAATCAAGTCATAATTTTTTACACGTTTTCATATTTAATTTTTACAGTAACTTCTAATTAATTTCTGGTTTGTTATGCATAATATCTTTCGAATAATCACTTGTATTAAATAAAATAATAACTGTTATATCAGAAAAAAAACTATTTTAATATTACATATTAAATAATCTGTATCTTGATTACATAATTCCATATGTTCCTTACATTTTTGTTTTTGTAATTTTATAATGAAAAAAATATATATATATAATTCTATAGATATATCTTTAATTACCATTCCTTTACAAATTGTTTTATTAAATGATATTATTTCTTTATTGCCATGAACAGCAACCAAATTTTAACGAAAAATTGTTTATCTTATAAAATAATGCTAATTTATAAAATTTTCCTATTTTTTATTATAGTGTATTAATTCTATGTGTTCTACTTTTCTTGTGTTTATCATTGTTTTCCAAAAAATTTATAATGTACTTATTTAGAATAAGATTCTTATAATCCCTTGTTAATCTCAATTCTCATATGTTTATATTAATATCGGGACATTTTAAAACTATTTTTAATGTTTAAATAAAATATTTTAAAATCCATATACTGAATAATTTTTTAAAGTAATATGTCATATTTTTAAGTTTTATTTCTAATTTGTTAATAATTTTTTTTTTACTTTTGGGGACAATGGAATACCTTTATGATTTTATGAATTTTTTTACTATTTTCTTAATCAACTTGTAACATATAATCTCCAGATTTATTTGACACATTTAAATAATTCTCTATTATCTCTAATTTTAATTTTTCCATTATCCATTCTGTTTTCATTAAACTCACCGAATTGTAAAAAAATTCTGTCATTGCCCAACAATATAAATGATGTGCATCGAAATATGATAAATCGTTTTGAAATTGTGTTTTTATTATAATCCTTCTTCTATAAATTATTAGGTTTCAAATGTATTTTAAAACATTATGATATTCAAAACCCATTACCTTGTTTCAAAAATTAATTTATATCATAATCTTATAATCATTATTGTTCGATTAAAATAAATTTTAAAATTTAATCCCACGATAAAACTAGTGCTGTGCATTGGCAAGAAGTATCAAATTCATATGTGTCTAAACAAACATTTCTATTATTTTCAAATATATAAGCTAAAATGAATACATTAGTTTTACTGCATATCATTGTATATTTTTCTAAATTTTTGTGTTACATCTTTTTAAACAAATTTAACATGTTTTAGTCTCGAATACATTAATTTTTTTCCGTAATTTAATTATTTTTATTTTTATACTCAACTCTTTTTCAATAAATTATTAAATGCAATAATTTTTTTATGATGATCGAAGGTACTTTTTTTATGATTATGACTTATTGTATAAGTACCTAAGACAATAAATTTAAATGTCAAAAATTTTAATTTAAAAAAATTTTACAATTTTTTATGAAATTAAGATATATTTCTTCGATTTTTGGAAATTTATAACATCATAAGTTTAATTTTCACATTATTTTATAAACAAATGTGCATGATAAACTGATACATTACGAATATAAACTAATACAAATTATGGAATTTCATAATTAAAATAAAAATTTAATTTAAGTAACATATAATTATATACGGTGCGATGGTACTTTAATTATAATTAAAATTAAAATTACTTTCTATTTTAATGGCCTTTTAAGTTTTTAATACAAAAATTTTTATCAATTTTTTAATTATGCATGTATGCGTACTGCTGACTCGAAAAATTTAATTTTAATAGTATGAAATATAACAAATTTTTTATCTCTATAAAACAATTGCGACTGCTGTCGGATCGCCTTGCAGCTTAAATGAAAGAGTGGGCGGATGCCGACAGCTCACCTGGTTGCGAAATCGAGAATTAGCGATACCTAGACATTGAAAATAGTATCTAATATGGTGGGTGCCGCAGCAAAACCTATATGTTAAAAACATAATAAATAAAACTGCCACCTCGTTGCTAAATTGCTAGCTCTCCTGGTGACGAAATCGAGAAAATGGTGTCACCTAGGTCTTGAAACTGAAAACAAATGACAAACGAATAAAGCCAACATGGCTGCTTATGATGGAAAGAATGTAGAATCTGGGAGAGAAGATAAGGAAATGTAGGAAGGTGAGTTATTTTTGTTGGGGGTCAGTCGTCTTCTGGACGTGGTGCTTAAGAAGATCTTCGGAAATGTAAATATTTTATAAAAACATTTTAATAATACATTTTAAAAAAAATTTATAACAGCTTTAAATTTTTAATAATAATTGTTATTATATTTTTTATATGTTTGAAAATAATTCGAATTTTTTTTTATTATAATTCTTTAGGTTTTTTGGGTTTTCGAGGTCAAAGGTCACCATGGTCAAGATTAAAGGTCAAGGTCACCGACTTCCAATATGGCAGAAAATACGGCCACTGAGGGACCGGAATGACAGCATGAACAACTCCGTGGTCCGATGCAAGACACTGTTGTCCCTATCTTCCCAAATAATTCTACTGGCAGTATGTGCATTATTCTTGTCACATTCAGAATTTTTTCTTGCATGTTTTGATTTAGTTATTAATTTATTTCATTCGCTTAACATTTTAGCAACACGTTAACATTTTTGTCGTTTAAAAGATATCTGCAGTTATCACAAATGACTGTCTGATGTCGACAAAATTCTTTATCCTATGTTTAAAACCATATCTACTTTCTTGGAGTTTAAAAACAAACTTTGTATCGGACTTAATTATCTTCGCATAGATTGGACGCTTCTTCTTTGGGATAGATCATAATTATTTGCTTTCTGCTAGGAATAAATGTGCTCTTTATTACAAGGAACAAGGAACCCAGAATTTAGAGACAAATGTTTTCTTCAGCAGATATCATGCTTGAGTTAGGAAATCGGCCACCTTGCAACGTAGGCTATAAAATGTTCTACCTTTTATGGGATATATTTCATGCTTGGTGTCTACATGATATCTCCTGGCACTAACACAAGGTAGTTGACATATAACACTTGTATGGTAGCCACCCATGTTCATGTCCACATGTAGAGTGAATGCCTCAGCTGATGACTCACTTCCAAGCAGGCTTAGCTGAGCAAATACCACATCTGTCTGGACCACAGGAAATCCAGTCATCTTCACACACAGACATTTCACACCCGAACACCTATTCCTGTCTCTCTGGAACCACAATATCTTGAGTAGACGCAGTAAAATATTTATGTGGCACTCTCGACATAAATTCAACTTCAGCACTGCACCTATATTGACACTGTCTCCTCAAAAATCACGCTCAGCAATGATGAAACACACCCATTCAATTCCTGTCGTCTAGAACTTTCATTGACATTGTTCTTGCCATTTTCGGGACTTTAATTCTCTAATTTCTCATTTATGCTTTTCCCACCTTCGTCTACTCACACACATCATCATTTTTTTACTTCATCTCAAACTCGAACTTAATTTATCTGCGATCAGGCGACACATAATCGACCAGGTGCGATTCTCACTACCATCACATCATAGCCGACATCATAGACATCTTGTAATTTAAAGACGGAAGACATACGATGCTACTCATCAAACAGTTTGTCAAACCACAAGCACCAACTACCTATTCAAGAAGACCATTACTATCCACACTCAAGCTCAAGAGATAGGAAAGACTGGGAAGAACAGATGAAAACTATGCTTTCACCAGGGCTAGCGGATTATAACAATGGCCATGTCCAAGGAGTTGACTCTAACACCTCAAGTATCTATTTTTTTCTCCCTTAATTAAAAATCACGAAACTAGTAGTCCTGAAACCGATAAGAAAAAAACATAATGAAGTCCTCGAAAATGAACTAGAAATATTTTGAAAAAAATAGCATGCCATAGTCACTCAACTAAAGCACATTCCTCTGAAGACAGCCTCCTCTGCAGCCCTACTCTATCACAACCCCTCCTCCAAAGATAGTCGGTAGGGCTTTCGCCATTTAATGATTCTATATAATAGTCTTCAGATCAGTAGTGAATATTAAATATAATATGGTTAATTCCATTGTTTCTTGACTCTTGCCTCTCTCCGAGGCTCAGGTGCTTACACGAATAAACACATTTGACAGCTCCTGAGGTCGACTTTTGAGACCGCATGCTATTGTCTCCCATGTTTGTGTACATATAATACTAGAGTGATATTTAAGCTGCTTATTTGCTAAAAAGTGATGAAGACGATGTGTGTGTTAGCAACCAAATAATCTCCAACCTACGGTTTTCTCATAACAAAGCGGCACAATCCTGTCTGTTTTTCAGTATGCCCTCGTATGTGGGCCGTAAAGTATGGCTATCGATGCAACATTATTCCACTTAAATCACTGTGTGAAACTAGATCAGCGCACATTTAACTGATCGCAATATAAATACATCATTTTTTGATCCTGCAGGAGGGAGAGATCCTATCTTATATCCACATTTATTTTGATTTTTTGGTCACCCAGAAGTATATATTTGAATTTTACCCAGGTTTGGTATAATTTCACATATTATTGCAAATGAAAGAGGAAAAAAAGTAGTATTCGGAAATTCAGGTATAATATTTGCAACAGCAGTAATTGGATTACTAGGTTTTGTAGTTTGAGCTCATCATATATTTACAGTAGGAATAGCTGTAGATACTCAAGCATACTTTACTTCAGCTTTATATGAAATTTGAAATAATGCATTAAAAGTAGCTTAAATGAAAACACTTACATCAAACAACACACACACACACACACACACACCCACACACACACACACACACACACACACACACACACATATCTCCTTCTGCTGTTTGGTATACTTCCGCGAATAGAAACTATTCTATATAATATGATGACTGACTCTTGAACGAATAAAGACACGATAATGGAAATAATTATCGCTCGGGTGGTGGCCATACTAACAGAGCGGTTCCTTTAGAAACTGAAAAGGAAAACAAACATCCACGCTGAAAAGCTATTTACTTTTTCGCATTGTGAGAGCAACTTTAGTAATGCGGGCTACATCAACAAACTGCCGAGACACACTCGATGTGCTGGAAAATAAACATCGCCTCTTGACACGTCTTTTCAAAAAGGTGAAAATTACTTGTGTATTTTCGTGTGAGCGGGAATATCGATAGAAGGTACCAACTTCGTAAAGGAAATCGATGACGTGACAGGAACGAAGTAGAATATCTTACGAAAAGAGAGGGTCAGAAGTATTATAGTCCACAGCACAAGAGCGCACGCTCTGCCAAGTTGGTGTCGAATAAGCTTAAAATTTCAGGGAAGCTCTTCGTAGGTAAGATGTAGTTTTCTGGTACTGGTTTTCGGATCAGCAATGTCATTCGTGTTAATTATAGAGGCCTGGTCCTGGTGAAACACAAAGCAGTATTCTGACCTAGTGACAATTTAGAAGAGCGAACATCTAGGAAGCCAGGAAGTGTCGAATGGTTCGTCAGGCCAGCATTTTGTTGACAGCCAAGTGCCCGTAATATTCATGTACTTGAGCTGTGCCGCGAAGATAAACACAGTTCACTCATCAACACTCATCAATACCAGTAGCGTACGTAGTCGATAATAAGATGTCGTCATCTGTGACGAAATGCTACATTCTGACAGCTGCCTAAGGTTTTCGAAGGTTAATTTCCTTAATTCTTATATTCCATAGTGACCTGATGAACTACAACGTTTAACGGTTACACTTACGACACGGTTTAAGTTGAAAAATGTGTACCTTATAAACATGTACGTTTTAAACTAAGGGAATTCTTATTTACATGGTTTATAGCCATCGAATATTTGTCGTTTACGATGCATCATCGACGTGAAAAAGTTCACGATTTTTTTCTTGTCATGTGCAAAGGGCCTTCAGCCAATAAAAAGACAGAGAAAATAAAAAAATTTATTCTACTTCTTTAACAATTTTGAAAATGACAATACTTTCCTATTTTCCTTAACACATTAAACTATTTCTAAACTATGTTACTAATAAATCCCTACTTCACAAAAATCAAGTAATTTATATTTCTGTGATNTATTATTACATTAAACTATTTCTAAACTATGTTACTAATAAATCCCTACTTCACAAAAATCAAGTAATTTATATTTCTGTGATTGGTTGAACGTGAGGTGAGTATATTCACTGTAAACCACAATGTTTTTATGGAAACGTTATTTGTATACGTCTCTCATGTATACAGAATTCATGGTGAACAGAGTCATAAAAGGCTTATTTATTGTGTCCGAGGCCTAGAAGTGCGGGCGTGCTAAAAACGACCCAGGTAACACGTCTCATTTATGCCACATGTCCGCAAGTACCTTCTCATTTAAAACCAATTCTCACCTTGTGCAATGATAAATGTACATCAAGGTCTGATGTCGATGTAATGGATATAAACTAAATTAAAATATAATAATTGTTTTAAATTTATAAACTAAGATATTTTCAAAAAATATTTATTATCCCAGCAACAAAAAAAACAATAGTTTTGATAAAACTTCTTCAGAATACATACTAGGCCTACTTTGACTATGAGATCACTTTTCTCTCTGTGTCGTGTGTATGTGTGTACGTTTGTGTGTTACTGTGTGTGTTGTGTGTGTGCCTGTGTGGATTTGTGTGCTCGCATTTGAACGCACAAAACCAATACACCAAACTGTATACACATATAGTACTAAGCAAGGACATATTAATTTTACAGTTTTACACCACGCCACGAGCTTACTTTCAAAATAGCAGTCATTTTAAAATGTTGGGTAATTTGTCATATATGGCACCATTCAAATAGATTTTTACAAAATATTGTATGTTGGCAGTGAATGTAGTTTTAATAACTGTATTTAGAGATGGATATTGTTGTTGGTCCGCCATGTTGGAATTTAGTACTACTTAAAAAATTATTTATTTACGCGATATCTAAAACACTACTCAACCAATTCTCGTCACAATTGACTTGGTACTAATACTGTGGCATTTCATGTAAAAGCATGCGATTCAAATTTATTAGGGACTTATTTTCAAAATGCGGTATACAAATATTTTAGTGTATTTTAGTATATATCTGTCATGCCATTCGGCAAATTTCGTCAAATTTTGTTTGCAAAAAGTATTTATTAGAAGCTTTATTTATCGTCAACACAAAGCCTCTTTAGTGATATTGTGCCATACAAACAATTATTTTTTATATAATATCTGGGAGAAAAATTGACCGTTTCCTACCAAACTTGGCAAACATGTAGTACTGCCGCAGGTGATGTAAAGTTGTATTCATTTGGTAGACACCAGTCTTAAGATCAAAATGGCTTCCTTATAGCAAGTTTAGCTTAGTATGCTATATTGTTGAAATCATGTTAACAATTCCAGTTCAACTTTGTATGTTGGCAGAATACGTTACAACTCTAAAATGATCCTACTGGAATAATTTTTAATTCCCCGATTTTGTAAGATTGCACCACACGAATAGATTAAATTTTAGTAGCCTATCTGGGTTAACAGTGAACCTATTCCTGCCGAATTTGGATAAATATAGTACTGTGGCACGTAATTTAAGCTTATTTTTTTTTTAAGTAGGTAAGATACTTATTTTCAAAATGGTTGCCATAGAGCTTTTAAACTTAGATTTGTATGCTGGCAGTATATGTTAAATCCCTCACATGTGTCCACATGAAGTCTCTTTTGTCTACCATTCTGTTGCTTTATTTAGTATACCAATCTCCTATATTTTCTTAGGTATCTAGAATTACATCATCAAAAATAACAAGAGCATTATTTTCATATATATAGAAACAATTTCTGCTTTATTATTAAAAAAACGGAATTATTATTAAAANGAAAATACTTTGTGATTACTCATATATTGGTTGATAAAAATGTTTTGAGCAAATACGTAATTTATAAAGATTTTTAATTTTCCACGTGTGTATATGAAATAAAAATAACAAATTGTTTTTTGCACAATTGATAGACCAACTTTTATTGCTCTAATATTGTCAACTAATATTTAACTATTTTTATATTTAATGATTTTTCTTTAGAAATCAAAACATTAACACTCTAATAAATGTTCTTCTTTCTTTCAGTCTAAAATATATTTCGTATATAAATGGATAATAACTAAGCATTATAGATAGTAAACAGTAGTTCTCTATTAAAGAAGAAACTTCAGTATTATATTCGATGTGATGGTAAGTCAGTTGCACTGATTACATTTTATACAAAATATTTAATACCTAACATAAGTAATAATGAAATAACAATAACGTATAATAATTTTAAAATATCAATGCATAATATATATTTTTAAATAATGTTATTTGGTATTCATTTAAATATTTATAATGGTATTACAGTTAATAGCTTGGGTCAACTAGTAGACTGGTAATATAGTTTATGGTCACTGGGGATTATTTGTGTTATATATAGTATGCAGACGTCCTTGCTGTGCAGTTCTTTTCCCCTGTGACGATTTTGGCAAAATGAAAGATTTTTTCTCTCTATACAGACTGTTTGGAAACTAAACGACCAAATTGCGGGAGGTTATTCCTTAAGAAAAATAAAGAAAAAAAACAGAACACCATATGCCTAACCAGAATTTTAAAGGATATATGAGCCTGTGACAATTGTGTTTTGAAAACATATTTTCGCACAATGTCTTGTTCTTTCTGCCAGCGTTTTGGATGGCGGTGATTTACCTAAAGTACGTCCCACACGGTTGAATGGGACACGCCCATTTGGCGCGCTATGGAGCGTGTACTAGTGGAAGGCATGTCGTTGATGTTCTGACGCATCACTTCTTCAAACCGTACAGTGCGCACAGACCGAGGACGGCCAGCATTAAACACGTGTCTCTGCAACATGAGAAGCATAAGTCACCTTTATGCTGCTGACTTTGTAGGCGTTGCTCAATGCATTCGGCAAAAATACATTTGAAAAACCCACTTTTCATAGGTCATATCTCCTTTAATATTCCTTGTAAGTATATGAGATTATGTATATTTTCGACTTTAATTATCATAAGGAATCGCCTCCTATAGTTTGGGCATTTATTTTCCGAACATCCTGTTGATCCTGGGTTTGTCTCAGTAGCTCTCAACAACAAATACAGAAGAAATTTGGAAAACGGTTTGTTTAAGTCAGTACATATATAAACTATTTTGTAAGCGTTGTTTTTGGAGAACAGCAATATTCATGCCCTTTACCAAAACAATTATGTCATAACCCACCGTCTTATTGGAGAGGTTAAAGAAAATTAGATTATAGTTAGTGCCATTAAATGATCTCTGCTTATATCGTTCGGATAACGTTATTGTTCTGTTGTCTGAGAATTTTCTTAAACTGAGACAGCTTACAGGGAGTTATTTTTCGACTGTTTTAAAAACCCAGCATTAGGCATCGTCAATAATACAGACGAAGCTCATTAAGCCCTCTGAAATAAAACTCTTATTCCTGTGGTTGCAAAATATTCAAAACAGCACTATAAATATAATTTCTGATTACGGTAGGCGTATGATTATAACGAGAATATATTAAGATTTTTTAAACAACCACCTTCTAAAAATTATGTATTATCTCAGTAAATATTTGTAACATGTACATTCTTTAAGTAAGACAAACTACATTCATCACCAGCCGACTAGATGAATGAAAACTATAGAAATAAACTTGTATGATATAGTTACCGAATCACATGCTTAGCGGAGATAGAGCGTGTTTGTCTATTCAGAGAACACTAGGGCGTATCGAACTCACTTCTGGGCTGCTGTCGGTGGTCATATGTATCACGTTCCTCTTCCCTCGCTTCTTGCCCAAATAAAATCGCGGTTATGCGATCAAATAAAGGTTATTGGATTTAACATTTAGATAAAAGAGAGCATCTTCATTTTATCAAGCGATGATGTTCGTCAATTTCTAAATTTTGTTCACCTTAACAAATTACTTGTTTTGGAATTATTTAAATCCGGCTTTTCTTCGTTCTCAGAGTTGCAAAAATTTCTTCTCCTGCTCATGAAAGTTGACATAATTTATAAATTAAAGTGTAATGCAGATAACATGGTATGATTATACGAGGAGCACTCACATCTCAGTGTACATTTTGTTAGCTACTATGGCTTGAAATTTGGGTAAAATGAAGCATTGAAATATATGCTTGAATCAGTTACACTGCAAAAACTGCAAGTGTATTGAGCAGCCAGATGAAATTCTGTGTTAGTATATAAAATTACACTTTAATGTTGGCTATCACATTCTCTTATATGCCATAATTATCATGAGAAGTGGGTTGCACTATATGATTAAGAAATAATTGAAATTTGGATCGGATATTTTGTGTTTTGTTTCTAAGTCAGAAATTGAATAGAGATATGTACTCCTGTAACACATTTTCTGAAAAAGTGTTTCATAGAAATATTTGTGTTTAAGTGGAGTGGAATTAGGATTTTGGTAGCTCTTAACATCGAGGTCTTGAGCTGATTAGTGTGAAGTGAGGTGAGTATGGAGCAGCGCTGGAATGCGAGGATGGAAAAACGGGAAAAAACTAAAAAAACCCACCAACCAGAGGCATCATCCGGCACGATTCCGACATGTGAAATTCCGGGAGTCATACCTCCAGGAATCGAAACCTTTTCGCCAATGTGGGATGCGAGCAGTCTAACCACTACACCACTGCGGCCTCTATTTGTTTTAAACATAACACATACACAATCAGCCAGTGTTTTTCGTACAAGTGTTTATGATACAAAATAGCTACTAATTTTTGTCACCGACTAAATTAAGTAACTGTCAAACTGCAGAAAGGCAATAATTCCAAGAAACATTATTTGCTTTATAGTTTATAAATTTTTGTTATAAGTGCAGGTTTTAATTAATTGTAATATTATTTATCTGCAGGTTGGAATTAACAGTGCCTCATCAACAAATACGTTCCCACGTCTCAAGATGTTGCGAGCACTGCGTCAGACAGTTAAGCCTGGAACTGTTGCCCTCGCCGTTCAGAGGTTTGCCTCAAGGATTGTAGTAGTTATGGAAGGACTTCCCTCTACAGTCTGCTACGTCCTGGCCACAGCAGTGACTAGTGTCACGTGGATTGCTCTCATTTATAGTATGCTAACTCAACAAATAAAATCTCGCATGAATACTGTTTTGGCAGCCTTTGTCGTGTGTTCGAATTATGCCACATGCTTGGTTACTCTGATCACGAATCTATCAGGTAGTAGACGGCGACAGGAAATAATAAATATGCTAGAGTGTGTCGACCGTATGATGCTACAAAAGCCAAGCAAACAATTTATAAATTTTTCACGTTACTCTTCAGCTTTCGTCATATCAATGTTGAGCTGCATGATCTTCTTTGCTTTGGACATAAACTTTCCATATCATGAGTTGGTTTCGTACCCGTTGGCATTTTCCTTCTATGCTGTACAATTCACTATTCTGGCACAAACAAATTGCTGGGTAAACTATGTTCTTCGTATTCGAGATCAACTAAACTTATTAAATAAAGGAATGATTCAACTTGATATCTCTCAGACACGAAACACAATGCACGTAAGTCCCAACATCATAGGTGCAATGGCTTCATGTAGGTGGCAAACTTGTGTTAGCATAATACAAATCCCACAGATGTCAACAAGAGAGCTACTGAATAGTGAAGACCTACATCAACCTAGACTTAATAATACACATTCAAAAATTGATCACTTCATGGTAGTTTACCAAAAACTAGGAAAAATTGTTGACCAAGTCAATGGCACTTTCGGTTTGTCAGTTCTGTTTCTCTTGATGTGTAGCTTCGTATCTATTATAAATGCTATGTTTAATGCAGTTATTTCAAGAACCATCTTAAATGGTGACAGTTCTCCAGGCTGGCACATGTGTATTTCCCTAATGTGGTGTTTGCTGTACTCAGGCCAGACTATAGCCGTGATCTGGTCCAGCACAGCCTGCACTGATGAGGCGAGGCAGACCAGGGACATCGTCCACGACATACTTCTGGAACCTCAGCTAGGCGATGGCGTGGTCCAGCAGCTGTGTCTATTTCTGGACCAGCTCTCCAGAGAGGATCTATCCTTCAGTGCAGCAGGTTTCATCACTCTTAGGGAGCCTTTACTATGCTCCATGGCTGTCTCTGCGATATCTTATGTGCTAGTACTGCTGCAGATGGACCCGGTTAATACCACTCACCATTATCAAAATTCAACTAATTGATGGACAATGGTTTCACTGCGATGCTATCAGTAAGTGGCTTGCAGGTTAATCCTGTAATAGTTTCTTTGTTTGTACTTAAAAATAATATTTTCTGGAAAGCTGCATGTTATATTATTTATGGATAATGTATTATCTCTGTCAACGTTGATTTTTTGCTTTTATTATTATCATCCTTTTGCGAATAACAAAGCCATTTTTCTAACTTCCTGAAATAAATCCAGATAACAGAGAAAATATAACCTTATTTTGTGTGCTTTCTGTTACAACATTATCCATTTGCCTTAATAATGTAAAATGCTTTACTGGGAGGTACAGCGGGTTAATATTTGAGGCCTTATATCTATGTTATATGTATCCATACAAATAAAATATATTATTTATTGTTGCCATATGAATAAAATTAATTTTAAAACGAATAGCTAATTTGTGTGGTTGTTGTGTGTACATAACGTTTTACCCTGCATACCAGTGTAATAAAGAATTTACATACACATAAGCGTTATTTAGTAGTAAAGTTACATTTGTTTTAAATAGTGTATATATCTGCTGCACCCGAGTACTGGAAATATACAAATACAGCACACGAACTGATTGTTTTACTCCTATAGTTTAAAAATTATTATCTTTTTTCACAAATAGGATGAATGAATCGAAACACCACATTCATCTTTATAAAAATTGAACTGTAACCATTGTTATGATAATTATATTTCACTATTACATTCACTGGCACAAATAAGTAATCGCTTAATGTAGATGTAATTCTCTACTCGTGCATTCTATGTGTGCAAGTGGGTAGGGTTTCAATGATCGGCAATGTCTAGAATGGCCATGAGAGTACATTCGTGTTTCTCTCACGATTAGAGCGATGCTGTCATAAGGCGTGTGTGTGACGTCAGACAACACAGTCAGGGGAGATTGCAACACAAAGATTATTTTGTAATAAGCGTATAAAATGTTAATTCTACCCCAGATTTTTTCCTTATAAGCTCGTCAAATATAAGCAATTTTCAAATAATTTAAACACAAAAACATTTTAAAAAATCATACATTTGCACTTCCTTCTCGTTGTCTAAATTTTGTGTTGGTTCACATATTAAAATTTGTAAGCAACGTATAAATAAAAAAAAAATTATTTTTAAAATTATTCTAAAAATAAATATAAAAAATTGTATAAAGTTATTTACTTAAAAAATTATAAAATCCTAAATTGACAAACTATTAGAATTAAAAGGGAAAAATAAAATTTTCCCGTTTCCAATACAAATAACGCGACATTGCTGACTCAGGGTCATTGCACAATTTTCTCCTGATTGCTTCAGATTGAGTAATTCAGCCGTATTGTTCAAAAACCATTTTGCGGGAAATTTTTCTGGTTTTGAGGGAAAATCGTTATATCTTTAAGGAAATTCTAGCGATTCTGACCGTTTTTAAGTGAAAAAAAGGGACTTTCGGGGGGGGGGAAGGAAAAAATATGGTGGCCGCCAACTCCGCGGCTTCGCAGCCAGCAGCCATTTGACGGAGAAACCCCTATTTCTTACTACTGTTGTGGATAGGTTAGCATTACATTTAACGATACATTACTAATGTCGAAGTATTTTCGTAAATCTTTGATTGGTAAGTGACTATGGTCCAAGGCACATGAGTGGCGTATGTCTACGTCTGTTTGATGCAATGGCACAATAGCAAGTGATTTAACTTGTACCAAGTTGCATCTGATAAGCCTGCTACGTCGTAGATTACACGAGAACAGCAGTGGGATTTGAAATCCCAGCAATGAGATAAGCAAAAAAACAATAGATAAGACCTCCCGGGGTATACCTCTTATCTACCATGTATCATTTAACCTGGGAAAGGTTATTCGTGTCACACTTTATGTAATACCATATATATCTTGACACACAGGTGAGACATTTTGTAAGTCCTTTTAAAACATAAAATGAGAACCACTGAAACCTATTTCGGTCAGAAATATTTATTGACATTTAGAATTACCCAAACTTCTGTTAAAAGTGTGCACACCACCAAAACATTATGTTGAGCCAATATTTTATATAAATTGGTAACTGATGTAAAATTCAAGTTGGGTCAACGTTTGCCCAGATAAAATTTCGGCGTTGTGCCATCATAGCCCCGACGATAGAGCTAAACTTTGGGCCAATGTTGGCCTAACAACATTTTGCTACTTGGGAAGATTCTGCCTCGCAGTCAGCATTATTTTGTGGAAAATGTTTCTTATACATGGCGAGGCCAAACACAGGAAAAACTTTCGGGGGTGATTCCTGAAACGGATGTGAAACCAACAAATAAATAAATAATGTGACAACTCATTCTCTGAAATGTCCAGAAACGCTGTTAAAATGTACAGAAACACTGTACAATGTACAGAAACATTCTGAATAGAGCAACATCATGAGTATGGGTTGAACAGCAGAACCCGCAAAGGAGGCATGAAAGACGACAAGCAAACCAGGGAAGGTGTAGTCGTCAGTACGGAGCCTGCACCACTGGTCGTCCCACGGAACTCCACCCGTATCACACACAGCGTATGTATGCGTGGTCTCTGAGCAGCTTGTTTAGTGAGTGGAAGCGCGTTGTGTGGTCGAGAGGCGGCACAGATGTACCAGGTGAGAGGCCCTTATAGACGTGTGATTGTCTGGATCGAGTAGTTCCTGTGACGTTGCCAGTCGGACTGTCATAGAGATTGGCTGTCTTGTAACGTTGATATATTCACATTGTTCTATACTATACCACTACACTAATTACAACATTTTTTTTGCATTTTCCTTTCTTTCTGTAGGTTTCGTACATATGTTGTTATGAATTTTTGTCCATTTCCTTTATCACGAATCACCTTCTAAAGTTTGTCCTCATCGTTTAGCATAACATTTAAAAACACTTTATTCTATTGTTAACTTTAGCATTACACACAAAATACATATTATGTAAACACAATTTTATAGTAATCATCTATGCATGATATTAATTTTCCAAATGGCCAATTTGACCAATGTTTGGGGGTGACGCAACACTTTTGTACCATGTCATCGATTAAACAATTTTGTGTTGCTGATAGTTTACTATTTTAGCACTAAATTCAGAATACACCATGCTGATAGATCTTCAATTTGGCATGAGAGAACTACTTGAAGTAATAAAAATTTGTGCTAAATATTTTCGAATTTAAAAAAATTGACTCATACAATTTCGGCATGATTTAACAAGCCAACGAGTATTCTAACTTTTAATACATTTTGCCATTTTTAAAATGGTGGCCCTTGAAATATTTTTTGATAGTATGTCATGTGTACTGAACAATTTAAAATCAGGAACTATAGAAGATTTAAGAAATGATTTATATAGTATGTGTATTTGAAAGGATCTTTTGAAATTAAAGAATGGACCGAAGAATTTATTAAAGGAAGTATGTTTTTTCCAACTAGTAAACATTTTGAAAATTAAGAATTTCCAGAACAATTTTTTATGTATTAAAAACATTTTTATGAGACATAGAAAGCAACATTTGAAAAATCGGTATTATAGGAAAATTTCATAAAGTTATTTAGGTATTATGGAAACTTTAAAAAATTGATAAAATTAAAATTGATTGGTTTGTTTCATAAAACCAATTTAAGAGCTTTTTTAATTAGATAAATGTTATAAAAATCAAAGTCAACTGAAAATTATCATTAAGTTGTAAAATTTTATTGATTGAGAAAAAAATTTTGAATAGCAATCGTGTTATGAAAACACAAGGAAAACTGAAAGAAACTATTGCTGTTAGAAAAGGAAAAAGTATGTGAACTTAATCATTGTGCTTATAAAATAAATAATTTCTAATATCTCATTTTTATAAATAAATCTTTAAATGTAGTGTAAATATACGTTCATATAAAAATCGCAAACAAACAAATGTACAAAATACCAATGAATGTAAAAATGTTATAGTAAATTAAAAAGATTATATAGAGTTTATTTCACATTTTGGATTTATATGTGTTGATAACTGATCAGTGAAGAAATGTAAAATGTTTGAGAAAGGAAGTCAAAAAACATTTTTCAAAACAAATAATAAAACTGAACAAAACAAAAAAATAAAATTAAAATTAATACAATTGAAAATTTTAATTAAATTATATTAAATAAAAATTATTGTAATAAACTTTTAAATCAATTGCCACATCTATGTATGTTGTAATTGTGATGAATACACACTTTCTCGTGTAAATGAAATCATAATCATAAATTAACATATATTTATCTTTATTTTTATTTAAAATGTGTATCGTATAAATGATAAAATTGATGAATTTCGATTTTGCTATCATATATCATAAAAGCCATATCTTGTCGAAACATCAACATTTATTACTATAAAGCACGTGTACACAAAACAACAATTCGAATTTTGAGAACGTTTTTGCTAGATTAAAAATGATACCGAGCAATTGAGACCTGGCGAATTATGAATGTTTTCTGAAGATCCCGATCGGGTACAATAATAAGAGAATGTGTATCTGTACCGCTAAGTATTGTATGCTTATAATATTTACTTGAAATTTAAAACGAGTCTTATTTACCATTGATTTGCACGTCAGCTTTTATAATGCATGCACACTATAGTCTAAGTATTTTACTTTCACATTACAGAAAAAAAGGGTTATAAACAAAACAATTATGGAATATTTCAATTGGAGATGCTGGAATCATATTTCGAATTAAGTTAAACGAACGTGTAATCCGCGGGAGCTCGATGCTCATAATTAACCAGTTAAATGTAGACATGTTTTTCCAGGTAATTTTTCTACACATATAGAAAAGAACGAAGTATACTCATAACCCAAGATAATAATAAAAAATTATTATGTACTAATATTTAATAAATATGCCTGTAACAAATCTCGGAATAGGATATTACGTTATGAATGAGCGCTGCAGTATGGATGTATTTGCTAGAGTTGTTTAATACTAAGCTTATAATTCCACTGCCATACAAGTCGCTTGTTCCCAGTTAATTTCCTTTTTTTGCCCGTCTGCATTAAGTTATCAACTGACTTTCAGTGAATGTTATTTCACTGAATTATAACATTAATTCGAGCTCAGAGTGTACAAGCTCTTTCAGATACAATTATAGTTTTCTTACACTTGCTTACCTTAAAACACGAGCTTGACAACTGTAGCCTACCAATGACATAGAGCTGAAATATGCTATAGTTAACTCGCCAAGTACAAACTCTGCACGTCTCTGCTGAAGCAATTCATTGATCTCGGGATGTGTCGCGTCATTGATTTCCGTTACCAAAGTAATTAAGCTTGAGCGGTCATTCCTCATTCGTCGTGAGCAATTTGGCGCGTTCCATGAAAGTTTCTATATATTATTTTTTTATAATCGATCACTGAACTGTTGACGAAGTTTGCTTTCCGTTGTGTCCGTGTGTAGGCGAAGAAGTGCTGATTCCATCAATCAATAGTGTCATTAATTATTTCCATCGACCTAATAATTATTAAGCTGTACGGCGTGTCTTGAATGACTTCGCATGTTTGTTTTGTTTTCACACAAGCAAGTTTTTTAAACAGCGGTGCGTGGGGAGGTCTCGAGCTTCGGAGTTCCAAAAAACTATTACGTGTCACTGTTATACCGCATGTATTTTACATTGTAGATTCAGTGCTCCTTTTGCAAAATCATTCAATACTGAGTCCAAAGGAACGTTCATGCCTAAAGTTTGATGACAGTGCTTCCATCGGGAGATGGTTTTAAACAGTGCCGATGTTACTTTCTGCTCATGGGGTTCTCAGCTCCTCATATTATCTAAGCCTAAAAAAGGGCACACACCTATAGCGTACTACATGGAGATTCCACAACAAGTGTCAGAATGTTCCACATCCAACTAGGTCCTTGTTAACAGTATCTGGGATCATTAGCATTCTACATATGAATTCATTTGTTTTATTCCGATGAACACGGAAGTGTATTTTATTTATGAATGATTAATTTGAACCTCTGAAACACGTTAACGCAATAAATCTCGTTTTTTGTATTTCTTCAGTGGGGAATAAGCAAGATATACTAAATAAAATTTAGCGAATCAAAGCATATAATTTTAATGCAATGATTAAGAGTCACTAATAAAATTTTCAGTGTATGTTTTCGTATATTCGTTAATACATGGTTCTGAATATTTGATATACTATATGTTGTTAAAATATTGGTCCAATAGAAATGCGCATCGATGTGTCCAATTTCAACTGAACTGTTTATGCTAACTTAACTTATTGTAAACATTAAATGTGTCGACATAGAGCATCTTCAGTGCGCAATTTTATATTTAATATAGTGTAACATGAAAAATAAAATATTTATGCAATATATTCAGAAATATACTACCGATCCCTGCTAAAGTTTTCAAACAATTAGGTACTCTAGTAGAACACAAAAGAGTTAATATACACTTAGTAAGTCATACACTTATATTCAAATGGCGACAATGTAAATATTTTAGTTGTGTTTGTTAAATCTGCAAAACCATGTAACCAATTTCATATCAACGTTTTATTCTGGTAGTATCTAATCAAGCATAAAAATAAATTGTACGTGATTTTTTTTCATCGCCAGTTTAGATGATAGCACCACATTCAAAACTAAAATTTTATGGCTTATCTCTGTTTGAAAACAATTATATTTTTCCCAACCAATTTGGGCGACAAACGGTATACTTTTTTAGTCTATCTAAATAAACAATTATATTTAAAAGGTTAGTCACATAAATTCAAATAATAATGTCATGAAATATTAACTTAGTATGTCACATGATCTAACTATTTTCAACCGAATCTTATATGCTGGCAGTAACTAAAGCAAACATAAAATTTTTAATGCATAATTTTTTCCTGAACCATTTATAAAAATTTCTACATTAAAAAAATTAAGGTTTTATGCTATATCTCGGGGACCAATGAACAGAGATATCCATCAAATTCTTCACACAAGTAGGGCTGCGGTAGTGCATGTAAACTTACTTACATATGATTTAAGTGGCTCAGGCAATTACATTTAAAATTATGGCTACATTAGAACAACAGATTTGTAAACCTTATCTACTCTACTTTATACTGATTACTTACTAAGGTGATGATCCATACCATACCTCCGGAATGTATATGTTTGCCTGCTAGTTTATTGTATGAGGTTTTCTGGGTTCAAGTCTTGGGTAAGTCTCATGTGTTTCTGCTACTGTCTCACAACTGTTGCATATGCTTCCGTTTCAATATATTATGATATTACTGTCAACGAGACAAGGCCTTGCCACAATCTAACATTTTAAGAATTCCATTAAAATTATTTGCACCAATGTAGAAGAAAGAGGGATCATTATTTATATCAGTCAGTTCTTGTTATAAAGTTGTGATAAATAAACGGACGTGACTTTCAAATAACCAATTTAGTAATAAAACAGTTTACAGTTAAAACGAATAAATTTCGCACGCCCAATACTTGCAATCACCTACACACACTAGACCAGAGACTGCCATTTCACTCGCAACAGACACTCCTCCATTTGCAATATATTTATTCCTACCTTGGAAACACAGATTGATCACAACATTGTACCTTGCCTAGGTTTATTGAAAAAAATACAACACGAAGTGCTAACTAGTTTGAGAGATTTTACATATTTTCCGCAGGATCACAACAGAGCAACACGCCACTTTTGCCAACTTGTTCCGCACTCACTTCCAAGTATTATAATAAGTGTTCAAAAATATAATTCTCGTTTCCATTTTAAATAACAAATTTTACACCAACTTACTATTGTTGTCATACACACAAGTGTGACATAAATTGTTACTTCATACAAAATACTAACGGAATTTCTTTGGTGTGGTAGACAGCCATTTTTTTACTTCAATTTATCTCACGCAATAATTACTGTATATTGTTTAACATATTGTAGAATTTAAATTGAACTAAATACTTAATTTTTCTTTGAAATCATGTCACATTTTGTGTCTTAATTTTTATATGAAACATCTAAACAAAATCGCTGCTTCTTATACGATATATAATAACCATTAATAAATTTGTCATTTCGGAAATTGTTCCATCGTGTGAGAATATGGATCCTTAAATTTGTGTACTAAAACAATTATAAATGTCGAAATGTCGGATGCATGTGCCTATGTTGAAAATTTAAATCTGTGCATTTGAAAACGCTAGTCATCCCGCTGAAGTTGTTTTACATCATACAAGCAATTTTTTCTGGCTGCTTGCAGAATTAGGCACACGTGCATTGTGTTTGATTAAATTTTTGCAAACAAACATACTTTAAATATATCTATGCAATTTTACATTAACAACTACTGAAATACGACTATTGTGTAGCAGAGTAGAGAAGGGAAATTTTTCTTGTTCTTATTGTCTTTATCTGTTTTTTTTTTTTTTTTTTTTTTTTTTTTTTTTTTTTTTTTTTTTGTTGTTGAAATACACCTACTTCGGTGGAGACACTCTGCAGCATACATTTGTGATAACCAACTGTTTACTCACGGAGGCAGAAGCTAGTGAAGCACCACACAGCTAAGGCTGGGATGTGTACAGTACAACAGAGACTCACTACATGTCATCAAACAAGCGTAGTTCTTTCAATGCAGTCAACGATACTACCAACAAATCGAACACCCGCACGCAATAATTTAAGCTTGTAAGGTCTACTGTTAGTAATTTGAAAACTCTGCAGTAGTATTCAAGCAGTTCATAAATCAGGCTTCTATTTCCATTAGTAATTTGTAATGATGAGAAAATTTCACACAGACATTTGGGGGCAAGCAGGACTTATCATTTATGTGCATTGCTTTCGCGATTCAGCCTGTTAATTATTATATTAAGAGGCTTGTGTTGTTATAGCAGATAAGAAACAAAAGAAGTGACCAATCACAGACATCCAATAAAAATGTAATTGACAGCCAGCCAATCAGGTAACGACAGTAGCTTTTAAAAACGTCTATTCCACTATGAAATCTAGACCAAAAGTCTTTGAACCAGGAAGTTGTAGAGGTTTATAATTATTTTGTTTCCTACTAAAATAAACCCATATGCTACAAAATATTATTGTTAGATTGTAGTTACACAACATTGTATCTATAATCTATATCAATATTAATAATAGGAGCAATAATAACATTATTAACTATAATTCAATGATGACGGGATGTAGTTCGTGAAGGAACATACCAAGGATTACATACAAAAATAGTTATTAAAGGACTAAAATGGGGAATAATTCTATTCATTATTTCAGAAGTTTTTTTTTTCTTTCATTCTTTTGAACATTTTTTCATAGAAGATTATCTATCACCTGCAGTACAAGTAGGATCTCAATATGGCCGCCAATTGGTATTACCCCATTTAACCCCATACAAATCCCATTACTTAATACAACATTCCTTTTAACATCAGGAGTAACTATTACATGAGCCCATCATAGACTATTAAATAATAATATAAAAGAAATAAATCAAAGTTTAATAATTACCATCATATTAGGATTATATTTTACTATTCTACAAGCATATGAATATATTGAAGCACCATTCACAATTAGAGATTCAGTTTATGGTTCAAGATTGTTTATAGCAACAGGCTTCCACGGGCTCCGTGTAATTATCGGGACTACATTTTTATTAGTATGTGCAATACGACAATTAAATTTTCATTTTTCAAAATACCATCATATAGGGTTGCTGCTTGATACTGACATTCTGTAGATGTAGTATGATTATTTTTATATATCTCAATTTACTGATGAGGAAATTAACTTGTTTAATATAAAAGTATATTTTACTTCCAATTAAAAGTATGAATAATTCAGAATAAGTAATTTTACTAACCACAATAATATTAATAATAATCATATTAATTACAAATTTAATAATACTACTAAATACATTAATAGATCGTGAAAAAGTTTACCATTCGAATGTGGTTTTGAACCAAAATCTTCATCACGAATTCCATTCTCATTAAAAAAATGTCAGATTACTGTAATTTTCTTAATTTTTGATATTGAAATTGCACTTTTATTGCCTATAATACCAACAATAATAATATCAGAAATAAATCAACGAATAATAACATCAATCACATTTATTATTGTATTAATTATACGATTATACCATGAATGAAATCAAGGAGCCTTAAATTGAGCTAATTGGGACTATAGTTAATAATAATATTTGTTTTGGATTCAAAAAGTATTGATAATCAATTTTTCTCGAATAAGAAGCAATAATGCAATTAGTTTCGACCTAAAGAGTGATAATATAATTATCGTTATTTAATTAATTAATTGAAACTAAATAGAGGTATATCACTGTTAATGATAAAATTGAAATTAATATTCCAACTAAGGAAATATGGATGATCAAATAATAGCTGCTAACTAATTATTATAACGGTTAAACTCCGTTTATATTTCTATTTATATAGTTTAAATAAAACATTACATTTTCATTGTAAAATTTAATTATATTTTATAAATATTTACAAGATAATTTATTTTCCTTAATATCTTCAATATTATACTCTATATAAGCTATGAAAAGAAAAAATATTAAAATAATAAACCAAAAAGAAATAAAAACAAAAAATTAATTAAAAGATCTGTTCAGAATTTTTTGATTTAAAAGTGAAATATTACTAAAAAATAAATATAAACCATGACTACCTAATATTTCTAATCAACCAAAATCACTAGACTGATTAATTTTTAAACCAAATAATAAAGGATAAAGAGGAAATTGAATAGTAACATAAGGTATAAATCATATATTACCAAAAAAACAACAAACACTACTATAATAATAACTAAAAAATTTATGAAACAAACTAAACTTAATTATAAAATAACCTAATCAAGAACCAGATAAACAAATAATAATTATTATTAACTTCAAACTAAGTGGTAATATAATTATATAAAGAGTTGGCAATAAAATTCAACTTATTATACAACCACCAAAAACAGAAACAATTGTTATAACTATAATACTTTTTAATATAATTCATCTTTCATCTAAAACATAATTATGACTACAAAAAGAAAAATCCCTAATTATTAAATAATAAATTTAACGAAATCTATAACTACCTGTTAACTCAGTAGAAAAATAATATTTAAAATAAGCAAATAGATTTATAAAGCCTATAGAATAAACCTCTAAAATTAAATCCTTAGAATAAAATCCTGACATAAAAGGTATACCACATAAAGATAAACTAGCAATAATTATACATAGACAAGTAAAAGGTATTTGTAAAAGTAAATTACCTAAATAGCCACTATCCTGACAATTATTAAATTAATGAATAATTACACCTAAACATATAAATAATAAAGCCTTAAATAAATTGTGAGTTAATAAATGAAAATAAGCTAAATAAACATAGCCAAAAGAAAGAATAGATATTATTAATACCCTAATTGACTTAAAGTAAACAAAGCAATAATCCTTTTTAAATAAAATTCAAAGTTAGCACAAAATCCAGATATAAATATCGTAATTAAAGAAATAAATAATAATAATGTAGATAATTCACTATTAATATATAGTGGATTAAATCGAATTAATAAATATACCCCTGCAGTAACTAAAGTAGATGAATGTACTAAAGAAGATACAGGAGTAGGAGCAGCTATTGCCGCGGGTAGCCATGAAGAAAATGGAATTTGAGCTCTCCTTGTTATTGCAGCAATAACAATTAATAAAGTAATTAAATATACATCATAATTAAAAGAAAAAAATCAATATAAATAAAATAGTTTCATCTACCATATCTAAATATTCAAGCAATAGCTATTAATAATATACTATCACCAACACAATTAGATAAAGTAGTAATTATTTCAGCATTTAAAGATTTAAATTTTGATAATAAATAACCAAACAATAAGAAACTAAACCTAAACCATCTCAAACTAATAAAATTGTAATTAAATTAGGACTAACAATTATAGATATTATAAAAGAAAAAATATCGAAACTAAAACAATAAATCGATCAATAAATAAATCACATATTATATAATCATTTCTATAATAAATAATCAGGGAAGAAATAAACAAAACAAAACCTATGAAAATAAAAGACATTCAATCAAATAATAAAGTAATTAATATTTGAGTGATATTAATTATAAAAAGTTCATACTCAATAAAATAAAATATATCATTAAAAATAAATAAAATTCCAAGAAAACAATTCAAACTAATAATTAATAAATAAATAAAATATTACATAATGAATAACGCCAAAGAATAACCTAGAGTTAAAAAATTCATTTTTAGATCCACAAACTAATATTTTTAATTAAATTATCTAAGTTAAATAAATATAATGTTAGACATTAAAATAATTATATTTAAAGGAAATCAATGAAAAAATTATAATAAATACTCACATAAATAACCAATTCTAAATTAAAAAGAACCAGAATAAATTATATCATGTTGACTATAAGAATACATATATAGAGTATATTCAGCACTAAAAAGATATATAATTAAAAATAAAAAGGTATTTAATGAATTCCAAGAAACTAATCTATTAAATAATATAACTTCGCCTATTTAATTTAAAGATGGGGGAGCATCTATATTTTAGGAACTTAAAAGAAATCATCATAATCTTATTGTTGGTATTAAATTAATTAAACCCTTAATAATAAATAATCTACATCTACCTAATCGCTCATAAACAATGTTTGCTGAACAAAATAAACTAGAAGAACATAAACCATGAGCAATTATCCTATTAATAGAACCAAAAATACCCCAACAATTCATAGTTATAATACCACCCAAAACCAACCTATATGAATAACTGAAGAATAAGCAATTAATGATTTTAAATCACTTTGACATATACATACTAATCTAATAAATAAACTACCTAATAATCTAATACTAACTCACAAAAAATAATATTTTATACTGGAAATAATTAATATATTAAAAACACGAAATAAACCATATCCACCTAACTTCAATAAAACATCAGCTAAAATTATTTAACCAGAAAAAGGGCCTCTACATGAGCCTTAGGTAATCATACATAAACAAAAAGCATATGTATTTTAACTAAAAATGAGAAAATTTTACACAGATAAAAAATAAAATAATAATAATTAAAACAAAAAATTAAAGAAAAAGTCAAACTACCAAAAAAAGAATAAAAATATAAAATACAAAGTAACATAGTAAAAGAAGAAAATAAAGTATAAAACAAAAAATATATTCCAACTTGAAGATGTTCAGGTTGATATCCCCAACCAAAAATAAGAAATAAAGTAGGAATTAATCTAGACTCAAAAAAAATAAAATTACATCAAACTATTACTCGAAAAAGATATAAATAATATTAAAACAATAAAACTACAAAAAAATTAATACATTATAATAATAACCAATAAAATAAATAGATTCACTAGCCATAATTATTAAACTACAAATAAAAAATCTTAATAAAATTAATGAATGAGAAATAATATCACAACCAATAAAATAACTTAAATTACAAAAATAAAAAGATCTGGTAAAATAAAAATAAAGTAAAAACATTAATAAAAATAAACCTAAATGTACTAATCACCAAAAACCATAATAATAAAGAGGAATTAAAAACAAAGAAAATATTAAAAACTTTAACATTGAAGTAAATTAAAAGATAAAAAATGATCATTACCATAACTACGAATCAAACTAACAAGTAAAGATAAACCTAATACAGACTCACAAACCCAAAAATTAAGTATTATTATAATAAAAAATATATCAAATAAACTAATTAATATGAATAAATAAATAAACCAAAACAAAGACAAAATAATATATTCCAAACTTAATAAAGTAATTAAAAAATTATAATAAATAAAAGAAAAACCAATAAACCACAAATGCATATAAATAAAGATATAATAAAATTAATTAACACTAGTTTTAATAATTTATAAAAAATGTTGGTCTTGTAAATCAAAAATGAATATAATTTCTTAAAACTTCAAAGGAAGAAACAAATCTATCAATAATTCCCAAAACTATTGTTTTAATTTTTAAACTACCCTTTGCATTAAAATATTAATTACAATAAATATAATCTTAAATATAATCTTTCTATTAATAAAACACCCAATATATATAGGAACAATTATTATTACACAAACAGTAATTGTCTCAATAATAACAGGAATAATATATAAATCATTCTGATTTGCATATATTCTATTGGAGGAATAATAGTATTATTCTTTTATATAACAAGATTAATACCAAATATTATATTCTCATTATCAATAAAAAGAATAATAATTATTATAATAACAATAATATTTATATTAATTTTTTTTTAATAACTTCTTTATCTTAAATAATGATATAATAAGAATTACAACAAAAAAATTAATATTAATAAAAATATACACATTACTAATTAACATCATATTAATTTTATTAGTAATATATATTCTTATATACTATAATTACAGTATTTAATATTACAGATTCAAATAAAATACCATTACAAATAACTCATAACTAATGAATATACCTATACGTAAACATCACCCACTAATAAAAATAATAAACAATTCATTAATTGATTTACCAACACCAATTAATATCTCATCATGATGAAATTTTGGGTCATTATTAGGATTATGTTTAGTACATCGAAATAGCTTTTAATAGAGTTAGACATATTTGCCGATATGTAAATAATGGATGAATTATACGAACATTACACGCTAATGGAGCATCAATACCCTTAGTATGTATTTACTTTCATGTAGGACGGGGTTTATATTACAGATCATATAAATTCATTCAAACATGATGAACAGGTGTTATTATATTATTATTAATAATAACAGCTTTTATAGGATATGTAATACCATGAGGACAAATATAATTCTGAGGAGCAACCGTAATTACAAGAATATTATCAACAGTACCATACTTAGGTGTTGATTTAGTACAATGAGTATGAAGAGGATTTGCTGTTGACAACGCAACATTAAATCGATTTTTCACTATCCATTTCTTAATACCATTCATATTAATAGGTATAATAATAATACATTAAATTTTTCTTCATCAAACAGGATCTAATAGCCCATTAGGAATTAAAAGAAATTTAGACAAAACCCTCTTTCACCCATATTTCTCATTAAAAGATATCGTTGGATTTATTACAATAATTATATTATTAACATACTTAACATTAATAGAACCGTATCTATTAGGAGACCCAGATAACTTTACACCAGCAAATCCATTAGTAACGCCAACACATATTCAACCAGAATTATGTTTCCTATTTGCATATGCAATCTTACGCTCAATTCCCAAATCGCATTAATACTATCAATTTTAATTTTAATAATTATGCCAATATATAAAAGAAATTTTCAGGTACTAACATTTTATCCCATTAACCAAATAACATTTTGATTAAAAGTAACAACAACAATAATAGGGGCAAAACTAGTTGAAGAACCATATATCATTATAAGTCAAATATAAACATTTATTTACTTTTCATACTTCCTATTTGATAATATAATTAAAATATATTGAGACAAAATAATAAAATAGTTAATAAGTTTTATAGAAACATATATTTTTAAAATATAATAAAGAAGATTAAACTTCTATTAACTTAACTATACTTAAATTAATTCAATAAATAAATACTGAAATAATAATTAACTTAAATTCAATTAAAAAAATTAAACAATTTAAAGATAAAGGTAAATAGCATTTCCAAGCAAGGTATATTAACTTATAACGAAAACGAGGTAAAGTACCACGAATCCAAACAAACAAAAAATAAATAAAACCATTTTAATAAAAAATATTACAGAAAATAAATCACAACAAAAAAAACATAATAACAATCTCATAAATAAAATTATTGAATACTCTCTTAAAAAAATTAAAATAAACCCACCTCTTCTATATTCAACATTAAAACCTGACACTAACTCAGACTCACCCTCAGCAAAATCAAATGGGGTACGATTAGTATCAGCTAAAAAGTAAGAAAACAAACATAAACAAAGAGGAAAAAAAAGAAAAAATTATCAACAATAATATTGAAAAAAATTAAAAATCAATTAAACAATAACTACCAGTAATAACAATAAAATATAATAAAATAAAAAACAAACTTAGCTCATAAGAAATAGTTTGAGCAACAGTGCGAAGACCACGCAATAATGCATAATTAGAATTAGAAGATCAATCAGAAGTTATAATACTATAGACATTCAATCTTGCACAACAAAGAAAAAATACAATATCCAAACTATAAATAAAAATATTTCTAAAATATGGAATTACAAACCAAATAACTAAAGAAAGAAATAAATTTAATACAGGAGAAAAATAATAAGGAATAAAATTATAAAAACTAGGTAATACATTTTCCCTAGTAAATAATTTAATAGCATCATAAAATGGCTGTAAAATACCTAAAAATCTAACCTTGTTTGGACTTTTATGCAATTGAATGTAACCTAAAATTTTACGTTAAAATAAAGTAAAAAAAGCAACACCTACTAAAACAAAAATAAACAAAATTAAAAAAGAATTTATAGAAAAAAAAATCAGTAGTTATCAATGTTAATTACTAAATTAGTAGTATAAATTAAATTCTAAATTGAATGCACCTAAATCTGCCAAATTAATAAAATTAATCAAGATAATAAAAATATTTGATTTACACGGTCCTTTCATACTAACATAAAATAAAATTTTAAGTATAGAAACCAGCCTGGCTCACGCCGGTTCGAACTCAGATCATGCAAGAATTTAAAGGTCGAACAGACGTAATAATTAAACATTTACACCTAATTATAATCTTAATCCAACATCGAGGTCACAATCTCTTTGTCGATTTGAGCTCTCAAAAAAAATTACACTGTTATCCATAAGGATAACATCTTAAAACAATTTTATAAGGTCAACAAAGAGTTTAATGTATCTCCAAGTCACCCCAACTAAACATGAAAAAAATAAAAAATTAATTAATTAAAATAAATGTTTAAATAAACAAATAAAGATCTATAGGGTCTTCTCGTCCTATAAAAACATTTAAGCACTTTAACTTAAAATTTAAATTTTAAAAAATTAATACCGATACAGTTAACATTTCGTCCAACCACTCATACAAGTCCACAATTAATAGACTAATGATTATGCTACCTTTGCACGGTCAGAATACCGTGGCAATTAAATAAATCATTGGGCAGGTCGAATCTCATATTCTAAAAACAAGAAAAGATGTTTTTGATAAACAGGCGAATCAATTATTTTCCCTAATTCCATAATAAAACTTAACATATAAAAAATTAAATAAAACAATATACTATTTAAATCATTATTTAATATAATAAAAAATTTATTAAATAATTCTAATAAATAATTTTAAAAAACCAATTTTATAAATAATAAATTATAAAATACTAACAAATAATAGCCATTATAAAGCCATTATAAAGCCTATATCTGAAGATCCCACTCGGATACCATAACAGGAGAATATTTGTTGGGACAGTCAAATATTGTAGGCTTAGGATATTTAATTTAAATAATATAACAAGTAGTATTAACCATTAAGTTACATGTCCACTTTCAAAATGCATTTACACTATATTTAAGTATTATTCTTTCGAATTGCCGAAAAAAGGTTAAAAATATAACAATTATTAAATGTTTCAAACGAAAATGCGTGGAATCGTATTTCGAATTAAGTTAAACGTACGTGTAATTCGTGGTGCTCGATATTCATAACAAACAAGTTAGTTGTAGAAATATTAAAATATTTGTCCTTATTTTTTGTATTTACATATAAAAGAACAAATTAAACACATAACAAAAAATAAAAATATAAAAATTTGTTGTGTACTAAAATGTAATATACCTGTAGCAAATATCGGAATAGGGGATTACGTTATGAATGAGGACTACAGTCTGAATGTATTTGCAAGAGCTGTTGTAAATCATATGCGAGGCTATAATCGCATAAAATCCACTCTGCAGTTTTGATATACATTTTAAAGGCTGGTATTCCAGATCATTCAGCTTGAAATTACCTACGCACTACATTCCCAGGGGACTGATGATTTATGTGTAATACTTAGCTTATAATTTACTTTTTACTCTCTAAATCTAAAACAGTGAGAATTGAGTTAATTCAATGAAAACTGAGGGACTGATAATCAGTGCCTGATAACTTATTCATATGATGACTGAATTTCACTGATTTATACGTGATTCCCACTGAATGTTGAGAATTCCACTGCCATACAAGTCTCTTGTTCCCAGTTCATTTCCTTGATTTGCCAGTCGGCACGAGCTTATCGACTTACTTTCAATGAATGTTATTACTTTGATTTACATCACTAGTTGGAGCGTAGAGTAAACAAACTCTTCCATATTCAATTACAGTTCGCTTTCACTTAAATACCTTAAAACACTATCTGGACAACTGTAGCTTACCAATGACACAGAGNCGATCTGCACAACGTTTTCTTACCAATGACACGCAGCTGAAATATGCCGAGGCTGACTTGCCAAGTACAAACTCTGCACGTCTCTGCTGAAGCAACTCCTTGTGCTCGGCNCTATCTGGACAACTGTAGCTTACCAATGACACAGAGCTGAAATATGCCGAGGCTGACTTGCCAAGTACAAACTCTGCACGTCTCTGCTGAAGCAACTCCTTGTGCTCGGCGTGTGCCGCGTCATTGATTTCCGTTACCTTGAGCGGTAATTCGTCGTGAGAAATTCAGCGCTTTCCATCAAATATTCAGTGTATTTATTTTTTAGAAAATCGATCATTGTGTTGACGTTTGCTTTCCGTTGTGTTCATGTGTAGCCGTGGAAGTGCTGTTTTCGCGACCAATATTGTGATTCTTCCCATCGACCGAAAAAGTATTAAACTGTACGGCGTCTCTTGAATGACTTCGCTTGTTTGTTTTGCTTTCACACAAGTAGTTCTTTTTAACGGCGGTGCGAGTAAATGTCTCGAGCTTTGGAGTTCCATAAAATATTACGTGTCACTGTTCTACCGAATGTGTTTTACATTACATATTCACTGCTTCTTTTGCAAAATCATTACATACTGAGCACAAATGAACGTTCATGTCTATGGTTTGATTCAAATGCTTCGAAATGGAGATGGTTTTTAACAGTCCTGATGTTACTTTCTGCTCATGGGGTTCTCAGCTCCTCACTTAGGCCTATATTCAGTCAGCTACTCATATTATCTAAGCCTACAAAGGGCACACACCTATAGCGTACTGCATGGAGATGCTACAACAAATATCCAAATGTCCCACATCCAACTAGGTCCTTGTTAACAGTAACTGGGAATATCGCCAATCAATATATGAATTCACTTGTTTAATCCGATAAATATGGGAGTGATTTTTATATAAGAATCAGAATTTCAATTATCTGACACACGTTAACGCAATAAATCCCTTTTTTCGTATTTATACTTTCGAAGATAAAATAGTCAATTTGATTGGGCACAGAGTCATTGTCAAATAAATATATATATAGTACGAACAAGTCACTATAAATTTTAGTATAATGTCTGCTGCTGTCGAGGATTTACGCCGCATCATTGCAAGCGTTCACGAGAAGTACCTAAAGGCCATGGAGCGCGACGGAGGATTGGAAGAAGCCTTCCGCCCGATAACATCCCGGCTGGATACTTTAAAGGAGCAACCGGTTCCTCCTGTCGGTAGTGTGAAGGCCGACCCGGACATCAATCTAAAGCCACTTCTGGAGGGCAATGGCGAAGATGATGATGACGATGTATCCTTGGCCGAATTGAAACGTAAAAAAAAGGTAGGTTCCCACCCAGGCACTGTTTGTACTCTTATCTCACTTCCTATACAACTCGCTTTAACAATGTGATTTACGGCATATATAGGCGGAACAAAAAATGGTATCTCGGGAACAAGTATATTTATTTTCTACCCAACGATTACATACAGATTAACAATGAAACCATACGCTCCGCGCCAGGCCTCTACGAGCTGTTATTCAAACGCAGACCTGGCGAGTTTTCACGAGAAGCTCTACATCAATACCAAAAATTAATTAAACTCACGAGCGCGCATTTAACCGATAATGACGTAACTGCCAATACATATAAGGACGAGGTCCACCCGAAATTCGACATTATTGCCGAGTTGTTTCCTGACGTAGGCCTAGCCAGTGGTTCGGGACTGACTTCGAAGCTTGATGGAGGCAGCCAGCCCGAGTATGTGTACTGGGACAATGTCAATGAGCTCATATCCCGACTTCGACTACTCATAGCATCTCAACAAGCGGGTAATCGGTCACACACTAACGAGATTGTAAATATCGTAGAGGCACTTCGGGAAAGCGGCTATGTGCAGCGATCGCAGCCGAGATTCACAGGCCAGTAAGAAGACATTTCCGCAGATGGAAGGTGCTCGTGTTTGGACTCGACGGTTTGTATCAAGCCGACCTAGTGGAAATGATCCCATATGCTGCAGTGAATAAGCGGTATAGATACATGCTAACCATAATTAATTGTTTCAGCAAATATGCGTGGGCCGTCCCAGTTCACAGATAAAGCGGGTTGGACGTTGCCGACGCTATGAAATGGGGCTTAAACTATAAGGGACCGCCTAAGAATATGCAGACTGATTTAGTTAGGGAATTTTACAATAAAGCTTTCCATTCACTCATGGACGGGAACAAAATTAAATACTACAGCACCCATGGTGCAAAAAAGTTTCTATTATTGACAGATTCAATCGAACATTAAAAGCAGATATGTGGCGTGAATTCTCAGTGCGAGGAAAGTATGTGTGGCTGGATATGTTACTTCGCCTAATACCAAATACAATGCTAGAAAACAGGACCATTCGTATGCGACCGGTGGACGTTAAAGACGATTCTTTGCTGGAGACTGTGTTTAAAATCGATAAGANCAGGACCATTCGTATGCGACCGGTGGACGTTAAAGACGATTCTTTGCTGGAGACTGTGTTTAAAATCGATAAGATAGTGGATAGGTGGAAGGCGAAGGTAAAGGTGGGAGACTATGATCGCATTTCCCGAATTAAACCCCCATTTGCGAAATCTTACACACCCAACTGGTCATTACAAATATTCAGAATTAGCACGATTCTACATAACGAACCCCGGACCTTCGTGTTCGAAGACCTAAATGGAGAGCGTTTGAAAGGTCAGATCTATAGCGAGGAGCTAATGAAAACAAAATTCTCAAACATGTACTTGGTTGAGCGGATATTGAAACGGCGAAGGCAGCAAGTATATGTCAAATAGCTAGAATTCGACTCCAGATATAACAGCTGGATATTAAAATCAGATCTGAATTAAATATAAAATACGTTTCTGACTTCACACACAGGATGTCTCTCGGTCGAGTGGGTGGAAGCGATAGGCTGCTACACGTGCCGCTATTAGCGTGAAGGGCAGAGCGTGGATCTGTTACGCAAGACCGGAAGCTGCGGTCTGCCGCAGGACGACCCTGTCACACCAGCCAGCCTTTCCAGGCGGAGTGGGTTACGTTATGCAAGACCCCTGCTGCAGTCAGTCGCTGCAGGGCCCGTCTGTCGTCACCGATATATGCCGAGACACACACCGACCTTCCCAGGCGGAGGGGGGAGCATTTACGCAATATTCGAGCTGTGGTCGCACCCCCAGATGAACTCACTGGTACCGCCATGTGGCGAGACACACACACTGGCCTCTCGAGACGCAGTGCGGAAAAATATTTGAAGTTTCATCCGAAATAACATACACACATATGGGGTGTCCTGGTTCATAGCCAGCCCCTAACACAAACAGTATAAAACAGTAACACAATACAATTTAACTGTCAGTTTATAGGTATGAGTCGTACGGGAAAGATCTCCAAGAAAGAAGGCGGACTGGTAAATACTTTAATAAGCAATTTGCCCTTTGAAGCGCACCTTCCCGGATATAAGTATTGCGGCCCTGGCACTCGCCTGGAGAGAAGATTACAGCATGACGACGTACCCATTAACGTGTTAGAAACAGCGTGCAAAGAACACGACATTGAGTACGCGACAAGTAGTAAGTTAGCAGATAAACACGTAGCAGATACGATTCTTGCAGATAAAGGAATGTCAATAGTAGGGTCGTCACAGGCCAAGCACGGGGAATNAAACACGTAGCAGATACGATTCTTGCAGATAAAGGAATGTCAATAGTAGGGTCGTCACAGGCCAAGCACGGGGAATTCATAGCAGCGTGGGGGGTGTCGAAAATTATGAAGACTAAGGTGAAACGCGGCATGGGATTGAAATTTGGAAGGACGAAAAAGTTACACTCCAGCAGGAAACTGCGTAGGGTAGCAGTGAAATGAGGCGGAATTCTACTGTTCATCTTGCCGGCTCTTGGAGAACTAGGAAGTATGATTGGAGGTGCCAGCAGCATTACCAGGGCTGTTAATACGGCCAAAGATGAAAACAAACGCTTGACGGAGACTTTGAGACACAATAGACGAATGGAGATGCTTGCAAAAAACGGTCGCGGGCTGTACCTGCGTTCCTACAAACAAGTGGCGGGAGGAGGAGGCAGAAAGAGAAATCGACAACGCAAAAGAACGAGGCGATCTTAAGGGGGCTGCCAGCCCACCCGCTAACCAACTTTGAAATACATAATTATGCACGAAAATTACAATTAAGTAATTTCTTGGGAGTATTCATGCAAGATCGACCACGCCATCACTCACGTCGGGTAGAGTGCGGCATTGTAAACCTCGACAGTAGCACAGGCCTGGGAACACATTGGACAGCATATAAAAAGAATAGCGATACGGTCCACTACTTTGAAAGCTTTGGAAATTTAAGGACCCCGCCAGAACTGAAAACGTATTTCAGAGGAGTGCGAATATACTATAATCACAGAGCAGAGCAAAAGCCCCGAACATGGAACTGCGCACACCTTTGTCTGCATTTCCTTACCAGATAGGTACTTAACAATTAGGCGCTAGGTGCGGACCTGAGTCATGTCCATTACCTTGATCTTCTCGGGCAACAGTTCGGAATTGCGTTCCGTGCACTTCCCACCACTCTCCCTGACGGGGGTATGGTCCATGGCGGTGATTTATTTTCAAACGAACTTCTCGGTGCCGAACATAGATGATCTTAATTGTATGTTCCGTTACGTTAAGGGCGGTGGGAAGAGAGGGGAGGTGCGTATTTACATGGGTTCGTATGAGATCGAGGACATAGGTGCGTATCTTATGCGGGAGCTGGGACAGGATGCAAATGTTAGTTCTTCGTGGTAATGCGAACACTCTGCACAGCGAGATGAAGTTTAGTGCACAGGTTGACTTCTCGAGCAGCGATACTCTCGCCTCAGTGCTAGGGTTCGAGAACGCCACATACGAGGCTAATAAAACACACGAATCTACGCTGCCGGTACAAATATTCCCTGTAAATGTAATAAGGATAAATTGCAATTTGGTTAACAAGTCGTATCTCAACGGCAAGCCCAGCCAGACACTGCACGAATTTTCAGCGATGGTGCCACCAGGATTTAAGCTCGTAAATGTACCAAAAACACCCATTTATGTTCCAGTTGTGACGTTGAACGTACAGGAGGTCGTAGTGTCCGTAGTGGACCAAGAGAGTCGATTGATTAATTTTCGAGGCGAGGAGATAATGGTCCGCTTGCATTTAAGGAAAGATGGGCCTGAAAATTAAGCGTNCGATTGATTAATTTTCGAGGCGAGGAGATAATGGTCCGCTTGCATTTAAGGAAAGATGGGCCTGAAAATTAAGCGTGCGAATGCAATAAAAGTCGCCTATGGTACCAAAGTTAAACTCAGTATGAGTCGAGCACGTAGAGCGCTAACAAATGAAAACGTGCATTTCCTTAGAAGATTGGGCCTGACGATCAAGCATGGATGTGGAAATATTAAACGTTGCGGAACCAGCGGGGTTTGAAGACGCGATCACCAAGGCTGAAATCCACACTTATTCGCCCTACCTGCCTGGTCCCTACATACCTTCGTCCAAGGTCCGAATCCCGGTGCAAAACAAAGTTATATACAAGGCGCCGTGTAACTCATATTTGTGCTTCCGTGGAACACTGACGAAGCCAGGCAACGCGCTTCCCGTAACGACTAAAATCATTAGAAACGGTATACTTCACATGACAAGTAGAATTGCGTATGAACTGAACGGGTGTGAGATCTACGCAAGGCGAGATGTCGGAATTACAGCAACCATAAAGAACTATCTTTCATTAACGCATAACCAATTGCCCGCCACCAAAATGGCAGGCTAAAGCATTGACGACGAGTTTAAGGTTCATGTATATCCGAACGGGAAATTTCAAGTTTGTGTTCCACTAGCTATGCTGATGGGGTTCGCGGAAGATTACAAGTATGTGATTATTAATTCAAAGCAAGAGTTAGTTATCGACATGGCAAACANCTGATGGGGTTCGCGGAAGATTACAAGCATGTGTTTATTAATTCAAAGCAAGAGTTAGTTATCGACATGGCAAACATGCAAGCGAACACGCACCAGGACACTGGAGCAGAAGCCACGATGCTAGCCATATGCATGATTGACTGGTTATTACCNCAAGCGAACACGCACCAGGACACTGGAGCAGAAGCCACGATGCTAGCCATATGCATGATTGACTGGTTATTACCGCGCATGCAGGTCAACATGTCTGAACGCGTAAAATTAGTAAAATATGTGGAAAAAGCAAGGAACGTATATATTGCGTTTTGTACATGGAGTTTAGAGACGTACCCGAGTATTCCTGCTTCCACAAGAGTCAATTGGAACGTTAAAACTAGTTTCACGAGTGAAAAACCAAAATATATAATTGTTGTGTTTCAGACAGGCAGGCGAAATGCCCTTAATACAGACTGCTCAAAATTTTATTACGTCAATATTAAGAAAATTAAAAATTTTTTTAACTCCGAGGCTTACCTGTACGATGATTTGAACATTGATTTTACAGACTGTGCATATACGGTCCCTTATCAAATGTACGCGGACTTCCAGAGGTCGTACTACGGATAAATGCAGGCCCCCACACTCGAACCTAACGCCTTTATGAACACGTCGCCTCTACTGGTATTTGACGTTACTAAACAGGATGATAGAATTAAAACGAGCGTGGTAGACTGTAGGAAAGAAATATCCACCGCGGTGAATTTTCCGCCTTCTACCCAGGCCTATGCATTAATACTTCATGACAAACTCGCAACGTACAACGTGCGAAACAGGATAGTTAAAGTACTGATGTAAGTGGTGACAATACTTTAGCCACTTCCCGACCGGCAGAATGTACGTGAACTTTCAGGGCCTCGTCTCGCAGCGAAAGTTCATTATAAAAAGCATCTGCGTGGCGTATGTGGATAGGCACATAGAATCATGCATGTTCTTACCACCATTTCCATGGCATGAGCTAGATGCTGACCTGCAGTGCTTTAAATGGGCGATACTGGCATGCTTTGTAGAGGGGACACATCTGGAACGCGTCATCCCGCGCTGCACCAGGCTGGAGATGCGCTTCGACTTTTCCACCATAGATTTCCCCACCCCTCTACATCAAACAGCTAGGTTCAAGAGAGCTAATCCGGGAGTCAGTGGTAATATTTACGCACTCGAGGAGAATAAGAAAGTAGTGCCGATACAGGTGCCAGGTGAAGAACTGGCCCAGCACTTTGATTTGCTGCTGCTCACCACTGCGGAGGACCAGAACTCGCACTATTGTTATGTTAAGAATTTCTCGCATCTGGTTCGTTTCCAGGTGACAACACACACTGCTCATGTAGTTGTCTGTAAGCTCTGCTTCAAAGGGTATGATAATCGACTGCGCGTGAACAGGTTAACAGGTGCTGAAACTCTGGCCGAGCACAGGCGCTATTGTAATGACCACGGTGCTGTTCGTGCAGACATTCCGCCGCCTGCCGCGGACGGCAAGCCACCTGTGCTCAAGTTCCAGAATTACCAAAACGGCAATAAGGTACCTATCGTAGTNAGCCTGCCGCGGACGGCAAGCCACCTGTGCTCAAGTTCCAGAATTACCAAAACGGCAATAAGGTACCTATCGTAGTATATGCAGACTTCGAGGCGATGCTGGTGCCCGTGCAGACGTGTTAGCAAAACCCGGACGTGTCGTACATATATAGGTACCAAAAACAGGAGCCCTATTCTTATAACATATACGTCAAGGTAGACAATGAAATTATTCCGGCCTCCAAGACGACCAGCCTACCTCCAGGTGTAACCATTTACACGGGCGAAGGTGCGTCGAAACGCTTCTTGGAAGAGGTGGTTAGGATAGGTCTCCTGGTGAAAGACATATATAGTCAGTCTGAACCTATGCGAGCACTAACGCATGTGTAACAGGCTGGCTATGCTCTAGCCACTACCTGCTGCCACTGTGATGGCATGTTCACGTACACCAACCGAAAGGTACAATACCATGATCATTTCACTGGCAGTTTTATTGGGGTGCCATGTAATAACTGCAACAAGCTTCGTCGCCGGCCCCAGAGACCGCCGATACTCTTCCATAATTTGATGTATGATGCCAATTTCGTTATTAAGCAGCTTGGTTACGATACCCAGGACATATTTATCATTCCACATACAGAGGAAAAGTTAATCTCCTTCAGTAAGAGTTTGGGCAACAAGTTCACTATACAGTTCATTGATATATATAGGTTCATGTCTGCCAGCCTGGCAACGCTCGCGCAGAATCTGCCATCCGGCGAATTCCACACAACATCTCGCTTCTTCACGGTAGAGCGCGAGCTATAGCTAGTTACCCAGAAAGGCCTCTTCCCCTACGATTATGTTAGCTCGTGGGAGAGGCTCGCCGAGCCACAGTTACCTGCTATAGAGACATTCTATAATAGGCTTACTGGGGGGAATGTCAGCGCGGAAGACTACCAGCACCCACAAACCGTCTGGGACGTGTTCGGCTGTCACACCCTCCGAGACTATTCGGAGCTCTACTTGAAGACGGACGTGTTGATTCTGTGTGACGTCTTCTAGAATTTCCGGGGGCTCTGTCTACGCACATGCAGTCTCGACTGTGTGCGCTACGTTAGCGCACCCGGATTCTCGTTTGACGCGATGTTGCGCAAGATGCAGGTGGAATTAGAGTTGCTCTGCGACTATGATATGCACCTGTTTATTGAGGCAGGTATCCGGGGAGGGGTGGCTCAATGTGTTAAGTGGCACGCAGTTGCCAATAATATGCATATACCTGAGATGTATGATGTCAGCAAGCCATCTACCTACCTGCAGTATGTAGATGCCAATAATCTATATGGTTTGGCAATGTCTTTGCCACTCCCATATGCCGGGTTCGAATGGACCACCACGAACATCGATGTGATGAGCGTGCCGGACGACGGATACGTAGGCTACATACTGGAGGTAGATGTAGAATACCCTTGCACTCTTCACGATGCGCATACGGATCTTCCATTCTTGCCAGTGAACGAGTGTCCCCCGGGGTCCAAACAAACGAAACTCATGACGACACTGGAGAGCAAGCTTCACTATATCGTGCATTACGTTACTTTGAAGCAAGCATTGGGTCATGGGTTACGGCTGAAGGCTGTTCACCGAGTCCTTCAATTCCTGCAGAAGCCGTGGCTTAAGCTCTATATAGATTTGAATACCGAGAAACGTCAGGCTGCCACAAACACTTTCAAGAAGGACTTTTACAAATTAATGAATAATGCAATGCACTGCAAACTTATGGAAAATAAGCGCAAACGACAGCGTATGAAAATCGTGTGTAGGGAAGTTCGGGCGAAGAAGCCCATTGCAAAACCTGCGTTTGAATGCAGGACTATTTATGATGAGTCATTGTCCCTAGTCAAATTATGCCAAGGGAGCATTGTGTTTGACAAGCCCATACACGCTGGGTTTGCCGTACTCGACCTATCAAAGACACTTATGTACAAGTTTTACTACGATGTAATGCGAGCGCGGTATGGGGGCAGGGTAAACCTCCTTTAAATGGATACTGATAGCTTTGTAATGGAGATCGCCAGCCCTGACTTCTATAGCGAACTCGTCATTAACCCGACGCTCATGTCGGAGTTCGTCACCAGCGCCTACCCGACCACTCATCTTTGTTACTCACCTACCAATTCTAAGGGGATTGGGAAGTCCAAGGATGAATGTAGGGGTGACAAAATGGTTGAGTTTGTCGGGTTGAGGGCGAAAGTGTATGCATACTGCTGCCTGAATACGGTAGTGAAACGCGCGAAGGGGATACAAGGGTGCGTAGTTGACAAGACGATAACGTTCGACGATTATCGGCGCATCCTTTCCGCCCAGCACAGCATGAGAGTACAGGTCACAGGTATTAGGTCGTACCATCACACGGTATATACAGAGCAGTCAACCAGACTGGCTCTTTCGTGGATGTACGATAAGCGGAAAGTCCTGGATGATGGCATACATACCGTCCCCTATGGCTATCAGGCATAATAAGAAAAACAGCTCTGTGTTGGCAGAGAGAGTGCTTAATCTCCCGGCATATACTGTAGCACGTACAGACGTCTTCGTATTTCGCCTGTCAGGTGAATGGCCGNCGATGTCCTACCGAGATGTTCATCACCACCTTGGCACGCTTGTTATGTTTCTCGCTTTGTTTTTACAGCTCCTCTGTTTTTATTTTCAGTCGTCTTGTCACGCTACTTTAACGTGTGGTAATTTCCACCATACTACTTCTTGTATCAATTACAATTGTTCAAATTATTGTTATTTTTTGTCATGTATGTGTGTGTGTCTTTATCCACCATATTGCTATTTGTCACACATGTGACTCCATCTATCTTTTGTCCCACCCTCGCACGGTCTTGGTATCACACTGTAGTGCTCTTCTCTAAATTTTATATATACAATTATTTTCCCATTGCTTAAAGCACTCGCTTTTCCACTGTCTGCGGCGTTGTAACCAGCCTGTACACAATATTTGTGATGTTACCAATATACATTTTTTATATATATTGGTAGTGTCATAGGAATAGTGTACTGCCCGGTTCCAAGCCCGGGACCCATCTACGTGGTTATGCCATGTCAATGGTAATTGGGAGGACAATGAGGCATAAGGTAAGTGTCGATAGGTCAGGATGTGTGACGCGGCCTGCCACTTCGCTCTTGGATGCGGGCGCGATCGCACATGTATGTAAGTATGCTGCTGCTGGGAGGGGTGAGGGTGTGTGTGATGGTAGGACTTATATATATGTATGTATATATATATAACTTATATATATGACTATATATGACTTATATATATGTGTGTATAATATTTTTGTCTCTCTATCTCGACAGGCGGGGGCCGGGGCCTGGGATGGGAGGGGGGTTAACACATGTGCAATGCTCTAGCGCATTTTTTTTTCATGGCTGACGTGTCTCTTGGGAGATGCTGCGCTCTATCCACTGCATCACTCCCTGAGAATGCAGGAGCATGATGTTTTAACATCCACTCTATCCACTACGCTACTGCGGCCCCATTGAAATGGAATGCTTTGCACCTCTGTTGGGAGCCGCCAAAGTCGGTGCGTGAATGCAAGAGCGTGAAGTTGCGCTCTACCCATTGCTTCACCGCGACCCCCCTTGAATGCCAGAGCATGACATAACGACTCCAAAGCTATGTCCTGGCTGCGTCTCTGTTGGGAGCCGCCATCGTCGGTGCGTGAATGCAAGAGCATGAAGTTGCGCTCTACCCATTGCATCACCCCGACTCCCCTTGAATGCCAGAGCATAAGATAACCATTGGGCGCGGCGTCTTTGGGAGCCACAGCCAACATGGCCGACCCTTGGTGTCGGCTGAGGGAGCCTCCATGAACAAACATGGCCGCCAGGGAATGAGCGAGAAAAAATAATTTTTTGGAACTTTTAAAAAGTTAAATCAATAATTTGATATATTAAATCAATATTTTGAAATATTGAATCAAACTTTTCAAAACGTTAATTTTGTAAAAAGATAATTTTTTGAAAATTAATTTTTTTTTAAATAATTTGCAATTTTTTGCAAATTTTTATAAATGTTGGCACTGGGTGCCAAGATGGCCACCCCCGAAGCGGAATGCAAATGCATGAGGTTTGTCATTTCCTTACCAAGCTTCTATCTCCCGGGCTCCCTGCACCGACGCTGGCTCTGAAACAACCAAACCACACTACTGTTTACCATATGAAGTAAATTATTATATAATCATCCGTAAAATATAGTTAAATAATATTCTATGCACTAACAAAATTACATTTCGATAATGAGTTTTATTGGCAAGATACTATTGTTATTTTCCATCACTTTCTTCGACACCTGAGACGGGAATAGCGGTTTCAACTTTAATATATGCACATCATACTGGGTTTTCAGTGAGATTGTGGAAAATTCTAGGGAGATTTTACTGTTTGGGGCGAACTGTAGGTGAACTTGTACTTGGGATTATTAAAACCATGTTAAGAATTAAAGTTTTGCAACCTGGGTTTTACAATAATGTTCTAAAACAATACACTATTTTTGAAAAGATAAATGTAACTTGTATTGTTTTTAACCCATAATTTTATGAAAGTCTTTGAAATATTTCGTGNATATTTTTGAAAAGATAAATGTAACTTGTATTGTTTTTAACCCATAATTTTATGAAAGTCTTTGAAATATTTCGTGTAGAACAATTCGCAGATTTTTGTTAAGTATGTAACTAAGCAATTCTGCTGGTATTTGGTTTTAACGAAATTTGTAATTAGTCTTTGGGAATTTAGTGTAACATTTTTGAAAATGTCAAAGGAGAAATTAATGGCAAATTTGTTCTAAATAAAGAAGAAAGGAGATTATTTAAAATTTCTTTCGAATCACAATTCACCCTACCCGATGTTACATTTGTTATGAATGTTTAGTTGGAGTTTTGGGTGGTGCATGCAGCGATGAGTAGAGGTGTTCCCAGGGCCATCTTAGGCGATATCCTAACACTGCTGTAAACCTGATTCTCTGGAAATATATGTAGGTACATTCAAGTTGGCGTCCACATAATTCCGTTAAATCAGCGCTGATGCAACCTTGANATATATGTAGGTACATTCAAGTTGGCGTCCACATAATTCCGTTAAATCAGCGCTGATGCAACCTTGAGCAGAAGACGGAGTTTTCTCCTTGTATCACTACTTTGTACTGAATAGGATGTGTGCAAAAAATTACCTAAATTTTAAGAATTATTTTGATAGATTTGAAATATATCTGAGCAAATGATCTAAAATACTGTTATCACTCCACTGGGAGATCCTAAATAGTGAAGCTTTGAGTGTGACCCTAATAAATTTTACTGAAGTTTCGGGGAGAGATGGTTTTCAGTAATGGCAGTGGCAGTATCATGGAGCTCACGTAAGCTATTATGTGGTCATACCCGTCGGGCTACTTCTAGGTCGACCATGCCGCCACTTCTGTAGTATCTTTTTGTTGTGATTTTAAAGAGGATTAAGGAAGTAATTTTCGTAAGCAATATTGCCACCCAGAAGTACTATTAAGTAAAAGGATAATTTATTTATGTATATTCGTTCTCAACGTTTCTGTTTATATATATATATATATATATAATTGCATACATTATATATAACAGAAGCTTATTTTTGTGAACGAGTATATTTGTAAACATGTGCCCAAACGCTCCTTTTATTATTTTGTTCTTCTTACATTACTGTAAATAACAGTTTCTCACCAACAATACAGACTCAACTGTTCTGATTGGTCGTCACGTCGGAAGTTACACTTAAGATATAAAATGTAGTTATTACTTTTAACACTTAAGGAAACCCCAACCACGCACAGGACCGGCTAAGTTCCATTGTAAACCTATACATATAACACACTTTCGTTTACTCTGATTGCGTCTTAATGCATTATTTANCCGGCTAAGTTCCATTGTAAACCTATACATATAACACACTTTCGTTTACTCTGATTGCGTCTTAATGCATTATTTACCGCATAATTTTCCGATTGTTAACCCAGTTTTAGTCAGGTTATCTTATATTCTGTTGTTGCACTCGGATTCGTTTTAAAAATGTTTTTTCGATGAGATGTAACACTGTTTTTTTACGTCATAAAAATTTTAAAACATTACATTAAATTAATTTAAAGAATAACATTTGTATGTATGTAATATTTATATTTAAATCCACCCTATTAACGTCCAAATACGGATGAACTTTTCACGACGTCTATAGATCTTCAGAGTATTCACGCTCTAGGTTGACGTGTTCAGGAATAAGGATCATTTTGCACATTTTCAGGGAATTTCGGTAGAATGGGAGGGCAAAAANGCTAGGTTGACGTGTTCAGGAATAAGGATCATTTTGCACATTTTCAGGGAATTTCGGTAGAATGGGAGGGCAAAAAAAACAACATGATACTGATATATATAATTATTATGTCCCAATTACTTCTATATCGGTGCAAATAATTTTTTTTGATGTTTTTAAAATCGTTGGTGGTTGGTAGAGATGAAACCAGAAACTTATGCAACAGTAGAGATACAATTACAAATACACACGTGCCTTATCCAGGACTTCGACACAGAAAACCTCGTACCATAAGCTAGCACGTAATCAACTGCATAACGGAGTTAAGATTCGGAGCCACAACTTCGGATAGTGTGAGTCTAATATTTTGTATGATGGGGTTTACTAACCTTAAATATTTACACATACGTCATTTAAGTGTCTGAGACACTTAAATTATAATTAATATTACATGGCCTACCGTAGAGCTAATTCTGTGAATAATTTGGTCGAAAATGGTTGATTAGCCAATGAAATATGAATCAAATTTTTTTGAAGCTATCAATTAAAACTGTCTACAAATAAATTTCAATTAGATTGTTGTAACTTTTTAATAGATAGTTTTGACAAATTTGTCTAAATATTTATGTGGCCGCCATTTTGAAAATTGTTGTCCTCCCAACTTAAAACATGTAAGTTTTCATGGCCTTCTGTAGCTCTACTAATGTGAAAAACATGGCGGAATTTTATTAAATTGATACAGAAATATGACAAAATTATCAATTTTGTACACCTGGTGCTATTTTGCAAAAAGGGCGGTAAAAAGTATTTCTCTATACATAATTGTTGCTACTAACTAATGCTGTTAGTGTACAGAATTTGGTTGATTGTTGTTAAATTGTTCAACACATATGACATACTTACTTAAATTATTTAAAATAACATTATTTAAAAAGGGCTGGCGTACCTAAACCATGTTGTTTTACTTATTATACCGTAGCACTACTTGCGAGTAAAATTTCATGGTGATCGGTTGATTGGTTCTCGAGACATGTCAAAAAACCTGAATATTTTTAAGTGACGATCTTCATAAATTGAAGATAAAGGGTTATGTATCAGCACATACCATGATTTTCATAGATACTATCAGGGCACAAAATTAAGTTAAAATCCGTTACATAGTTTCGTAGTTATACCACACTATGCTAAAATGTTGTGTAGCCGCCATTCTGAAAAAACTATCTGGCTCACTTTAAAAAAAAATTATTTAATGCGCCCTACCACAGTACAATTTCTTTGGCAAATTTGGTAGGAATCGGTTGATTGCACCAAGAGTTATGACATAAAAGCTTTACATTTTAATGTGATGCTATCTTAAAAAATGGTGGAGAAATTTGACACTTTGTAGACAAATTTCATAGTTATATATATGAAAAGTTAGGTACAAAGATGAAATTATTTCCGTATTTATAATAACCTGAGTTAAAATGTTTATATGGCTGCAATTTTAAAAAAAAATTCTCACCCAAAGAAAACATATTAAATTCCATGGCTCGCGGTAGTGCTGCTTGTGTGCCATATTTGGTAGGAATTTGTATTTTTATTTAAATGTATGCTCCTTTGTGACTGTACAGAGTTGCAACTTCATTCTGTTTACTAAGTTTTGGACCATGGTGTTGGAAAAATGTTGTAATTGTTACTGCTTGATGATTAAGTTTTGCATTGTGTTAACTTCTGTGGGTATTCTGCGACGTTGCGCTGCTGGCTCGCAAGGCCAGGAGAACAACTGACAATCGTCCCTGTGGTCGCGGTCGATTAGTCGCCGTGATGAACTGCTCCATCGAGCTGGCTGTCGACCAGCGGCAACCATGATCACAGTAGTGCCTACATCAGTCCCGTTGACAGCACTGCCAACACGCACTCACAGCCTGCTGTCGTTACTTAACCAGGGCACATACTTGCACCGATTATGTAAAACAACGCTTTAACAACTCTGCAACAGTTATAGGCTATTCGAGGTTAAGTAAGCACTTTATGAAGCCTTGTCATTTGGATTAGTATTCAATAAATACATTTTAATGCTGACTTAAACATTAAATTTCAGGTTAGATACATGCACTTTTTTATTACATAAAGAGCAATATTTATTTTTAAAATAGGTGGAAGGATAAAAAGTTACTAGGGAATGAAAAAGTTCCACTTTACCGTAAACAGTCTATATATGTGGTACACGAGGATGTCCTGTTGGATCTGACACACCACATGTGGTTCGTACTTGATTACACACTACCACACTTCAGTGGAGAGACCTGAGTTCCCGCACATGTGAATGGCTCATGCTGGACCAGCCGCCTGGCTTGCAGATGATCTTGCCTACTCTGCAAAGTATAATTCATATCTGGCCCAAAAGTTATTATTTACATAATAATTTTTTTGACTAACACACTTCCAGAGATCGACCTCAGGTTTTTTATATATATATTTAATTCTGAAATCGGACCTGTTCTGATTATCACAGTATACTTTTGATTCACATTCTCGTTTACAAGGTTTCTTTCGTATTGTATAGACCCTTTTAATATCCCCTGGTGTTATGCCTGAAGACATATCAAGGGATGGTTCACAAACTAACATACGACTTATGTTAAACTCACACCTATGCCTTACCTGGGATTCTAACCCAGAGCCTCCCGCGCCCCAGACCGGCGGCGCACCAACCGACAGCGCCACGGGAGGCCGGATGGTTTTTTCCGTGTAAGTTATGTTTTGTATTTATACTGTACGTGGTTTACTGTCTGTTTACGTGCTTATACGTTCCTAATATATACATTTAAGCAGTATCCATCATGGCGTAGGGCCGCGAGTTCAAAGGCCGAAGCCATAAAAACATATTAAATTTCCCTCGGTCTTAGAAAATATCAAACGGCGTTTTCCAAGTGATGGGATAATATAATTTTCAACGTTATGATTTCGCAAATTGAAATATTTAGTACTTTTCTGTCGTCCCGATGTAAAATTACATAAAACAATATATTCTACAGATATAAAACTGCAAATATGCAAGCGTATAATTCACCTACAGATCAGTAGATGCTGTCATTTTGAGATGCAGTAATCTTATTTCTAACAAAGAGGTGACTTATTATATCCTTGCGCGTGAAAGGAGTCAAAATTGTTTTTTTTTTTCACAATTAACATAATTATTGTATAACGAAGAGACAATCTCATAAAGGAATTTGGCTTGCACTACGAGGGGTATATTTTCGAGTCTAGGAATAAAATTCGTAATTATTTTTATTTCTCTCTTGTTTAATTAATCACAGTTATTTTTCACGGTAAACATAACAATCTTGTCACTTAGTAATATACGCAAACCACAAGAAAAGTTTTGCACCACTGGTATTAGTAAGTTACTCGCATGCTCACAGCCCAAGAAAATGTATGGAATGAAAATACGCATTGGTTGTGAAAAAATACGACGCCTGTCATTGCTATGGTTGTCTGTAATGCCGCTAAGTGAACATTCTTGATGAGCAACCAAGTTATCAAGTGATGTATAACATTTCCTGGAGGTGTGTTTGATGACATATTACGAACAATACTACTGGACTATTGTAAACACAATGCAAGCGTATCCTTGTCATTAATAAAGAAATAATACAAAGATATTGTTCTGGTGAACGTATTTAAACAGCTTCTGATTTACCAACAAACATTATACTTTGCGGCTACAAATCGTGTACTGCAAAGAAATAATTTTTTGGAGTGTAGAGGGCACTTGTAAGCCAGAACAGGTAATGGATACTGAGAATATCCTCCGTGTATGGATGCCGCTGATCAAGATGCACTGCAACTGCTCGCTAGACACGACTCCTCTCACATCGACACTTTATCAGGTACAATACCTGCCCGATCTCACGTCCACCACACTCACCTGTAATTACAATACACGACAAGGTGCGTGGCACAATACAGCTTTCTGTCACTGGAGACCAGCACTGAAACCACAGACTGTTTACCAGAGCTTGTGAACCGGAAGGCAGCAGCGATCATTAGCATTAATATATCAGGGACCACNAAACCACAGACTGTTTACCAGAGCTTGTGAACCGGAAGGCAGCAGCGATCATTAGCATTAATATATCAGGGACCACAGTGGTGTAGTGGTCAGACTACTCGCCTCCCACCAAGGTGAGCCGGGTTCGGTTCCCGGTTGTGTCGCTCCAGGATTTCTGCACGTGTGGATTGTGCCGGGGTGGTCGGCGGGTTTTCTCGGGGAATCTCCAGTTTCCTACGCCATTGCGTTCCAGCGCTGCTGCATACTCACTTCACTACACCCTCACCGGATCTCTAGTCGTCAGTGTTAAGAGCCACCCAAATGTCATCACTCCACTTGACTTAGAATATTACTCCAAGGCTCTCGCCAACGTAGTTTCCGCTTTTGATACCGAGAAGCGCGGGAGCGATAAGGGCGACACTGCCACACACTACAAGTGAGTCGTCACCACTACGTGCAAGGTTATCAACTGGTGTGTAGTGTTCTCGTCGTGCTGCGGGTACCTATGACACTTTAAGCATTATATTGGTGTAAATTGTGTATTGATGTTCAGTCCATGCCTCTCGAGTACACTTGTATGTAACTGACAGCAATGTATTAAGGTACACAGCTCTGGAAAAGTAGTTTTAAGCTATGATAGAATGTCTCGAAACGGTGTTTAAAATGTGCGTGATGTCTTGCAAGTAACCGACAACCGTTGTCTGGAGTGTGTTTTCTTTTCGCAGATAATCGCATTTAGGCACGTTTAGTAGTATTGAAAAAAAACCTGGATTTCAAATACTCTGCAACAGAATTTAAGCGCCAGAAAAGCGAGCCCCTTAAGCATTGCGTGGTTATTTGAGCTTATTTGTAAACCCTTCTAAAAGTTGTTAACGAGCCAAAATACTTTTTTCTTTAATTTGAGGATATATAATTGTTTCCTAACTTCGTATNAAACCACAGACTGTTTACCAGAGCTTGTGAACCGGAAGGCAGCAGCGATCATTAGCATTAATATATCAGGGACCACGGTGGTGTAGTGGTCAGACTACTCGCCTCCCACCAAGGTGAGCCGGGTTCGGTCCCCAGCGGGTTAACTGGGGGAATCTCCAGTTTCCCACGCCATTGCGTTCCGGCACTGCTACTTACTCAACTCACTACACTCTCATCGGATCTCTAGTCGTCAGTATCGAGAGCCACCCAAATAACTTCACTACACTTGACTTAGAATATTACTCCAAGGCTCTCGTCTACATAGACCTAGTTTCCACGTTTGAGGCCGAGAAGTGCGGGAGCGATAAGGGCGACACTGCCACACGCTTCAAGTGCTTCGTCACCACTACGTGCAAGGTTATCAACTGGCGTGCAGTGTTCTCGTCGTGCTGCGGGTACCTATGGCACTTTAAGCAATCATCCTCTCATTATATTGGTGTAAATTGTGTATTGATGTTCAGTCCATGCCTCTCGAGTACACTTGTATGTAACTGACAGCAATGTATTAAGGTACACAGCTCTGGAAAAGTAGTTTTAAGCTATTATAGAATGTCTCGAAACAGTGTTTAAAATGTGTGCGACGTCTTGCAAGTAACCGACAGCCGTTGTCTGGAGTGTGTTTTCTTTTCGCAGATAATCGCATTTAGGCACGTTTAATAGTATCAGAAGAAAACCTGGATTTCAAATACTCTGCAACAGAATTTAAGCGCCAGAAAAGCGAGGCCCTTAAGTATTGCGTGGTTATTTGAGCTTATTTGTAAACCTTTCTAAAAGTTGTTAACGAGCCAAAATACTTTTTTCTTTAATTTGAGGATATATAATTGTTTCCTAACTTCGTATCAAAAATAATATGAAAAGTTATTTAAAAGTGCTTGAAAAATTAGGCACTTATACTGTATTTAACGCAAGTATTTTTTGTAACAACTAAAGTGCTTCTTTAAGTCACAGAAGTGGAAAGCTGCGATTTCTTTAAATTCCCACACTTAGTTAACCTAAGAACATATTATAATTTCTACTATTATTTAATTTTAAATATTTTTTCAAAAGTTAAAATTGATATACGTGCGAACAACATTAAAATATTTTTCACGAATCTCTGATAACCTAAGTCATTAAATTTTAGTTGTAGCATGTGATTTCCACTTTCTTCAGATTTGAGTTATCTAAAAAAAATTGCACATCTAAATTATATATAGATGATTTAAATAATTATTGAAAAGTAAGTTTCCACAGTATTGACAGTCTAACTCGTCTCGTCCTCAGCATATGATCTAAATAGCTATTGAAAAATAAAGTAGACGGAAAATTGTCTTTAAATCCATTAATTATAACTATTTCTCACATACATTTAATTATTTATTTTCTGTTTTGGACACCGCATACCTAAATAACATTATTTCGAATATTCTAAATTTGTTGGTGTAGCTAAGTTCTTTAAGATATGGAGATATTAAAAAAAAANAAATAACATTATTTCGAATATTCTAAATTTGTTGGTGTAGCTAAGTTCTTTAAGATATGGAGATATTAAAAAAAAAACTAATTAACTCCCTAATTTATTTATAAACAAACACAATCTATACTTTCGTGACAACAATGGCTATCACGTGCTATTACAGCTAAATTCTATGTACGAAATTAAGTTCCCGAATGAGTGACTGACTCACTCATCAATGCACAGCCTAAACTTCACAAATATTAAAACGTAGGGTTTGCTCCCTCATAGGTTGCAGGCAACCTCTAATAAAAACTTTTTTTCAATATTCAGATCCTAGAATGTTGATAAGTGGTAAAACTTGTTTTCGAGGAATTCTCAATAGCTCATTAAACCGATATGATATATCGATAGGCATATGCTAATTTATTTAACAGGTTAAATATTTTAAACCATAAACTGGTTTTAAGAATTTTTTTTAAATCAAATTTTTTGGATTGTAAAAAGGAGTAAAGCGTGTTTTCAAGGACTACTTATTAGCTCATTAGCCTGTTGAGTGATGGTTATTCTTTTATCTTCAAATGGTATTTATACAAAAAAAGTAAAAACCAATTGTAGGTTTTTGAGATTCTACTTCGAAGATGAGGAAATGCGTAAATTGTGTTTTTGAGGACAATCAATAGCTCTCTAACGCTACGAGTTACCCTAATGAGGAGTATGGTTTGGCTTTCGGGAACAAGGGGANAAATAACATTATTTCGAATATTCTAAATTTGTTGGTGTAGCTAAGTTCTTTAAGATATGGAGATATTAAAAAAAAACTAATTAACTCCCTAATTTATTTATAAACAAACACAATCTATACTTTCGTGACAACAATGGCTATTACGTGCTATTACAGCTAAATTCTATGTACGAAATTAAGTTCCCGAATGAGTGACTGACTCACTCATCAATGCACAGCCTAAACTTCACAAATATTAAAACGTAGGGTTTGCTCCCTCATAGGTTGCAGGCAACCTCTAATAAAAACTTTTTTTCAATATTCAGATCCTAGAATGTTGATAAGTGGTAAAACTTGTTTTCGAGGAATTCTCAATAGCTCATTAAACCGATATGATATATCTATAGGCATATGCTAATTTATTTAACAGGTTAAATATTTTAAACCATAAACTGGTTTTAAGAATTTTTTTTAAATCAAATTTTTTGGATTGTAAAAAGGAGTAAAGTGTGTTTTCAAGGACTACTTATTAGCTCATTAGCCTGTTGATTGATGGTTATTCTTTTATCTTCAAATGGTATTTATACAAAAAAAGTAAAAACCAATTGTAGGTTTTTGAGATTCTACTTCGAAGATGAGGAAATGCGTAAATTGTGTTTTTCAGGACAATCAATAGCTCTCTAACGCTACGAGTTACCCTAATGAGGAGTATGGTTTGGCTTTCGGGAACAAGGGGANCAGGACAATCAATAGCTCTCTAACGCTACGAGTTACCCTAATGAGGAGTATGGTTTGGCTTTCGGGAACAAGGGGATGTTGGTAAGGATTAAGCATTAGGGTCACTCACTAACCTCGGGTGGTATCAGTCATGGATCTTGGTGACTGTGACCTTGACCCTGTTTTAGCAACCTTGATCTCGTGCACATGACCTTGGATGATCTTAAACCCAAGACAATCAAATAATTCCAAAAATTTCTAACAAATTTCCAAAAAAAAATTAAAACTAAAATTTTCAAAAAAAAAATTATTTTAAAAATTAAACAAAAATTGGGAAAAGAATTTAAAGACTTACAGAAAGTCCGTGGTTATTAAAAATATGACGTGGTACTTATCCACTCGCTTAAAAACAACTACCATATATTATTGTTGGCTCCTTATTAACATTTCCTCTCCCCAATTCAAGTTTGTTTTTTGCTCTCCTCGAGCATCACGTTCACTGCCAATTGGTATTGACTGTTTAGTTGTCGAAATTTCCCCCCTCTGCCATCATATATTTTATATCCCTTCTAAAGGTGATTTCTTCCCCTCCCACAATTAATTTAGCCTGAACTACAATAGGTTATTAATCTGTTACCCTCACCAATCCACTATATCTTGACAATTTATTTGCCCTCGCTCAATCCCTTACCACTGCTGCTAATTGTTTTCGGCATTATCTGTTAGATCATGTTAATGAAGAAAGTAGTTAATTGGATCAAANCTTACCACTGCTGCTAATTGTTTTCGGCATTATCTGTTAGATCATGTTAATGAAGAAAGTAGTTAATTGGATCAAAATCACCCTTCACCATAGTTCCTCATCTGATGCGACAGGTGAAGGACCACTCCCACCCATCCTTCGTTTTTTTAGCATTCAGTCAGGTAATTTATTTTATGTCCGTCTTTTCTGTTATAAATGAGCCTGGGGTATTATTGGACTACTCATCTTTACACATATGTATTTTATCCAACNATCCGTCTTTTCTGTTATAAATGAGCCTGGGGTATTATTGGACTACTCATCTTTACACATATGTATTTTATCCAACCACATACAAACTCCACCAAATTTCCGAGTACTTGTTCAGACTAGCTATCCATTGTAGGGAAATGTATTCTGATAAAATACATTACTGGAAGTAGTTGTAATACGGGTGTTCGGGTACAGGATTCAAGCAGCAGGAGCCAGGAGATATCTGTCATCTTGGTTGACTTCACAGGCAGAAGTCGCGGTCGGCAGTCTGAGGTGGCCATGTTATCGACAGAATGACTCTTTTCACCACAAAAACATTTTCTCAGAGTAATTTCATTTTCACAAAAATCGTTTTAATGAAATATGCAAAAAAAAATGGAAAAACGGCCCGATCGAGTTCTCAAATAAGCAAAACGGATTCGATAGCCAAAAAGTTCACAGACCAGCTAGATACGAGGTGGGATGTTTTGATAATTATTATTATGCGTTCGATATTACAGAAAATCAGTTGGTTTAGATTATGTTAAGGGTATCAGACCCCAAAAAATTTATCATTTTATATTTCTGCAAAACTTTGTTCAGCTCGTACGCATTGTGTATGATGACATTTTCCTAGAATAAAAATATTGCCCTTAATATTTTCTGAATAATTTGATGTGAATAACAAAGTTAACCAGTGATGAAAATGTTTTCAAAGTTAACTAATTCTATATATGGGTAATCGCGAGACAAATATGTAATAATAATATAACAAGCTGTATGCCGTATATAAAAAATACAAATATCAACATTTCGTTGCATATTTCAAAAGATTTTGTAAAATGTAGTTGTTGTTATTTTGTGATTACATGTGTGCCACGTGATAGCCCAAGAAATTAGTTTACTTTGCAAATTTTTTTATGTGAAAAATTTAGTTAGTTGGTTTTTCCATGAAATTTTTTTACTCATCAAATGATCTATGCTTCTAAAAGTTCGTAAACAGTAAAGCTCATGTGTATAAATGTATCTACTTTTTAATACGGTTTTTATGTTGAATTCCCAATGAAAAATACAGGAGTGTCAAATTTTTTCACAATAGCATTTTGCAAAATTCAAGGAAGAATTATTTTTATAAAAGAAGAAAAGATAGAAATAAAAATCATCACTCAACAATCCACGTTTGACAAATATTATTGTGTACTAAATTATAATACATTACTATTCGCGAACAAAGATTATAGAGGTTTGATCCTGAATAAGATTACGATTTTGTATTTATTTCAGAATTTATATTTAATGCAAAACACATAAATATTTAGAAAAATCCACCTAACAGATGTAAAAGTATATATAAAACCACATAACAAAAGTTTTTATTTTATTTGATAACTTTCTGCATATTTTGAAACTTCAATCATTGATTTAAACAATTTAATAATCTGCTATTAAATAAGGCTTATCAATAACTTTAATACTTATTAAGATTTTTGCTTCTTCCTGAATATTTAACACAATTACACAATAACATAAAATTAGATATTTTTGGCATGTTATTATATTTATGAGATTTTCTTTCATATTGTTTCATTATAGTGTTTTTTATCATATTTGATATGTATAGTTTTACCTGCATTTATCTCTATTTTCGCAACAAAATCAGAATCATTACTATGTATTTTTGTATTATGATGAAAAATTTATTTGAATATTTTAATACTTTACAGTTATATTTTACCCACTCACATAATATTATAACAATGTATCCNTGAAAAATTTATTTGAATATTTTAATACTTTACAGTTATATTTTACCCACTCACATAATATTATAACAATGTATCCCTATTACTTCATAAAATTTTATCATATTTCAAATAACATACTTTTATATATGCGAAAGGTTATCACTTGTACCCTTTGTAATTTTTGCATTATTTACAATGTCAGTTCTATGTTCTTAATTGTTTAGTTTGTAGCATTTTTTAGATCTATAATAATATTTAGTTGAATATTCATTAATATTGTTACCTGCAACATACTTATTAATAAAAAAAAATGTTTTTATTGCTAGTTTGTTAGTAAATATTAGTTTAATATGTGGAAATAAAAATTACATAAAGTTGAGATTCCTATCATTAAATACCTGTTATAAACAGAATTTTAATGGAAACAAGAAAATTATATTTTTACCTATTAGCTCAATTAATTTGTCTATTTCGAATTTTTTAAATTTTTATGTAAATATTTTTATATTTATTTTTAATATGGTTTGTCACTCACATGACCCCGCACACCCAGGAACGTGTCAAGCTGTTGAATTATGCCATGAAAGAAAAAGTAATCGAAATAGCATTCAGAAGTTGGAGCCTGGTCACCTGCCAGGCCCTGTCCGCCCACACGCGAAATCACTCTGTCGAAAAACCGCGCTACATCATACTGGCGCTTCAGACGAACTAACAGCATATTATCGGAGCCGACAAGTCTACTTTCAGACAACTGCAAAGTCGAAAACACAAAGATATTTTTGAATAGCGAAAGTTACCTGTATATCGTGATGAACACTACGTTCGACCAAGAAGGTTTTACTTTCCATATAATATGTATTCGCGATTCCAATCATCGTATTACGGAGCTCCGAAAACCTACTGTCTTGAGGATATGGATGGCACTGTACTCAGTGCCGGTCGGGCAACCTTTTTTTGTGAAATAGTTAGGTTTCGATTCCCGGCATAATAGCTGGATTCATCGCTCTGTGCTCACCGATGGGTAAATGAATCTTGTCATTACAAGAGAGAGAGAAAGAGAGAGAGAGAGAGAGAGAGATGTATGTCTTAATGTATTTTTTAAGACAGGATTTGAATAAAGATTATTTTTAGTACTCAAAATCGCTGTACCCGAAATATATGCTACTTTAAAAATTATTCAGAGCTCGCGAAAATTAAACTATTGATATCTGTTCGTAGATTTGTTATATATTGCACACGAAAGCTATTCTTTTCTAGCTGGTAATGCTTCGGAAAAGATCCAATAGATGGCGCGCACAACATGTCAGAGCGAGGTCTGAGCCGCTTGCTTTGCTCAATAGATCGTGGTTCGTTTAACTTGACTAATCTTCTATTACTGGCGCGGAACGACACTAATTTTAAATATATTTCTAGCCCAGGCTAATTAGCCTTTTAGCTGCGAATAGTTCCACCAAAGCTGGAAACTTTTTAAATCGACTTTAGGCATCTCAAATCAGAGTTCCTAGCGTTTGAGACTGATTCTGAGCGCCGCATAACTTTTGGGGGCCAAAAAACCGCGATTTTTTTGCACTTGTTCCACTATTTTGCTTATAACTCGGAAACGACGCATCCTACAGAAATGTTTACCATTGCCACAATTAAAGGGCATGAAATTGCGCGTCGAATAACTTATTTAAAAGTTGAAATCGGTTCAGCCATTCAGCCGCTGTCGATCGTCAACCTTTGGCAATTTTTTCCAATTTGCCTAAAAAGTTGGTTGTACTCAGGTTTCAACCTCTGTAACCAACAAACAACTTCTTCAAATTAAAATTTTGAGTAATAGAGGTTGTAGAGAATCAAATTCTGTATGAAGGGAGGTCTCCATTGTGAAATTCACCCATTCTGATGCACAGCTAAAACAAAAAACCCTGAAAGTAGACGTAGTCATTGTGCTATCCACCAATGAAATAAATACAAATTCATGTTCACTGCTAATCAGAGTTTCATATCATCACCTTGTCAGAAAATACCTATATATATAATGCAATAAGATTTATTTAATAGTAGTTAACGGATCAAAAAAGAAAAACTAATATTAAATGAAAAGTTTATTTACAAATTATACATATTTAAAAATGTAGTCATTAATAATTACAATATTTGGGAGTAAAACACTGAATACCTCCCATTGTATGAAAGGTGTCACGCCCATCGATTGTGTCCATGCTTATGTCTGTGTTGTCAAATATGAACTGTGTGAAGGAGTTGTTGCCCCAATTTCCAGAGGCTTCTGAAGAGTTGAAACGTCGAATTTCCTCACTTCCCCATACGAACTGCTGAAACCCATAGCAGAAAGCACGTCTACCAGATGCCTCGATCCATACTTCTTATACAGGAGAGTTCCAACTCCAAGTAGGATCGGGGAAGTGAAAGATCTTGGTCGGGTTGCTGATATCAAGGAGTGTGCGATGGCTTGAAATTTTTTAAGAGTTACCTCCTTCTTCTCTCCATCATCCTTCTTTTTTCCTGAAGATCTTGTAATGGTATTCAGCAACAACTGCAACGAACCTGGGATATCGTCATTTACACTATTCAAAAACAAGTCAGGAGAGGGATACTTGTCCAATGAATATAATTTCGATCTGATGTCCTCGCGAATGATTTCCGCAGCTGCTTTTACAACCCGCAGGCGTTTATCATCCACATTAGTTTTCCTGGACTCGCACCATATGTTGCTGAGGATGGTATGGCCAGTGTTCCGAAAGCATATTGTTGTTTGCCTGAATCGATTAATACCAGGTACCACCATTATTTCATCTTGCAATCTTGCGCACAACCTTTTTATGAGATGATCCTTTCTTTTGGGAATGGTGCCTGGGTAAGATTGGAGTATGTCGTCCAGTGAGAATTGGCATAAGTCCTCATTCTCTTCCATGTAATTGGCAATGAAGTCGATAAAGTCCTTAATTTCAGAAGTTTCAGGATTGCCAACAGGTTTAGAAGTTTCGAGATAATTACGAAATTTCAGACGACATGAGTCGTGGTACCTGCCTTAAGCTGCTATCAGATCTGTTTCAGTGGCAAGCCTCCGTAAAATACCCTCACCCAATTCGCCACCTCTTGCTTCAGCAGCAGCTCTTATACTTCGAATCGAATCCAAAGTCATAACCCTATGCACCCTATCTCGTTTGTCTTTTCGTTGCTTGTTTTGTTGGGCTTCAAACAATTCAGAAGCATCCTCCTCACAATAAATGCACAGCTTCTTGAATTCAAACGTTTTCACATAACGACTTGTCGTGCGGGTTGGGTTATTTCCTTCTCTTTCAGCTTTCAAAATACTCGACTCCTTGGTGTAAGTTCCGTTTCGACACTTTTCATGAACAATGACTGACGTTTGCTTCTCCAATCACTTATGGTGGTTATCCTTTCTCCTCTTACTGGCCACAATAAAGGTTTGCAGTGCCCTTGCCCCTATAGTAGCCGTATCCTCATCCTCTTCAAAACCATAACCACATATGAAACAAGTGGGGCCCTCCATATCCAAGGCAGCTCCCTACGAGTCACTCATAGGAAGGTAGTGCACAAATTCACGATCTCCACACGTCGTTGTAGAACACTGTGAACAGAAAAACGAACTAAAATCACTATTTTAATTCAAACATAGATACACTATGAACCGAAGTCGACGATAAACTAAAGAAGAGATAGGAAGGGCTCGACGACTGAGCTGGCCTGGGAAGGGAGAGAGAGTGAGCGAGGACAAAGAGGCCACGTGGCCCGCGTTACCCTCCCAATTCCACATAACGGGACACCTGGAAGCCAAAGACCCTCGCCCAAGGACGACTGACGAGACCCTCTTCACTTTACACAACTCGGAACCACAGAGGGCCCAGAGTGAACCACTGGCGTGAACAAGTCATTTGACGTCACAATAACAGTCTTAGTGAGCATTGAGCGCTACGACTACTTTCCGGGTTTTTTATTTTTAGCTCTACATCAGAATGAGCAAATGTCACAATGTAAACCTCCCTTCATACAGAATTTGATGCTCCACAACCTCCATTACTCAAAATTTTCATTTGAAGAAGCTGTTTCTTGGTTACAGAGGTTGGAACTTCAGTACAACCAACTTTTTAGGCAAATTGGAAGAAATTACCGAATTTTGACGATCCACAGTGGCTGAACTGCTGAACCGATTTCAACTTTTAAAAAGGTTATTCGACGCACAATTTCATGCTTTTAAATTTTGGTAATTGTGAACTTTTCTGTAGGATGCGTTGTTTCCGAGTTATAAGCAAAAAATTGAAACAAGTGCCAAAACATCGTGGTTTTTTGGCCCCCGAAAGTTATGCGGCGCTCAGAATCAGTCTCAAACGCTAGTAACTCTTATTTGGGATGCCTAAAGTCGATTTAAAAAGTTTCCAGCTTTGGTGGAATTATTCGCAGCTACGGCCTTTTATTTGGGCTAATTTACCTCGGCTATTCGTCAGATTATTAGAAAAAATAATTCAACAATATTATGCAATATTTCTGTATGCTTTTGGAATTAATATCAAGCATGTAAGGAAAGCGGGACTGGAGAGGGGTGATAAAACGTGAAAAAAGGTTTTGGAATTGTGTTTCATTTGGATACGGATCGTTTTAATGAGCTTTTCATTTTGAACACCAATACATTTTGGTAAATAAACAAGTAAAATATCCCTTATATAAAAAAAAATTCTTATTGCAGTTTTCAAATAAAAAAAATTTTAAATTAAAAAAAATATATATATATAAATTTTAAAAAAAATTCGTATTTGCTGGGTTTGTAGTCTCTATACGTTATTATTAGAAACACAATAATAATTTCTCATTTGGAAACTATGTATCGTATCAACTACTACTGTAACTATTCACTAAACATCGCAAACTCCTGCGGGTTATTCTTTACGAACAAATAAGGTGGAAACACATGCAGGTATCACATTCCCTTATGGGAGTTATGTGCCCCAAAAAATCGAACTTTATAATTTTTATAATTGAAAATATCATAACTACTTGCGATTAAGAAACAAATCGGTGGGGCCGCGGTGGCTAAACGGTTAGACTGCTCGCCTCCCACCAACTAGAAACGGGTTTGATCCCAGGCCGGGTCAATCACGGATTTTCGCAAGTGGGAATCGTGCCGCTGGTCAGCGAGTTTTCTAGAAGATCTCTCGTTTCCCCGCCCTTGATTTCCAGCACTGCTTCATTTCACCCTCATCTGAAACGCGGTTGGCAATATCATCCCTGTACATGGTGATAATGGAGTCAGGCGTCTTATCTTTGGATGAAACTTTGTAACCCTAAGATTTACGCAATTTTTCATGAGATTTTATAAATCAGCAGTTTAAATTTTCTTTGAAAAAATGTTTGTCTTGTCGGAACACTCTCAGGTGTACAGTTTTCGAGAAGTCCAGGGAACTCTCAAAACAGAATGTATGTTGCCTAACAGGTAGGCAACGCACAAAACATTTGAATTAATTTTAAATTGGGATTTTGTGAGGGCGCACAGCTCCCTTAAAAAGCGTGCATACGTTTGCGTCTAATATATTCGTGAGGAATAACCTGACATAGTTTGTCCTTGTGGTTTAAAAACATCCTGTATAGTCAATAAACAATTTCTTATTACCTTATCGTTAGAAGGGAAACTGTGTTGCAGCTGTTTTACATAATCTACCGCCCTACCAACTGCCCTATTTTGACACGTCTGAGTATGTTTCATATTATGGGCATATTGTAGAACTTAACGACAAAATGCAGTTCTCTTTCGTTACGTGGAAATACTTTATGCTCTTTAATATATGCATAATTGGCACATGTAAACTGCTTTGCAAGGCTTGAGAGCTCGTCTAAGCTATAGTTAATAATAATAATATGCTTTAAAAATTAAATAAGTGGTTTCATTTTACGAGGTTATCACTGTTCACTAATGTCCGCCATTTTACAACGCCAAGACAGTGTAAACTTGTGTTGGTTGGATATTTCTTTAATGTCACAGTTTCACAAAATAATTTTTCTTCTCGTTTTTTTAGCGTAATACATCTTTTGGTTGCGGTTGTGTTATTAACATTAACACTTCAACAGTATATTTGAGTAGTAGAAAAAAGAGATTTCAGCATCAACTGGATGCTGGATGGGGACCGGGGGACTCACTGAGGCCATTTTCGATTATGTAATGTGGCAACCTCCTCCTCCTCTATCATTCCTCTTCAATGGCATTCATCTTGGATTTCCCTTTTTTCCCTCTGGAATTTCCCTTTTTGCCTCCCGCTTTATCACTCCATCTCGGCACTTAACGCTCTTGCATTCCGATTAGATTTCTCCCGCTCTTTCATTCCGATGNCCACTGCTCTTTCATTCCGATGTTATTGTGTTTCTCATGCTCTGTCATTCCTTCCTCACATCTGTTCTATCCCTCGGGGGTTTTCTCATATTCCTTCTGGTCTCGTTTATATTTCTCTCTTGTGTTTTTTTGTTTCAAGTGCTCTCTCATTCCTTCCTGCCTGCCGTACATTCCATCCCATGGGGGGGGTGGAGTTTTCTCATATTCTTTCGTCTCCGTAATTATCTCTCTCGCCTCCAACCCTCTCTTTCTTTTCGCGCCCTCCAAAACCATCGATGTCGTCTGCTTTAGGCGGCCAGTTTGTGCTAAGCCATCTTTAATTCCAACGCCTGCCGCCATATTTGATACCCACTCTCACCACCAGAGTGTGGGATGTTATACATTTGGTGGCTAGGAGCACTGGTATCGGCGCAGCCATTTTGTGCATGTGAGTTGGTTCACTCGTTGCCCCCAGCAGGGCGCGCTAGCATCTTGGACGTGAGATCAGCCGACAGCCGCAGGGAGCGCTGGGAATTTTTTTTAGGTGTGTCGGAACTCAAAAAATGAAGGAGGCATGCAGGATCGCTCCAGCAGCCCTTGGACCGCCAGTCCAGCATCTTGACCACACAACCACCATTGCATGTGATGTGTTGGGAGATTAAATGGCATATATATGAACATCGGCCTATGTACTAACCAGACAATAAACTTGTATGCGCAAAAAAGGATCGCCATTGCATGGTTATGATAATAAATACTCGCATCGTCCTACATGCTCTCCAAACACACTTCCTCGCCGAGAGTCAGCACCTACGGACGTGAAGGAGCGGCCCTGCTTCTCCTGTGACATGACCTATAATTAGCTTTGCTTTACCGCAGCACACACCCTGAGTTATGTGGCCAGCCAGGAAACTGGTCATCTCGAGCCTAGCCCCTAGTGGGCCAGAGGCCACAGTTCATTGCACCATTTTAACAGTTAGGAACTCTGTTTTTTAAATAACACACTAACACCAGAAATTTCCGGAAATCTT
>NQII01002515.1:211589-225642 GCA_002778355.1 Clitarchus hookeri | reverse complement strand
ATAATATAATATATATCTCCCCCTTGTGTAATACCAGTGTTCATTTACCCACCTGCCCAAAATCAAGTATAGGTAATGACAAAAAAACACAAAAATTATAAATACTCTTTATTCAAATCCTTTCTTTAAAAAAACACATTTAGACAAACGTCTCCTTCTCTCTTGTAATGGCGAGATTCATTTTCCCATCGGTGAGCACAGAGCGATGTATCCAGATATTGTGCCGGGAATCTAAACCTAACCATTTCACAAAAAGACGTTTGCCTGACCGGCACTGAGTGCAGTGCCATCCATATCCTCAAGACAGTAGGTTCTTGGTTCGTAATGATGAATATTAACCATTCTGTATATTTCTCTGCTCCAATTTGGAGTGTATAATATTGCAAATGTTCCCTTCACTCGTGATGTCTGGACATAGTCACCAATCTTCGCTTTAGGCTTGAGAGCATCCAACTTCTTCTCCGACTTATACACATTTTCCAGCAAAGAATTATCTTTAACATCCACTGGTCACATGCGGATAGTTCGATGTAACCGTCGATTGTAGGATGCTACCAGACGAGGCAACAAGACCAGCCACTTGTAACATCCTCGAGACAAAAATTTTCACCACATGTCATTCTTCTGAGTATGGTTAAACTGCTCTACAATGGAAGCCTTCTACTCGCCATATGTACTATAGTTGTTAATATTATTCACACCCAATAGCGAATGGAAGGCAGGATTGTAGAATTCTCTGCCAAGATCAGTTTGCAAATTTTTAGGCTATCATTTATCTTGCAAAACAGGCTTCATTGCATCGCTCACATCGAGGCCGTGTTTCCAGCGAACTGGTATATCCCCTGCGTATTTGCTGAAACAATTTACTACTGTTAACATATATCTGTAGCCCTTACTAAAAGTCGCTTCTGGGTTCAACTCAACTGGATTTGCCTGGTACAGATCTCTCAGCCCAAATACGAGTACTTTTCAAATGGGATAATTAAGCCGTGCAGGCTGGTGAAGCTTGGTGGCTATCTGTGCACGAGACAAGTATTTGGTTTTCTTAGCATATATATCCATATTCATGCAATTCTTCCAAAATATTCACAATATTGTTTGTGTGTGAATTCTTGCCGGCCAGCTGAGATGCAGTTAGCAGCCATAGACAAGCTCATTGGCATCGTTCCAGAATACATATTCAAGTCGGTTGCCCCCATCCAGCTTCGAAGTTAGGCACGAGCCAGTCGCCAAGCCAACATCATGGAACAGTTCAGCGATACTTGCGAATTTCGGGTGTCTCTCATCTTTATAAGCTTTGCGGGAATAGCCATTGTCGACAAAAAGTACACTCGTGAGGCAAAGTATCGACTTATATTAGTAAAGCATATCGTGCGAGTTTTTGTCAGGCTCACATTTAAACAGCAACTCGTAGAAGCGCGGAGATGCCTTCTTCGCTTCGTCACCAATCTGTATAAAATCGTTGGGCAGGAGAAAAATGTGTTTGTTCCCCAAAAACACTATACATCCCATCATTAAACCTCGTTGTGTACGTCTGTAGGTAATTGCGAAGTGTTGTGATGCGCAAATTAGATAGGTCCTTTTTGCGTTTCCAAGCTGCTGAAGACAAATCATCATCTTCATCAGCTGCAATATCTTCCAAAAGTGCCTTGTGCTACCTTACAGTCCAGGGTTCGATGTCTGGTTCAGTGTTCATTTCAGCAAGGGGAACAGTTTATTGTAAATTATCTCGCCGAGATGTGATGAGTCGGAACGCTTCTTCCAAATTAATGTTGCACTACATTCACACGTGCTTAGCCAGTAAATACTTATTGTGCACACTTTCAATCACAGGAAGTACATCCTCGGCAGCAGCAGTCATTGTACAAAAACAGTGAGTATGGTGTGCTCAGTTTTTATAACACACACGTACAGTAGCATTTAGGTGCGGCCTTGTTGCACCAATAAACCAAAACCTTTGAAAAAAATTCAAGCTCTGTATGTCAGGTATCCCAGATGTTTTATGCTTCTTTGTAAGCATACAATAAATGCCTTAATACATGCATAACTTATAATATTTAATTTATAATTAATATGAATACTAAATAGGGAGAAGATAGGTGTGTTGCTAATGTCTAGTAAGAAATAGTTCTTATGCAGTGTGCTGTCTCTTTGGTATAATTTTACAGGCTTAGCTAGGCTTTGTTCGCATGTAAAACTGGAAAAGCCATTCAGAATTAATAATTAATATATTTTCCACTGTACAGTGGAACGCTAGATCTCTCCTGACTAATAGATTTCCCCTCCATTATTTGGATTCTCATAACACAGATTTTGTTCTACTGTCTGAAACCCGGATGTTATGCACCTCCCCTCTCTGTATCAGATCCTTTCAGTCTTTCGTCTCCCCTAAATATGACAGAGGAACGGCTATATATTTATGGAATACGCATGTTGGTGAGATTTTTAATATTACTTATCCTGACAGTTTCGGTGGTGTTGATGCGGTGGCGATTAAGTTGACACTGGGTTTCTTCAATATCACTATCGTCTCGATATATGTCCATCCTATTTTCGATGTTTAACACACGATTGGGCATCTTTCTTTTCCCAGGTTCCATATCCTGACATTATATCTGACGATTTCAATTGCCACCATCGAGAAAGTTTCTAGTCGCCATTTGACATAATTTTTACTTACATCATCTTTTACTTTACTGAACGGTACGCATCCTACATGGTATGGCCTCTAAATTTTCACCCAACTGCAATTATTTAACTTTTGTTTCTGCCAGCGTTTAAAGCTGCTTAATCTGGTAAATACATAATAATACATGAGGAAGTGATCATTTTCCAATTATCCTCACTTCTTCACTAACTCATCCGTCTCCATCCCCTACATTTTGCTGATACCGCTTGCTATATAATCGGGCTGATTGGTGCAAATTCTCTTCCTTAACGTCGGAAGCAACAACGCATCTCCCTCCGATTACAGCTGTTAATATTAACATGGTATATGATGTCTTTTATATGTCTCTTTTGGGATCTGCTAAAATTTTTATGCCTTTTCGCCCTTTTCGTATTGGTGATAGGAAACATGGTTCCACTTGGTGGGATGGACAATGTGATGAGGTTAATCACCATCGTTTGAATGCACTTCACCAATATAAAAGCCAGGCTACATTGTCCAATTTTCTACATCTTAAGTAATGCCAAGCAGATGCGCGAAAGTTGTGGTCTGAACGTAAAAATATTAGCTGGAATACTTTTTGTTCTTCACTTTCTCGTAATACTCCCTCTCGTACATTATGGGATAAATTTAAAGTCTTTCGCCTTAGTAAAGAGGGACAGCGTTCACAGCATATTTCCCTCTCTCTTGTCCCTGCTTTTATGGGTCGCATTGCCCCTGATACCGTCCCGAAGGATGCTACCTTAGCGCCCCCAGCATATTTCCCTCTCTCTTGTCCCTGCTTTTATGGGTCGCATTGCCCCTGATACCGTCCCGAAGGATGCTACCTTCTGTTTTCCTTCAGTTGTTTCTCATGCGGCTTCATGTATTCATCAGGTTTTTTATTGTGTATTCACAGTGGAGGAATTAAGCCATTGTTTGTACACTGCAGATAATACTACCACACCTGGTTTGGATTACATATCTTATGGTCTCCATAAGCACCTTCCTCGCTACACTCTCGTTTGGTTAGATCAATTCTATCATAAACTGTTCTGTTATGGTAGTATCCCTGATGTGTGGAGGGATTTTGAAATAGTCCCGATTTTGAAACCTGGTAAATCTCCTCTATCAGCTGAGTCTTATCGTCCGATTACACTGTGTTCTTGTTTGGCAAAACTTTTTGAGAAATTGGTAAAACACAGGCTTAATTGGTGGTTAGAATATCATTGTTTACTTAGTCCACAACAACTTGGTTTTCGTTCTGATATTAGTACCCTGGATGCTATTGCTGTATTGTTTTCACATATTCGGGATGCTAATGCTCACCGGAATGTCTTGGGTACTGTGTTTTTAGACTTAGAATCGGCCTTTGATAATGTTAATCGTTATATGCCTAGAGTACCTGATGGAGTAGTTTTTGTTTGTCGGGTGTCAAATGGTTTGGTTGAAGGTAGTAAGTACCCTTAGTATCTTGCTGTTTATCTTATATACTCAAGACATCATATTTCACCTGGTTTCCCATGTTTGTTCTATTCAATACGCTGATGATATTGTGCTTTGGGTTGAATGTATCTCCTATGACAAAGCTTGTACTTTATGACTACGGCCCTTGATTCTTTATCACTTTGGTTGGATGATCATGGTTTTTAATCTTTCTGTGGATAAGAGTCGCGCCCTGTATTTTACCTGTAAACGGTCCCAGTCGCCACTTCCTTCTCCAACCATCTGAGGTTATCCTCTTCCCTGTGTGACAAAGGTACGGTATTTGGGTATCTTTTAGAGACCCGTGGTGGATGGACTACCCATGTTGAATACACTATTACCAAATGTCGCAAAAGAATTAATATTTTTAAGGCTCTCGCCCATTATCGTTGGGGTTCTAGCTTTTTTGTCTCTACTTTTCGGTCTGTTTTAGATTATGGTATTCCGATTGTTGGTCAGCTGCCATTCCTTCTGGCGAACACAAAGGAAACTACACTGAACGTTTTCCTCAGACTTATTCTTGGCGCTTTCTCTTCTACGCCCATTATGGTCTTGCGTATGGAATCTTTCCTTATGTCATTGTCCGACCATTATAGACTATTGCAAGGTTAACATTGGATTCGTACTGGTAATTCTTGTGTAAGAGGTATTGTACAGTTGGTTGACAACCTTGGTTACATCCCACCGAAAGTAGTACTAACGACGACCAATTTCGTTATCTCTCCACCAACTTTGTTACACCGTCTGCAGTATGAGGTTTCGTTTCGCTTTCCTTGTCCTATCTTTCTTTCCCCTTCTAAATCTGTTTCTCCCATCGTTCTTTAACAATAATTTAAGGCTAAAATTGCTGAATATCCCGACTGTACTTTGATATACACTAATGCATCTTAAACTGTCGAAGGTGTTGGGTCTGCTTATTTTGATGCTTCACATAAATTTTCTGGACTTTATAAACTCCCTTCTACCACCACAATTTATTATGCCGAAGCTCTTTTGCAGTGTATATGGGTTTACGTTATGTTTACGATCTCAAAGTCTCGAATCCTATGATTATATCTGATTCACGTAGTGTATTTACTGCTTTTTCTTCTCCTACTCCCCATAAGGAAGTGCCTATATGGTTCATACGGGAACAGTGTGTTCTTTTGGATAAACTAAATGTTCCTGTCCTCTTTATGTGGGTACCAGGGCATGTCGGGATTCAGGGGAATGAGATGGTTGTTAACTTGTGAAATTGAGTGTTTTACAGGATGTCTCGAAGGCCCTACTTTCCTTTTCAGTTTTATATCCCTTATTAAAAAGGGAAATTTTTCAGCATTGGAAACAGAAATGGGAAACTTATACTTTGGTTTCTAATACCTTGTAGGCACAATTATTTCCTGCATATTCTCGACCAACATATCAACATTGTAGTTCCCGTGGTTTAGCAGTTACTTCTTGCTTCTTATTTCGTCTCCTTTCAGGTCATAATGCATCCCAGTCTCATTTCTATAAACTTCATATAGTCTCTAATCCTTCCTGTGTATGTGGAGCCCCTAGTGCAGATTTGACTCATATTTTGTTCCAGTGTACCACTGGAGGCGATGGAATTTCGATGTATGCTGCTCTTCGTGGGTTTCGTGTGATTTTTCCTGTATCTTACTCTACGGTACTTTATCATGACCCTCGGGTAGTTTGTGTCGTTCTAGCTCGGTTTTTACTTGCGCACAGTATTGTTATTTGATCGTAAGAATTTGGTGGCTGTTAGATGTCTTCGATGATCGGCCCACTCTTTCCTTGCTGTCACCTTTTCCATGGCCTTTCTTTCCCCCCATTGTTGATGGGCCTCTACCGAGAAGAGTAGTATTTGTGATCCCATCAATATTAGCATTAATCGGATGAATTAAATTTTTTCAACAAAGATTTATATTAATATTAATAATAGGAACAATAATAATAGAATCCTCTATTAGTCTGCCTCCAATTTTTATTTTTTTTTGGCCCTTGGCTTCGGGGTTGGCCACATTACTACAAAAAAATTCTTGTAAAAGGGTTTTATAGAAGATTGTCAATTCATCAATTGTATAGGTAGGCCTATCCTATTTTTTTCTAGGACTATAAATTATGATTTATTTTATTTTTTGAAAAACATTGACGAAAAACGTTTTTGTGAATTTATTATAATAGTAAATTTTTTGGTTTATGATGTCAATCAGTCAATTTCGTCTTTCCTTAAACTTTAATCAGTTGCGCTTGCTGCATACTTCTTAACACAAAATGTTATTGTAACGTTTATTCTCTGTCATTACAATCCTTGTGTGTTGGTTGTATCAGTGCAGTGTGTCTGCTGGGCTCGGCTGTCTGTGTAGGTACTGTGTGCCTGTCTTCACTCAGTGTGGTTATTGTTCCAGACAATGGCTGGAGTCACAGTGAAGCAGGAGCCGTGTGACATAACATTTCCAATGATAAAGAAGGAATTACAAGAGTGTAAAGTAAGTGCTGTTTTATCTAACCTCTGTGTTCGTTTTTAGATGCACCTTGGTTTATTATTCTGTAATTTTATTTAAACAGTTTGATGCCGCATTTCACATACAGTTCAGATATGCCGAGTAAGAACAGGTTTCACCGGTTCACAGACAATTTAGAGAGCAGAGGCACAGTCGTTGTTGATTATTTACGTTATAAAAACTTGCCCAAAGAAAAACAAATGCAGCAATCTCCCACACCGGCAGAGAAATAAACCAGCAAGTTCAAGTTTGCCGGTGTGGGGGTTATGCGCCACGCCAGACGCGGCCTAGGCGAGCATTGAGAGTCTACTGCTGGTTATCGACTTGAGGGTCTAATGCTCGATATCAACTGCCGGACGGCGACAGGCACACGTGTATTTGTCGCGTGCCTATCACGCTCCTCTCCCCAGATAAGGGCCTGGCATGGGCTGCCACGCACGCTCTCCGCACTGCCGCTTAACTGCGGCGTCAAGATAAAGATAAACAAACTTCTCTTACAAAACTTGTCGACGCAGTTTGGAAAGGCTTCTAATCTAATGTTGACGCTTACTGAAAACTACGACGTTCTAAACAAAACTTCAAACGGATGCCCGATAAACAAACCACCACGGCTTTAATTTTGAATCCTGATACACTTACTCCTTGTGCCACTGATCCCAGGAGACCATAATCTGCAGCAACATCCCACCACTACTTATGTTTACTTAAGGCTCAACATAATACATCACCTCAACCTTTGGAAATCTTGGTAACATGTACTGCATCCTTACTTAATCTTCATTGTCAACTCTGATTTTCAAACTCACATTAATTATATGACTCTTTACATTAACACAATTTTCAAATGTAATACATAACTTATTAATGGTCATAAAGCACTTCCTGTTCGGTACTCTGCATAAATAAATCCCATTTAGTTACGTGACCACTGTTTCATTATTTGAAAAGGTATATCTCAGTTCACAAATCTTCACTAATACAAAAACTCTCCTTTTGATCATACTATTAGAACATTTTCCTTAGATTAGTTATCAACTCACACTACTGCTAATACATTCAAATGTTCTTTACAATATTAACTTATTTCTCATTAATATTTTATATAATGTACACAACCAGCCCATGACAGCTGGAGCTTCTACCGTCAAGATGCAGCGAGTTTCTACACAAGTTTTTACCTTGGCCTTATCTTCAATAGTAACACATGGTAGTAAAATCCACAGACTTTTAAAGAAAGTTCACAAACATTATTTGTTAAAAATAATACAACCTCGCATATATATGCATAGTATAGAGTTATGCAGTTGCCTTGAACATGGCAATGCCAAACTTGAATTAACAAAATCACTAAATTCCAAATAAAAAGCATTCAAGTGTATTTTGTTTTTACTAATAATAAAGTAATTTCAACTGAGCAAATGCGTTAAAATTTTGATGTGAAGCCAATAACCACCCTTTCCACTTTCCAAGACAACACACACAAAAACTGAATTACAAAAATGCAACATCACTTGAATTTCACCTTTATTTTTTTTTAAATACAACCCTGTGTAATTATTTTGTTCACTGTTCTTGACATGCAAAAGAGCACACAATAAGGACTTCAAATTCAAAAACACATTACAACTTCGAATGATTATTTTATCACAACAGAGGCAGCCATTTATAAATACCATTCAATCTTTTTCAGCTTACCTACTTCCACTTTTGGAGAATGTAAACGACAGTTGAATAAATTTATCTTAAGATTTCTCTGACCCTACACAGTTGTTTTAAGAAACAAATTCTGTGCCTTACGAGTTTCACTAAAATATTAATGACTACTGCATTTAATTGATACTAAAGTTTTTATGAAAAAGTCATAAATTTTGAAACATAATACCTAAGACATGGTATTTGTTTGATTTCCGTAATTACCATGCATTTGCTTTACTAAGACCTACTTTTTGATTATTGAAATATAATTAAATTTCAGAAAAATTTACTCCGTACAAAATTATTTTGTCTATTTATGTGTACATATAAATAATATCATAAATTATGATTTAAAGTAACTGCAAATAACCAACGTTAAAAATATAATGCCCTGCACTATTTACAGGAATGAAATGCAACTATCCGAATAATTTTTGGTATGACCTACTAAAAAATTGCCCTTGTTAATGAAAAAGTTGTTTTAACAAGTTTTAATACTATGCAAAAATAACTAATTGAAATGATTACACCCAACTGCTCTAAAATTAGTCAGCTAATATTTCCTTTCATAGCCACAAATTTTCCTTGACCAACTCCAATTAGTACTGCCGCACTATCAAGAGACTACCTGTTCTGAATACATAGTAATGAGAATATGCATTAAGAAAAAAATTGGTACATACGTTTTGTTTATTAAATGCATTCTACCTTTGAAAATACAATTTGAATAGTGCAAATAATTGGCAATCTGTTATTTTTACTTGGAATTATGAGTACATTCATACTGATTAGTAAAAATTAATATTCAACTTGAGTTACAAAGTGTATCTGCCATTCCAGAAATTCAATATTTCATCTTTGATTTCAAGTTACACTGAATAAATACAAGTTACTGCATCTTATAATATATGATGATTCAATGCTCTTAAACAAACACACTTGTACTATACTGCTGTTATTACTTCATCCTATCACTAAACATAGCAACAATTTATTACAATAATCAAAGTTAAAAGAATATATATAATAAAAAGGTAAATATCTAGTTTAGGGGCTTTTCTGAAAATAATAAAAAAAACTCCAGAAAGTGGTATATTTTGACTCTACTAATAACGTAGAACACGAATATATTGGGGGCATAGCTTTAAAATAAGTACAACATATTTTTAAAAATTGAACAAGTTTGTGAGGTGACTGTTTCTGACAGTTTGTTTACGTTTTGAACGAAACGTTTTATGCCAACAAAAGTTGCATTAACGGGTTCTGCATAGCTTACCTTGTTGATATTCAAGACGGCGTAATGTTAAAATAAGTAGAACATATTTAAAGAAATCGCGAAAGTTGATGTTTACGCCTATTAACGTCTGCCGCCATTAATAATGGCTGCGCATTGCATATTCACGCAATCTACCGGGCGCATAAATCATCACGGGTCATACGTTAGTATGCATGCAGGCAGCGGTCGTGGTCAGTTCGATAGTGCTTCGTTCGTGATTTAAGACGGAAAAAAAGCAAGCAAGACTACGTTTCTGCGTTATATTAGCCTATTAACGAGTGCTTCTGTATATATATTCGGCTGTAAATGAGTGTTTCAGTGCGTTATATTCGCGTATGTGGTGCTTCGTGAAAACTGTGATTTCATCTAGTGATCTGACGTTGAATGGGCCATTGACAAGAGTATGTACAACCCGCCTACATTGGTGAGTGCATTTATATTATTTGTGTGGGTTTTACGTTCCTTTAAATCCCTAAAATCCTAAATTCGTAGTTTAGTGTGAAACCCACAAATCCTATCCGGTAGCTTAACGTGCAAATGTAGTTATATTACGTAAGTCAAACAAGGCTTTTTCCGGACGTTTATACAGCACAATTTCACATTCTTTCTATACTAACCTTGGATTATTCGTAGGTAACGCAGAACACGACTATAGTAGCGTAGTTAACGTACGACTTATTGTATAATACGTGCCCACCGAACAGAACCTAACCCCACGATGGGTGAATCACTATTTTACATTTTTAAACTAACCTAGGATTGTAGCGATTTTAACTAACCTAGGATTGTAGTTACTTAAAATAACGTAGGATTATAGGGTTCCCATGTAGTCTGTGATTGTAGGGTGTTGATCGGAGATTTTTTTAATATTGTATAATCTTATATTACTGTACAACCTTACAATCCTAGGTTAGTTTAGAGCCGTACAATCCTAGGTTAGTTTAAAAACGTAAAATAGTGATTCACCCATCGTGGAGTTAGGTTAGGTGGGTACATGTTAGGAAATTCGTCGTACGTTAATGCCCCTAGTATATTCGTGTTCTACGTTATTAGTAGAGTCGAAATATACCACTTTTCGGTGGTTTTTTTTTTTTTTTTTTTACAGAAAAGCCCCTAAACTAGATAATTACCAATAAAAAATATTTAAAAATTCAGGATTTACCTTATTTATCTAAATTGCAATCTTTCTACTTTACTATTCTTTCTTTCTTTTTCTTTTTGTTTTCTCCTTGTGTTTCAATTTCTTTCCCTTTTCCTTACTACCCGTCTTACACTATACTTCACTTGTTTCCTTTTACCTACTGTCTTCACCCTCTTATTCCTTATCTTTTTCCTCGCTACTTTTATAACCCTCAATTTCAATATTTGTCTTCTCCTTTCAAAATGTTTCCTGAACACATTGTAGTGTTTCATTCGAGGATAACCCCTACTCTCAATATAACATGGTACTCTGCTCTCAGCAACTCTCACCTGTTGCAACTTAACAGCTGATCCCTCTCGCAACTTTAATTCACTATTACCATTTGGTTGAACCCCCCCAAATCTGAAGTCTCCCTTCCTGTACTACATTTCTCATAGGCTTCACAACTGTTAGGTACTCTCTTTGCAAAATTATTAATCTGCCTCGGCAATTCTGTATTTCTCCCCTCACTTTTAACCTCTTTACTTATAACTTCTGCCTTTCTACCCTCAACATTAAACTCTTTACATTCATTGTCACAGCCAGTATTAACTACATTGTTTACATCACTGCTGTTTTTATTATCTTTACTTGGGGCAATTAATGTTGAAACCTTTCCTAACCTATTTATAGATTCAACCCCCCAGTTTTCTATCTTTGTTATTAATCCGCAAATTTGTTCTCACTCTTTCCTGCTTGTCGCCTAATTTCTTGTCCTAGCTTATGTTTAAGTTCCTGTTTAAACTCCTTTTGTCCTTTCTGTAAGGACAACAGAATATTTAACATTTCTTCTGACCATGTACACTGCGTCTCCTGTGGTAATTGTGCCATTTCTACTGATCCTATATATAATTCCGTATCAGACTGGCTACGATTTTTAATCAAATTCTGTGACGTGACATTACATTTAACCTTATTTAAAAAAAATTATACAACCCCTAACCTTGACAAACTAAACAGATGATGTTACTTGTATTGATGGCTTCACTGATGATTGATGATTTCTTACCATGTTACTGTAGTTGGTGAATGAGGTCGTCTGGTACCTGGAACACTGCAACTGCTGCCGGTATCGTGTTGCGTAGCTCGTAGACACGTTTGGAACTGCCTGTAACTTGGTGTTGTGCTGCTCGATGTTCGTAGTTCAGTCTTCACGTGTGGTTATTATACTAGCCCCGCGGCTGAGTTGACATTTTGTAACGTGGCACGCGGCTCGTTATAGCCGGTTCTATAATATTACAGTCCCACAGTTAGGCCGCCATATTTGTTATGCCGCACGTCAATGTATTGACGACTGGAAGTTGCCACTCTGCTAGCTCAGTAGTAGCAATGAACTCTTTAAAAAGGAGGCGCCAATTAAATACCAAATAATTTAGTCTCAAGTTCCGATTTATTATTCTGTAATTTTATTTAAACAGTTAGATGCCGCAGTTCACATAGAGTTCAGGTATGCCAAGTAAGAACAGGTTTCACCGGTTCACAGACAATTTAGAGAGCAGAGGCACAGTTGTTGTTGATTATTTACGTTATAAAAACTTGCCCAAAGAAAAACAAATGCAGCAACCTCCCACACCGGCAGAGAAATAAACCAGCAAGTTCAAGTTTGCCGGTGTGGGGGTTATGCGCCACGCCAGACGCGGCCTAGGCGAGCATTGAGAGTCTACTGCTGGTTATCGACTTGAGGGTCTAATGCTCGATATCAACTGCCGGACGGCGACAGGCACACGTGTATTTGTCGCGTGCCTATCACGCTCCTCTCCCCAGATAAGGGCCTGGCATGGGCTGCCACGCACGCTCTCCGCACTGCAGCTTAACTGCGGCGTCAAGATAAAGATAAACAAACTTCTCGTACAAAACTTGTTGACGCAGTTTGGAAAGGCTTCTAATCTAATGTTGACGCTTACTGAAAACTACGACGTTCTAAACAAAACGGCAAACGGATGACCGATAAACAAACTATCATGGTAAACAAACCACCACGGCTTTAATTTTGATTCCCGATAAAATATTACGAAACCCTGTTAAACAAAAGAAAATGAACAGCGTATCCCGAAAACGTATAATACTGCGTCATTACAAGTTGTTGGAATGAAATTCGTACTTGATGAATGAAGATTGTAGGAAGTGATTGAGGTTGTGCTTTGCATTCCAGAAGAGAAAAGTTGACATGATTCAGACAGGACATAATTCATGTGGGGCTGGCCGTGGACAGTTTATTCTTGTAGCAGCAACGTTGCAGAAACGTACTCACTTTGGTGGACCGCGGTTGAAGGTTAGGTTAGGATGGAACGTAAAAGGTTGGGGAAGAACATGGAAGAATGCCAATTTCATTAATGTGGGAAGACAGAAAATGAAAAAAAGTTTCTAAATAGTAACAGTTAATATATTTATATACAGCACTAATTATCAATTACGTTTGACAACAAAGTGCGTTAACAGTGTAAATAGACTGTCCATAATTTTGGCATTCACAAGTAACATGTAATGCGTAATGTATTTCTCACTTTTTTTAACTAGTTTAGTTATAATTGTTAGAATAATAGAAGTAAAGCAGACGACACTTCGTTTAACACTGATGTAGTTTAATGAACAACCAACAGACAAGTAACCAACATCGCTCCGTGGTCTCGAGTCCGCCACGGAGTAGTGACGCAATGCAGTGTTGCCAAATGAAATGTACAATAAAATAACACGCCTCCTTACATTTATATGGCAACACCAAAACACACAAAAACAAAACAACTTCACTATGTTATTAAAACTATCTATCTTAACTTACTATACCTTATTTTATTCTTTTACATTTAACATTTCTCTGAATTTAATGAATTTTACATTTCCTAATGCTTTTGTACATATATCTGCAATATTATTTTCTGAATCTATCTTTACAACTTTAATATTTCCTTGCTTGACACTCTCATGTATAAAATGATAATGAACCTCAATATGTTTAGAATTCTTTGTAAAGTTTCCATATTTGGAAATGGCTATTGCCCCTGAGTTATCCTCGTATATCCTAACTGGTTTACAAATTTTGGTAAAAACATCATTTGTTAAACAAATAAAAAAATTTATTTCTGTTACAGCTTCTGATAAGGCAATGCACTCTGCAAATGTAGAAGACTTTGNTTCACTATGTTATTAAAACTATCTATCTTAACTTACTATACCTTATTTTATTCTTTTACATTTAACATTTCTCTGATTTTAATGAATTTTACATTTCCTAATGCTTTTGTACATATATCTGCAATATTATTTTCTGAATCTATCTTTACAAC
>NQII01002515.1:182307-210659 GCA_002778355.1 Clitarchus hookeri | reverse complement strand
TCATCATTATTTATTTCTTGTGTATTATCCTTTTCCAACTGTTTTGCCATATCCATCTTCTCTTGATTTGTATTAGTTGAATCTTCAATCTTATCTTGTTTCTCATCTTCTTCTATGACATCACAATGTCTAGCAATAATCACTCTGTTGTTAACCAACACTCTGTATCCAGTGTCAGTATATCCAAGTAAAATTCCAGCTTCTGCTTTCTTGTCCCATTTTGATCTTCGCCTTTCTTCTGGAATTCTCATAAACACTTTACTTCCATACATTTTCAAATTTTTAACTGATGGCTTTATTTTAAAAAATATTTCATATGGCGTTTTCCTTTCAATAGTATTAGTCAATGTCCTGTTTTTAAGATATGCAGCTCATTTAATTACTTCAGGCCAAAATTTCCTTTCTACTTTTGCTTCTGATAAAAGACATCTGCCCATATCCATTAATGTTCTATTGTATCTCTCTGCCGTTCCATTTAGTTCATGAACATGCTGGACAAGGTTTTATTACTATTCCCTTTTCTTTTGCAAACTGAAAAACTCTTGCATTCATATATTCCTTGCCATTGTCACATCGCAGTTCATTTATCATCTTTCCTGTCAAGTTTTGTACCTCATTTACATATTGCACTAAATAATCATATACCTCATCTTTTGTCCTGATACAATAAACTTTAACTAATTTGCTGTAGTCATCTATGAAACTCAAAAAATATTTTTCTCCATGGTTTCCTGAAGTCTGATGTGGTCCATTTAAATCTGTGTGTACAATCTCTAATAGCTCCTCTGCTCTTCTTCGATTATGGTGAAATGGTAGGTTATGCATTTTGTTTTCAATACATGTTGCACACCTTAGGTATTCAGATTCAATCTCTTTAGGTAACCCATCCAATGACTCAATTTTGCACATTACTTCCAAATTTCTAAAATTTATATGTCCCAATGTACGGTGTAGTTTTTCTTTTATAGTCATATGTCTTTTACCCACATTCGCTTGCATTCTTTCTTCAATCATGTAGCTTTTCATCTTATACAGTCTCTCATTTTTAATTGCCACTGCTAGAACCTTTCCATTTGTGTTATAAATTTTTGACAATCTCCTTCTTGAAACAATTGAATGTTTGTCTGTAATTCTTGAATAACTTAACAGGTTTGCCTTCATTTCTTTTACATAAAAAACATTTATCAACAACACTTCCGATTTTTGTCCATACACCAGGAAACAAGTGTTAATATTACCAACTTTTGTAGCTTCTAATATTGTTCCATCACCAATTTTTACTTTGACATGTTTCTTCAATGTCTCGCAAGTATCAAAGTACTCATCAGTGTTTATAATATGGTCTGTACAACCACTATCGAGTATCCATTCTATTTGCCCTTGCTTTGGCTTATCATTTTCACTTGTTGTGTACGTATTGTTTGCAATGGTAGTGTGAAAACTATTACCTTGATTCTCATGACTACTTTGATGATAATTTCCTCGTCCTCTATGCAAATTTCTATTATTCTTTGATCCACGTCCTTGGTAACTGGATGATCCACGTCCTTGGTAACTGGATAATCCATGTCCATGGTAACTAGAAAAACCACGTCCACGGTTTACATTTCTGGAACGACAATCTCTTCTAAAGTGTCCTGGCTTTCCACAGCCAAAACAATTTAAATTAATCTGATTTGATGACCTGGCTTCCGCTCGAAAAACATTTGATGTATCATTTGATGTATCACTCGCATTCTCTGCCGTTTTTAACTTTATTTTACTTTTTAAATAGTCCACAGTTCTCTCACCCTCCGGTAGAACATCTATTAAATCACCAATATGGCTGTAATTAACTGGTAGCGCCTTCAACATATAATTTAGCTTTTCCTGCTCCGATACTATTGCTCCTGCTTGTTTTAGTTCGTTTGTAGCTTTCTCAAAGTCGTCAAAGAATAAACTAACCTCCGAGTAATTTTTTAATTTGATGGTTTCCAGGTTATGTCGGCACACTATCTGCAACGCCATTGATTTTTTCAAATACATCTCGTCAAATTTTTTGAAAATATCATAAGCTGTATCGAGGTCTCCTATGTATTCCAGCTGTTTATTCGATATGGCACTATAAATGTAATTCGTTGCCTGGACATCCTTGTCGTCCCACTTGTCATCATCAGTCTGCATTTTCGGACGTACTGCCACATCCTTACACTTCTTAAACTGTAAAANCCCACTTGTCATCATCAGTCTGCATTTTCGGACGTACTGCCACATCCTTACACTTCTTAAACTGTAAAAACTTTAGAATGCGTAATTTCCAATTACAATAGTCCGCGCCATCGAAAATTGGAATGTTTATGTCGCTATTTCTAGACGCCATTTTGGTTAACAAAACTGTTCTTTCTTCGGAATATTCACTAAACTATTTCACTCGTTCACTTCCGAACCACATTTCCAAACCACGCACCTCTGCTACCATGTTAGAATAATAGAAGTAAAGCAGACGACACTTCGTTTAACACTGATGTAGTTTAATGAACAACCAACAGACAAGTAACCGACATCGCTCCGTGGTCTTGAGTCCGCCACGGAGTAGTGACGCAATGCAGTGTTGCCAAATGAAATGTACAATAAAATAACAATAATATTAAAAACATAATGACTACCTTTTAAATGATGTTTCACAATTGGAGTCCATATCATTCATTAATACACGTTTGACATTATATCAAAAATAGTGTTTATTCTTTGGTTTTTACGCCACAAATATTTTAATCTATGTAGTACACAATATCTACTATTTAAAATAATTGCTTATTTACCTGATAAGCTTATTATGTGACAAATGTGGTGTTTAATAACAATACATTTCATTCTTTAGACAGAACCTGTAATGGGTAAAAGTACAATTATATACACAATATATTTGTTTCTAAACTAATATGTATTGTAATGTCTTGTGCAATCCACTGATGTAGATGATCCTCGAAGTATTAAAGTGTTAAAGGAAAAATGATGGATGACTGAATTTCTCAAGTAAATATTTGTCAAATTGTGTCGTTCCTAACAGCATTGTTCTCGCAATTGTTATTCACAGCAGTAGGATTGTTAGTGTGTGTTCAGTAAAGTACACCATAAGAGATCTGACCGTATTGGGTATTGTGTAAAATTAACTAGACACTATTGCCCTTTGAAGCGCACCGACTCGCCAGTTTGCTACAAACAAGATTTTACTGCTAATTTGGAAACAGAATTAATCCTATCATGGCTCATTGTCTGCAGAATTTCAGTGAATAAATTAGTGGTGTTTTGGATATACCAATAATTAAATGTTTACAAATTATTTATCAGTTATTCACCAATATAGGTAAAACACATATGCATTAATAAGTTATTTGGTTTCCGTAAACAGGGTTGGGCTAGTTATACGGGTTCCTCGGACTTATTTGACCAGTATGTATGATTCATGCAGTAACTTGGTGACATTTTGAATTCTTTGTGGTAGTGTTCCACCGAGGTTGGCAGCCCTGTCACCTTATTCACATATGTAACTAATTGTATTATGATGTTTCTTGGGTGTTGTTATGTTTCAGGCGGAGGTTAAAGATGAAATTGACATCCTTGAAGAAAGTTGTGAACCAGCTGCTGTGTCTAATGTACACAGTAGTAATAACCAGGTGAGTGTGGAGACTTTCGTCACCACAGTCTTCTTCTTATTACAGTCTGCAAGTGGTTGAGGTCCCTGTCAGGAACCCATCAGCTCAACGTTCTTGTATTTTACGCTGTGTTTGCTTAGCACAAGTCACAAGAGTGTCACAGAGGAACGATTAAGATACAGTCCAAACTCAAAATTATGATCTTTTACAGTTCCCAGGAATATAATAGGTACTTTGAAGGAGTCGTTTAAATTTGGATAGATCCTGACCCACCCACACCCCCAATGGAAAAAAATGGCATTAAGATTTTTATTTATTTAGTCATATTTGCACTGTTTCAGCAGAAAAATTACTGTTGTATTTGTTAAAAATAGTCAGTTAGTTCCCATAAATNTGGCATTAAGATTTTTATTTATTTAGTCATATTTGCACTGTTTCAGCAGAAAAATTACTGTTGTATTTGTTAAAAATAGTCAGTTAGTTCCCATAAATAATTCCTCTAATGAAATGACGTCATTCCATTTTGGAAATGCGTAGTCACTTTTTGAACACTCAATAGTGGATTTGTGTACCGGAATCGAGCTGTAAAGCCTTGTATCCACTTGAGCACGCTCAGGCGAATGAGCCGCTCATTTAGCCGAGCCGCTTACGTGGAGACGCCTGAGCGCACTCAGCCCGAGCAGGTCTGAGCGCGCTCAGGGCGACCCGGCACCTTGTCGGTTTTTGTCCGTGCTCAAAGGCGCTCAGTATTCGCTCGGTGCTCAGTGTGGACGGTTGTTAGGCTCTGTGAGCAACGAGCGCGTCGAGTTCCGCTTTTTTGATAGTTTTAAATCAGATTTATATTAATTTACTTTTGCTAATCAATATAAAATGAGTGGCTCGTGGGATAACGAAATTTGTTTGACACTAATTGATGCTTATGAATCAAAAAGGGTGTTATGGGATAGCTCGTACGAAGAATATTATAATAGGACAAAAAAAGAAGATGCTTGGCGTGAAATCAGTGAAATATTAAATTTCAGTGTAAACGACGTAAAAAAAAAAATTGTAAGTTTGACAGGGTCATTTAGACGAGAACGAGCTAAGCAAAAACGAAGTTCTACAACGGGAAGCGGTAAGTGTTATTATAGTGTGTATATTGATTTACCAACATGCCACATTTTACATATGTAATTCAATATTTTTGTTTAAAATATGTTTGTCAGGTCGAGATCAAGTGTACGTGTCAAAATGGTTTGCATTTGATCGGATGAAATTTTTGATGGATAAAAGTGAACCAAATGAAACTCGAGATAGCTGCAATGTAAGTTTATTTAATTACATAAGTCCATATAAGCTAATTTAATTCAAATTGTATTGCCAAGGTAATTCTGCATTTGTTATAAAATGCCGAGCGATATGCATACGAATTTCTTTAATATGGTTGGTAGACCTCCTGGGTATGTGTGGTAAAGAAGATAAGGATTGTAGTGGCTCATCGTTCCTAAATGTACCCGGAATAAACTCGCCATTTTCTTCCCTATCAAAAGTCCCAATGGGACAGTAGTATTCTCTTGTATGGTTCCGTTTACGCATAAAGTTATGCAAATGCGTAATAGCCATTACAACTGAAATCGCATTATTAGTGTCTATTGTGATCGGTTTACGTAATACTCTGAAAACTGATGCAATAATCCCAAATACATTTTCGACGACGCGACGAGCTCTAGAATGTCGGTAGTTGTAAATTCGTTCCAGGGAACCTTTTATATAATTATTACCGGCAAATGGCTTCATTGTATATTCATTAAGAGCAAACGCATTGTCTCCTAAAATAACATAAGGTACTTGTACATCATAAGGAATTTGCAATATCTTTGGTGGTGGAATATTTAAAGTTTCATTTTCTAGTTCTCTATATAAATTGGAATGTCTAAATACACCCCCATCAGAAATTCTACCCTTACATCCAACATCCACATATATAAAATTATAATCAGCATCCACTACCGCAAATAATACAATGCTAAAGAATTCTTTATAGTTTCGATATTCAGCTCCACTGTGGGGTGGTGCTATGATTTGAATATGCTTGCCATCCATTGCCCCAACACAATGAGGGTAGTTCCACTTTTCTTCAAACTTCTGCGATATATCTAGCCATTCACTTTCAGCTCGAGGAACCTGAAATATAATTATAATACATCAGCGCCTAATATAAAATTTTTTATTTACAGGAAAAAAGAACACAAGATATGTTGGATGCTGAAAGTCAAAACATCAACGATAACGAAGCAAGCAGTGAAATGCGCCCTCCAATACAGAAAACTGTTAAGAGACAAAAAATAGATAAAGACAATCCAATGCTAAAGAGTGCATTTGAACTTTTAAAGAAAACAGCGGACAATGACGACCCGTATACTAGTTATGCATTGAATATTGCCAACGAGCTAAAGAAATACGATAAAGGGACCTTGGCATGTGTCAAGCATGCCATAAATAATATAATATTCCAGGCAGATATGGGAAATTATTCACCAAACGCCTATTATACACAGCAACAATACGGGTATGGTGCAAGTACATCGGCATCAGCTGTTTCATCGCCATATGTGCCACCGTCACCGACTTTTGAATCGACTGGTCAACCATCACCAGCAGAGACATCAATATTAAATGAGGAATCAATAACCCCTCAGAATTTATTTGACATTTAAAAAAACTATTTATCATAATTATTATTATATTTAATTAAACAATCCTACCAATCGTATTTTACATTTATTATAATATTATACCTGCCTAGTTATAATTGAAAGTCAAAATACAAAATAAATAAACAAGCTCACCTTAATGTAATCTTTGAGTGCTTGTACAATGGCATCACATACTACCGGAACAAAACGGCTTATACTCTGTTTAGACACTTTAAACATGTATTGCAAGCTAGAATAGGAATCTCCTGTAGCTAAAAATCTTAAAGTTATCATTAACTTATGGTGCGGTGGGATGGCCTCGCGCATGGCTGTGTCTTGCTTTTTAATTTCCGGTCCAATCAATGAAAGTAAATGCTTAAAATCCATCCTTGACATCCTTGTAAAGTTGTGAAATGGTTCGTTATCTCCTTCGAAAGTCAATTCACGAATCATATTAGAAGAGTGGTTTCTTCAATGACGATACATTTCTCTCATCCACCACCTTGGTGGTTTTCTTTTCTTCTTTAATACACTGTGAATGATAATAAAGGCCGCAGCAGCTACACGGACACGTGAAGACATGACGGAGCCTAGCGTTTTAACTGAGCACCCTCAGCACAACTATTTCAATGCCGAGGCTCGTTCGGCCAAAACTGTAATTTTGTTCTTCTGAGCACGCTCAGACGAACGAGCGGCTCATTCGCCTGAGCGTGCTCAAGTGGATACAAGGCTTAAAGTGTCAAAATCAATTCAACAGGGAGGCAGCTGCCAGAAACATCATTCCTCTATAGATTTGTCTGTAAATATTGTTGTGCGGTGAAGGAAACTTGACAATATACACTATCTTGTGGTTAAATATAAATATAATAAACAAAGTAGAGTAAAAACTAAGGCTGTTACCACACATCAAATTATAATTGCTTTAAAAAGCTGAGAAAAATGCCTTTAATGTAATGTGAAGTTGGCACAAAAAAACTAATAGGAGTGTTGGGAATATTAAGTAAATCATAACACTTAACAGTTAAAATTTAAAGTGAATAATTTTATTTTGCAGTAACAACTAACTGTCAAAAACTTTAAAATATAACGGAAGTTAGACAGCTGTCTATATGAGTTTGTGATATTGGGATGGTCCGAGTTTGTCTTATTGGGATGGTCTGATACTCGCAAAAATGTATCAATGTGTACACCTGTGCAAAGCCTATTGAATTACTTTTTAATCAGAAACAGAAAAAATATTCACAGGAACACCATAAACTAATTTATATTTGCCAAAACAGAGTTTTAGTGAGATTTACTATGTGTAGTAACAAATTACTATTTTAATTTAATTATTTTACAAGTAAGAGAAGAAATAAGGAACATTATTAAGTTTTCTTATACATCTATATAAAAATTTTAGATATAAATTCAATAATTGAAAATTAAAAACATACAATACATATCAAATAAATGTGAAGTATAATGTTAACTATACTGAAAATAATATGTAGCGGTACCTAGGGGTTTTATTTGTAAATCCATGTGCTTTTATATTATAAAAGGACCAGCCAGCGAGTATCTACTCGTATGGAAAGAGAGGAATCCTGTGGATATAACTTGTCACTGATTTTTAACTTTTGACTCTGAGAACGACTGTGACGACAAACTTTATGTGGAGAGAATTGGAAACACGAACATGCTCACAGCAGCCGTCCCCCAACCAACATCTGCATTTTTTTTTCTATTTCGTAGAATTTTTCATGGTTACTTCCAAATTTTCTGAAGTCCTGATAAAGTTTTACTTCCAGGATTTCCCTCCGCCTCATGCAAACAAAGCTTAATCGAGTTTATAAAATTACACCCAAGGGATTGGCACACTGCATTTGTGCATGCTCAGTGTAATAATATTTAGCATAAGAACTATTTGTTACTAGGGATTACCAACACACCTATTTTCTCTCTGTTTTTATTAATATAAATTATAAATGAAATAATATAATTTATAGACAAAATATAAATGAAAGTTTAATTTACCTAAAAGTAAGGCACTTTTAAATTAACTTAATTATACAACACCTGTGATATTAGGCATATATAGGAAACAACCAAACATGTGATATATGGGGTGATTTTTCAAAGGTTTGTTCCAAAAAGCATGAAGAAACTGCAAATAGACTATACACAAGGTTCTATACATCCAAATGGTTGCTGGTGTATTTTTGTTTAAGGAATTTAAAAGTATTACCAACATGCAGTGATAACTTACTCATGTTTATATAACAGATGACATTATCATCTTAATTTGAATGGTAAAATCTGATTTTGTGTTTCATGTATTTACCAAGATAAGATTACAGTACATTGATTTTGTACACTGAAAATCATTGACGAAAACAGTAATACATTAAGTAAAATACATTTAATTTTTTGTTACAATATGTTTAACAATTGAATGGCTTCAAGACTAAATGGCAATGTGTTGTATAATTTTATGGCACAGGATTTTTCAGTTGTCCTCTAAAATGTGTATTTATAGGCAAAGAATACAGTTTCGTAAATATATACATACTTGGAAAGGATATAATGTCAAGTTTCCTAAAACATTTTTTGCATGATTCATTATTACTACTGTTGGACATAATTTTTTTTCTTACCTCAAAAACTAACCCATTCCTCATAAGACTCTACATAATCTTGGTAAAACCTTTCATAGACTGAAGGCTAATACATTTTGTCAATGCTGTTTTTTATGGCAAAGCACATTTTGCTAATTTAGATGTTCATTAGCATTTACTAAAAGTTTTCTCACATCTGTCCTGGATATGACTTCATTATTTCCTGTCAGTTAAGGTACACAGGATTTATGAGCTGGAGATGGTACAGTTCAAGTTGAACCAGTTCGTAAGGCCCATAATTACTTGTTTTAGTATGCTAATATCTAGGAAGTGATATCCAAAGGACAATGGACCCAATCCCATCAACTAGACTCCATTGTATTTTGTAGATGTAAAACCATTTTAAAAGGTCAAATTTAAAAGGTACTATCAAAAATAATATCTCTTGTATATCTAAAATGAATCTCACGACATAATATAAATAAAGCGAACTAATGACTATATGTAAACAAAACATCATGTACAACAATGACAATAATATACAAAACAACAGTACCACTGGCCACAATATATATATATACATCTATAGAGCAAAAGAAGCATGAAATAAAGAAATATTCATGGGCTTGCCTGTAATTTTTAGAAGTCTGATTTACTCAGTTGTTTAATGCTACGTGGCAATCTATTGAAAAACTTTAATTCCACAGATGTGAATTACATTTGTTATAAGAGCCTAGTAATTGTTTATGAATTCAAATTGATACATAAACACTGAGACAGAATATCAACAAGCCTCACTGAAATTAAACATACAAACACTTCAAACATAACCAGAATGTATTGAAAATACCAACACATTATTCACAGGAATGACCTATCTCATATTTTGTATTGGAATTTCAGTCCACTAAAAGTAAAGAAAAAACATTTTATTTAATTATTTAAACAATGAATCAACATTGGACCATCTCAAGATGCACAGATGCAAGCATGGGTTGTTGTAATGTTGTAATGCATAGCGTCGAGGTATGGAGAGGATGAAGACAGAAATGTCTCACCATCATTGCAAGACATGCCACCATAGACTCTGTGCATTGGTACATAGAAACTTCTTCTCCCCATTGAAGTATATAGGGGTAAACATACATGTAATCACACACTTTAGTATCTAACATGGACTGTGACTGTCAATATGCTGTTTTATTTCACAGTCGGCCGATTTGAGTGTATACTTGGCACTAACGTTCATCAACTTGTGTGATTATAATTTATGATTATATATACCTAATGTCACATATACATTATTAGTTTGTCAGTTTTGATGTAACTGTTTGCACTTGCACTAAATCTACATGCCCTTTCAAAATTTTCGGTAGTCTGCCCAGAAACTATACTCCCTTCTAACATTCACTGCCGTAATGTGTGTAAAAAGTAAGAGATGGAAATATATTACCATGATAGTCCATTTGTATCCACATCATGCGTAATAATAATCATTGCTCAAATAAGACTATTGAGTACGAAGACATTTGCAGTATACAGCAAATACTTCCAACTACAAGTANTGCAGTATACAGCAAATACTTCCAACTACAAGTATACAACGATTTATGATATTGAAGAACATACACATGCTATCAGTTTCAATAACACATCTAAAAAATCACAATATCAACATTGGAAATATATAATCAAGCACATATTCAACCAGAAACGTAAAACATTTAAACAATAGGGCTTTGGTGAAGAGAAAATACAAAATACACTGACGTACACTTCAACAATTGGAATCGTGTAAGAAGACTAAGCACGCGACATCAAAGCGAGTGAAGTCGTTGTGTTACGACAAGGTATCAGAAAACCAGCTCCAGTCAATACTTCAATGATAGAAAAAGTAGGGGCTCATATGAATAAAGGTTTCTCTGTACATTAATTGTACTATATTTATATTAAGTCTCATGTGTTGTAAATGTGCAGTCACATAATATGATTTATGTTTTTAGTACAAAAAAATATCTGAACTTCCCAAGAACAGGTAACATACCTTCTTGTATCCATAAACTGTAATAGAGTGGGTTGACAGTATTAGGTATCTTACAGTGCGCATGGGCTTAACGTGTTTCAATTATGAGTTTCTGTAATTTTTCATTGCATGGTTTGGATTAAAAAGTATTAGGGTCAAAGTAAATAGTTTCCATTCATTGTTTACGCAATTTACCATGTTGCTGCCAGTGAGCCTTATTGCTAAGCGCCGTGAACGAAACTAAAACAACATGCAGCATCCTCTGTTACCATTAGTGTGAAGATTTGAAATTGGGTAACGTTCATTCCAGGGTTGTGCAGTACATAGTGAGAGGAGTGTTGCTGCGTTCACTATTGGTAATTTACTAACTACTGTTTACTAATGGAGCATGAACTGTGTTCTGAAAAGTGAGATAAGATGAGAACTGTTGTACGTCACAGCCTTCCACAGTACGGCCGATAACCGCACAAATTCGTGAAAANAAGTGAGATAAGATGAGAACTGTTGTACGTCACAGCCTTCCACAGTACGGCCGATAACCGCACAAATTCGTGAAAATACAACATTACTTTGAACATTTCCTGAACATTAAATTGAAAATGGGAGAAAATCATAATTTTTTATGTTTTACATGGAAATTCATGTTATTTATATTGCGATTACAAAAATTTTAGGTCTTTAGTAATAACATTATACTGTCTTTGTTTATATCAGTTATTTCCAGTTGAACGGGAATATTTATAGCCATTTTCCAGTGATCATGTTACCAAAACAAACAAGCGAGAATGATCATCAGCCAGTGCTGCTTTTCAGGTTACGGGAACAAATGTTAAAAGAACATGAATATGTGAATGACCAGCAATACTTTTAAGGTTGTTGGAACAATTACTAGAAGGGAAAAGTAACTAGGGCCTCAAAAGTACTCACATTAGCATGAACAGCCTACAAGACAGTGTAATTNATTACTAGAAGGGAAAAGTAACTAGGGCCTCAAAAGTACTCACATTAGCATGAACAGCCTACAAGACAGTGTAATTAGCATCTTTTTTAAAAAATTATTCATAATAAATAATGGAAAACAACTTGTGAAGTGGAGAAAATTAAACATTATAACTAGATGTGTTTCAGAAAATGTGTCCAATGTGAAGCATTATTATCATGTTAATTTCTCTGATGAAAACTATACATAACGATAACGTTGTGTTTTTAAGGTTCGATATCTCATGTCCTTTTTTTAGGTCATGAACATACATTGCAAATAAATATAGAAAGACGAACAATAACAGGAATGAAGAATCAGTCCAAATACTTTGCTAAATGCTGTTCATGGTAAAGTGAGCACTTTTGAAAGCCCTGCTAAGTTTCTACTCTCAGTCTGCTGGTTNCTTTGCTAAATGCTGTTCATGGTAAAGTGAGCACTTTTGAAAGCCCTGCTAAGTTTCTACTCTCAGTCTGCTGGTTGTATATCTTTCTGTGTACTTACTGAAGTAAACAATTGCCGTGAGACTTTCAGTTGGTGTTTACATCAGCATTGCACAACAAATTGTGGTGACTTGTACACCAAAATACAATAACAAATTACTGTAGACGAGATAAATGGTTGTTGTTGAACAATACATAAAGCTGTTTCGAGATAAGAATCTGAGGGTACAAGAGGAGTAAAAAGTATGTCGCAAGGAAGACCCACTACAATTTCTTCAGAGGAAGAAAAGAGATTGGCTCAGAGACTTAAGACTTTGGAAAAATGGTGTTTGGATTAAGCAGACAAGTTTTTGAAGTTGTTGGAAAGTTCATCAGAAAAAACAACATAAAAACACTCTTAAAAGATGGCGTTCCTGGGGAGGACTGGTTTTTGGGATTCAAAAAAATATTTAAATTGTCAGTCAAAAAACCACAACCTAAAGAGTATGCCAGAAGAAAAGATCCATTTCATCATAGAGGGATATTTTGACTTATTGAGTGAGAGTCTAGGATCTCTAGGGCTCCTAGATAAAGCATGTCAAATCTACAATCTCGATGAAACAAGCTTTTCACTAGAACCAAGCAAGATAAAAGTCGTTGGAGAAAGGAATTCTCCCTCATCTCAAACATCAGCACCAGGGAAAGAAAATACCACTTTATTGAATGTTGGTAATGCTGCTGGGGACAAGCTCCCACCATTGATCGTATACAATGGAAAGAACGTATGGGACTTTCCATGGCTCCCCCAAATGTAGCTCTGTCAAGACCTCGCTGTTAAGAGCTGCCAAATCTCTTCTTCTTACCAAAGGTAGTTTTCAGCAATACATCTCCTAACTGCTGGGTGGAAGCAGATAAGAAGACCTTCCTCAAGTTTTATGTGGCAGAACATTCTGTCAGACATGCGATAGCTGTCAATGAAAGTAGTGACCCAGAAGTGATGTTTTTACTACACAATAGGTCAAATGCAAAAGTTACAACATTTACCTCGCCTGAAATCACAGATGTTGCTGAAATAGTCACTGATGACATTATAACAGTGCTACCAGAGCCAACAATTGGTCACAGAGGAGAAATTAAATTTTCTGTTTCTTTTTTGTCGTACCAACTATCTTGAACTGCTGCTTAGTATTATTTTGGTGAAACTCTGACTTCAATAATGATTTCTGAATATGCTAGTAATAACACAATTAAATAAGTTACAAAATACAATTTGGTTCTGTCATTTCCATTGCTATTTGAATTTTGTTTTTCTCTGATATGGTTTTTACTCCTATGAAAAAGTTCATAACTCTGCACATAGTTAGGATAATTCAGAAGATCAAAAATTGCCAGAACCAGGATCATTTGAAGTATATTTCACTTTCCCCAGATCCCCTACATGTGTGGATGAGAAAAATATTGGCAGTGGTTACTCTTGCCTCAACATACACTAATTTCAACCAGTGTGTGGAGTAAGTAATTGATACACATAATAGTAATTTTGTGAATTGAGGTCAAAGTTGAACTATGCAAATATGGTTTTTGCACTTACCCCACTTCACCTTAAATCTATTGCCATTATTTTGAAATAATGAATGGTAACAACAAATCAAATCTACTCATCCTTACTTATTATGAAACGTGCTACGAGGACAGTTGACAACAGACGGCTGCTCCAAGATGTTTCCAATCCTGTGCTCATTTGCAAGACACATTGTCCTCAAGCATAAATTATGTTTATACTTTGATTGCCTGCATTGTAAACTGGTCACCACTGCATGTAAAAACATATCTCGTGGTTTTGATTTTCCTTAATTTATACCCTCTGATAATTTCCAAAAATACTACAGATACCAAAAGTTGTTATATACTACAGTAAATCTCAATTCTGAGATCTTTCATGGTTCCCAGGAAAAGGGTTATAATTTTTGAAGGAGTCATTATAGGGAGGAAATTAAACAATTTTCCTCAAAATTCTATTATTGTTTTTTTAGATGAAAGTTTTTAACCCTTATAACTTTGGTGTTATACTTCCTGTAGATATACAGGATGAGTATAAAAGAATACCCCAAATTTGAAGGTCTATATAATCAAAACCAAACAACCTACAACCTTGATTGACCAATCAAATAAACTGTGGAACCGTGAAGTTTGTTTACCATACATTAGTAAATGTTCAATGTGACCATCGTGAGTGGCCCGAATGACATCTACGCAATAATCAAACTCATTCTATGCTCTTGTCAGCATGTCCGGTGTTACGGTTTGGATGGCATTCGTAACTCTTGGTTTGAGGTGGTGAGGGGGAAACGAGCACGCATTCGACACATCAATGTGAAGGGGACGGTCTGATGTTTTCATTATGTGCTGAGAAATGACACTGGAAGCATCTGTTATCGCACTATGGGCATGTGTTGTGTGTTAGTCCCCATCACGATGGCGACGAAACAGCAGAACGCGTTCTGTGTTATTCAGTTTGCTAAATGCGAATCGGTTACAGCTGTTCAACGTGAGTTCCTTTCTCAAATACGGACGTAGTCCTCCCGATAGGTGGTGTATCGTACATTGGTTTCGTCAGTTCCGTGACACAAGGTGCCTTTGCAAAGGCAAAATATCCGGGCGGCTGCATGTGTCCGAAGAGAGTGTGCAACAGATTCAACAAGCATTCGTTCGCAGTCTGAGAAAATCGACTCAACAAGCTAGCCTCAATCAACGGTATGAACAGTGTTGCAAAAGTGATTGCTGTACAAACCATGCAGATTAAAGCTTGTACAGGCTCTTACCGAAAGGGATAAAGAAATGAGACGTGATTTCTGCGCGTTCGTTCTTGCCTAGAATGAGTTATACGATGCCTTCATGTCTAAGCTGGTTTTTAGCTATGAAGCGACGTTCCATATAAATGGTAAGGTGAACCAAAACAACTTGCAGATATGGGGTTAGGAGCCTCCACATGAAACCACCGAACAAGAGCGCGCTTCCCCCAAAGTGAACGTATTTTGCGCTGTATTCAAAGACCTTGTTTTCAGCCCTTTCTTTTTTCACGAGCCCACTGTTGTTGTAATCCCTTATTTGGACATGCTTACAGAGTGGTTGTTTCCTCAGTTAGAAAAGGCGGCAAAGGATTTCATTTTCTAGCAGGATGGTGCGCCATCCCATTGGCACCTAGCTGTTTGCGGATAGCTGAACGAGACATTGCCGCAACGCTGGATTAGTCTAAGAGCAGCTGGTGACCAGGTTCTTCATCACTGGCCCTCAAGAAACCCGGATCTTAACCCGTGCGATTTTTTCTATGGGGGTACATAAAGGATCAAGTGTTTTTCGTTCACCATTGCCGGCTAACTTTGACCACCTCAAAACAAGAATTACTGACGACATCCAAACCGTAACACCGGCCATGCTGACAAGAGTGTAGAATGAGTTTGATTATTTCGTAAATGTCATTCGGGCCGTTCGCGGTGGTCACATTCAACATTTATGAAGACTTGGTTAACAAACTTCACAGTTCCCCGGTTCATTTGATTGGTCAACCAAGGTGTAGGTGGTTTGGTTTTGATATCATGGACCTTCAAAGTTGGGTTATTATTTTATACTCTTCCTGTATAGTACACAACAATCCACATTTTAAAGTGCAACCTTCATGAAATATTGTGCGTATAGAAAGTAAATTTGAGTCATTTAAATAATGCACTAAATTAGCTCTTATATAATGTTTGTACTTTTTAGTTTTCGAATGTGACATAACACTCCAAAGCTAATAAATTATGTAAAAAAAATGACTGATATCATAAGCATATGAAACTTGTAAGTAAATTTCCCTCTATTCTCTGTAAGAAAATATGTTATGTAAGTGAAACAGTCTTGTTCTCTTTTATTGCAGGAATTCAGTTATTCTGGTTTAAAGGCTAGGTCTGGAGAAGAACCTCCAGAAACCAAAGTGGAGTTTTACAGTGAGGCGAATGACAGAGTGAAGAATGATTGTATCCATTCAGATAGTGGCATGTCTGTAAGAGACTTGGTTTGCAAGTTGTGCNAAATGACAGAGTGAAGAATGATTGTATCCATTCAGATAGTGGCATGTCTGTAAGAGACTTGGTTTGCAAGTTGTGCAACATGATTTCAACAGATTGCAAGTGCCAGCAGCATTGTAAAGCTCTCTACTTGACTGCTGAACATGAAGATGATACTGGAGAACTCCCTAACTCAGCATCTCCCCAGTGCAGTGACAAATATGTGTGTGATCTCTGTGGGATTTCATATATTGTGAAAAGTGATTTAATACAGCATGTCTTAATGCATGGACAGAAACAAACTCTTCCTTGTAACAAAGGTGAAAAATCCTTTAGTCGTAAGAGTAATCTTATTTCACACAAAGCACATTCTTGTGCTTATCCTTTTTGCTGTGATTTGTGTAGCAAATCATTCAGGAGTAAAAAGGATCTTATTAGACACACAAGAACTCATTCTGGGGAGCGTCCCTTTAGCTGTGATGTGTGTAGTAAATCATATAAACAGAAAAGAGATCTTATTGTCCACAGAAGAATTCATTCTGGGGAACGTCCTTTTAGCTGTGATTTGTGTTATAAATCATTTATTNAGATCTTATTGTCCACAGAAGAATTCATTCTGGGGAACGTCCTTTTAGCTGTGATTTGTGTTATAAATCATTTATTCAAAAATCTGACCTAAATACCCACAGGCGAGTTCATTCAGGGGAGCGTCCCTTTAGCTGTGATGTGTGTAGTAAATCATTTAGACAGAAATGTAATCTTTTTGTCCACAGAAGAATTCATTCTGGGGAACGCCCATTTAGCTGTGATCTGTGTAGTAAATCATTTAGGCATAAAAGTTACGTTATTATTCACAAGAGACTTCATTTTGGAGAGCGCCCCTTTAGCTGTGATTTGTGTTGTAAATCATTTATTCAAATACGTGACCTTAATACCCACAAGCGAGTTCATTCTGGGGAGCGCCCCTTTAACTGTGATCTGTGTAGAAAATCATTTAGTCTGAAAAGTCATCTTATCATACACACCAGAATTCATTCTNTTTAACTGTGATCTGTGTAGAAAATCATTTAGTCTGAAAAGTCATCTTATCATACACACCAGAATTCATTCTGGGGAGCGTCCCTTTAGCTGTGATGTGTGTAGTAAATCATTTAGACAGAAATGTAATCTTACTGTCCACAGTAGAAGTCATTCTGGGGAACGTCCCTTTAGTTGTGATCTGTGTTGTAAATCATTCAGTTCGAAACGTAGTCTTAATAAACATAGAACTACTCATTCTGTGTAGAACCCATTTAGTTGTGATCTGTGTAGGAAATCATTTCGTAATAAAGGTTCTCTTAGTATGCACAGCAGAACTCATTCTGGTGAGCTCTTTTAGCTCTTAACTATGTAGGAAATTGTCTAGTTCTTGAAGTGATTGTATTTATGGCGGCAGAACTCACTGTGAACTGTTTAGCAAATCAGTTGGTTTTTAAAGTGAGCCCATTAATAATAGTAGAACTCATTGTGGGGGAGCATCCTTTAAGTTTTGAATTGTGTACTATGTAATTTAGTTGTTAACAGTAATCTTGCAGTGTTCACGAGAAATCAAACTGGGGAGCGTTGTTTCGGTTACAGTGATAAGGTGCAAGTTAACGGTTCTGAGAATTTATTTATTGTAAATTGCATGCCTACACATTTATGTATCTTGCTTCATCTCCTTCAGCATTATGTGCAGCATTGACGTACCGGTCCCAGCATGAATAAAATGCTTGAAAGCACTTGTCAATGTCAATGTCTTTTTCTTCAGTGTATACTGCTCAAGATGTACTCTGAGCCTCATCTACATTCTCAAATATTTTTTTCTTTTATGTTAATTGTCATTTTTAGGAACAAAAAATGAGAACAACAGTTGGATTTGTGGAAGTGAGCAGGGAATGGGCTGTTGCATTGTAATGATGCTTCAACTGCAATTTTATATACCTCATATTGAGACACATTTCATCAAACATGTTCTCCAAGACACCTCAGATCATAGCCATTGTACATTCCAACAGCCCCTGTAGAACAAAGTTCTATTTTTTAAGCCCTTTGATATAAAAACATGTTTTTCTTGACTTCTCTTGGTTTTTTCCAGTGTCTGTAAATTTTAGAGATGAGCGAGCCCAAATTTTGAATACTCCAGTCTAGTAAAGTAAATTTCATGAAAAATAACATTAAACTAAGCCAATTTTGTCAAACATTATACCAAATTTTTAGTTAAGTCGAACTCAAGCTGCCTTTTTGTAAGGTGAGCTAAAACATAAAGGTTTGTTTTTAATTATTCAGTGAACCCTCAGTATCTCAAGGCTAATAGGGGGGAAGGTTGCCTGAATTACAATTTGTCCTCCTTCCAGAAGGGATAAGTATGTTGAAGTGCTTGAATTGAATACTGTGTATTTGAATACCTACAAAAATCGAGAACTTTCACAATCTCATTTTGCATTCGAGAACTGACAAGTTGCGTGATGTTACTAGTCTATTCACCCTCCCAATCATATTCAGCTTTCCGGACAATCTGTTTCTGTTCACTTAATATATATAGTGTTACGCGTTCGCTGCTTCACATTCTGCGCTAGTGAGTGGAAGTGAAGGACAGCAGTTATATAATGGCAGCGGTAAGTCAAAGGATTGGTTTGAATGAACAGGCGAGCAATAGGCCGGTGGCAGCGTATCGGTTACATAAAGTGAGCTGACACGATAATTCCTTTTACAGCGCGCACTGCTGACACTGGTTGTATTGATTTCTGCTTTTATCTTAAGAATTCTCTGAATTACTGTCCGCGTTCTCTCAGCGTCACTTGGGGTGCATTGAACCTTTGAGATGGTCAGGGCGCACGATATAAAAGTGTGACAGGCCTCAGAGCAGAGTAGTTGATGAGCAAATGAATGGCCGAGTTCCGAACGGTAGACGAGCAGTGAGAGAATTAACCAGCTAAAGGGAATCTCTGACTGCGAGTGTCAAGCAGTGAAAAGTGTGGCTGGCTAGATTATTGGACTTGAAGCGTGAGTGAAAAACATTCCAAATGGTGGCAACAGACAGACTGAACACGTGTTAATAATGAGCATGAATTAATTTACTGTAACCAAAGAGAGACAATTAGGAAGGACGTTAACTAAAGTTGAAATAGACGTTAAATATTCCGCTCACTGTTAAATAAAAAAGAGTAATTGTGGAGACAGATAATTTAATGCTTTTAAATAATAGCTGTGGGAATAAATTAGAAATCAAATTTAGTTCTTTTATTTTTATTAAGACCTTCATTCCTCATGAACTCAGATACACCTTGCAGGCATTCATGCAACACTGGTGTCGGAAGTGGGATGGAGGCAATTATTAATTAATCAATTGTAAATAAAGTTAGACTTTAGGCAAGTAGTTCGTGATTTTGAAACAAATAAATTAATTGTTGTAGTTGTGGGTGAAAATAATTAAGATTTTTTTGTACTACTGACGCAGTGAATGCTAACAAGGAAAGTGTCAGCAGAGCTGGAAGCACTGCGAGCATTAATTAAGGGGCCAGGTAGCCGGACGGTTAGTGTGGGTGCAAGTGTAAATAACCTAGTTAGTTCTGTAAAAGAAAGTGTGAATGAGACTGTAAACAATCAAATTAGTTCACTAATAGTAAGTGTAAATGAGAATGTAAATAGCCAGATAACTAATGAAAGTGATTTAGTAGATTAGAAAATAGACAATGTAGACAGGAAAATAGACTGTAAATGAAAATGTAGACAGGGTAGATAGGAAAATAGAAGGCATTTGCGAGTTAGTGAATGAAAGAGTTGACTATGTGGACAAGAAGATTGACCGTGTGAATGGAAGGATGGACAATGTCGAGAATGAAATGAAACAGATGATCAGTGCATTAGAGAAGCAGATGGACGAATTCAGTGCCACTGCCATCACATCTGCAGCCGAGTAAAGCAGGGAAGCAGTACAAGTTGTCACTAACATGGCGACTTTGGAGGATAGCAAGCAGATTTGCGGCATTGGTGTCGCACAGTTGGGAGTGGGGAAGAGAGTCTCGATAAAGTACGCCTCTTACGATGGTCAGCCGAGCAACGGGCTTACTACCTCGCTGCTGTACTGAGAGGCACCGCTTTAAGCATACTACAATCTTTGCCAGAGTGACATCGACTGGAGTATGCCACACTGGTTTCAGCCTTGGAGCTACGTTTCTGTGACGGGTACCTGGGACATGCCCAGCTGCGAAGCCACACCCAGCGACCTGGGGAGCCACTGCAAGGACTATGGCAAGTAATTGTGCGACTCTCACTCCTATCTCTGAAGGAGCGCTTAGAGGATTCGCGCAACATCATCGCAGTCAGCTTCTTCATCGATGCCATTGCTGACACAGAGGTACGGCAAGCGGTATGTCTGGCTGTACCCCACAACATTCACGACACCCTGGCCCAAGCACTGGAGTTAGCCAGACAGGTGGCCGCACCCCGACATCCGATACGGGCAGTGACACTTAACGAAGACGACGGCGGCATTAGAAGACATTGAAGGCGATGGAGACGGCCATCGGGGACATGCTTCCAGGGTCTGCGCTGCAGTTCTTCGCTGTCCACCACCCAAACGGCCTGAGTGTTGGTCCTGTGGACAGGCTGGGCACCTGAGAGCTTACTGCCTACTGCAGCAGCATCAGCGAGAGGCAGGTGAGAATACAGCACGTTCGGAAAACTTGTAAACACCGATCTTGAGGGGCAAAGGTCGGTGACTGCTTAAGGGAAGGCCCCAATGTTCTTGCATATACTGTCAGTGACACAGGTGTGGGATGCAATACTGGTGGAGGGGAGCCTGAATGTTGTTCCTTGCCAGATGGTCATCGGCACTGGGGCGACCATAACAGTAGTAAGATCAGACATCCTCTGGCCTTACCCCCAGCATTGCCCATCAACTGTATGGAATGGTGCTATTTTACTACAGTAACAGGTAAGACCACACCAGTTATTGGTAGGGATGTCATACTCGATTCCACAACTCCTCAATTTTTGAATAATTGTAAAATCGAGTATCGGAAGTCCAAGAATCGAAGCAATAAAAACCAATTTCTACAATTATGTAACCTAGAACCTCTCAAAAACAGTTTAAAATTACTTGATTTATGCCAGTAATTGAATCATTTTTGGAAAATTATTTTGTGCATAAAAATATGAGATGCTGAAATAATCTGAAAATAAAACTGTACTGGCCGTGTTCAAATTTACCATTTTGTATATTAGTATTTAGTAGCTTCAGTTTGGTCGCGATTTGTTAGTTTTGTTTTTAGCAAGTTTCGTTACATTCCAAAAATTAGGGGTATGCGGGATCCCAAACTTTGGGATAAATTTCGGGAATTCATAACGATTTTCTCATTGAAGCGGGAAATAATTTTTTCCTAATATTTTTGGGGAAAATTTATGTTCACGTCTGTAGGTGTTGTTCCAACTAAAATACAAGTCGGGTTTTGTGCAAGAAGCGTTGTATCGATTCTATACGTAAGTGATTATGATTTGATTAATCAAATATTGTCGAGAAAGTTTTGATTCTTCCTGTCATTGACAGATTTCAAAGATCGTTACATAGCTAAAACAAAATTTTTGTACGTCATATATTATGTAACGTTAACACTACGTATTTATTGCGAAAATTAACTAAGACTGGTTTCAAACTTGCACTATTAGCAAGTTACCGTAAAGCGTGCGCACAGAATTTGTCTAATATGTGAGCGACATCTATAAGTTGCAAGTAGCGATTGCTGGTTGATATGAGACGTGAGTTTCGATATACATAATCTAAACATTCACGTAAATATAAGCTAGTACACGATCAATGTTTAATTTGAATCCAAATGTTTAACTATTTTACTGAGATCTAACATGGTGTTTTTAATATGGGTTTGGTTAAAACTATTTGTAACACGCCAGCAAATTGTCTTTGTTTCATAACCTGCCCGATGCTACTTGGCTGTGATTGCAGTTGTACTACGTGATTCAAAGCGTGTGTGTTCACGGACATTAAAACTTCCACTGAAAGTTAATTTAAGTAAATTTGTGTCAATGTACACACATTTTACTATAAAAAATGCTATTCTTGCCAATTTTTTGATGATTTCATGTGTTGGTGAACATTTATAATGGCAAGTGAGGTTTGGAAATAATTTCGAATAAATTAAGTGGACAAAATGTGTGTGTGGGGTTGTTGTTGTTTTTTTATTATTATTATGATGCTCCCACTATTTGTGTTCTATTATTTATGTTAGTAATAGGCCTACTGCTAATGTAGGCCTAGTTTTAATAATTAAATTTCACAACCTCCTATACAGTATTTAGCTCTGTAAAGTCAAATGATTGTTTTGAAATAACATGCGAGCGAAAACCTGTGGCCGCGTGTCTGTTACAGAAAGCAAGCCGTCACAATAATTATTTTCGCGGTGTGCACGGCTGACTCTGGTTGTATTGAATTATGTGTTTATCTGAACAATGCTCTGGATTACGGACCTCGTTCTCTCAGCGTGACTCGGGGTGCATTGAACCTTTCAGATGGTCAAGGCGAACAATATAAAAGTATGACAGGCATCAGAGCCTAGTAGTTGATAAGTGAAAGAGTGGCTGAGTTCCAAGCGATAGACGACGAGCAGCACGAGAAGTGACCAGCGGAAGGGAAATCTGTGACTGAGAGTATCAAGCAGAGAAGAGTCTGGCTGGCTGGCTGGCTGGATTATTGGACTAGATGTGTGAGTGAAAGACATTACAAATAGTGGCAATAGATATACCGAACACGTGTTAAAATGAGTATGAGTTAATTGACTGTAACCAAACAGAGACAATCAAGAAGGATGTTAATTAAAATTGAAATAGACATTAATATTTTGCTCACTGTTAAATAAAATTAAAAATAGTAGTAGTGGAGACAGATAGTTTAATGCTGTAAATAATAGCTGTGTGAATAAATTAGAAATCAAATTTAGTTCTTTTGTTTTTATTAAGACCTCCACCCCTCACAAACTCAAATACACCCTGCAGGCATCCATGAAACAAACAATATTTGAAAATAATAATAAGGAAAACATTATTTAAATAAAAATAAGCTGAGGTCAATAAACATTTTCTCAGATATTTTTAAAATTTCTTTTCATTAATTGGGTCAGCACATGTGCATAAAAATGGTAAAAAAAAAAAAAAACTTTGGACGTCTAATTTTTAAGTGGACTTAAATGTAAAAGAACATACTATATACACAAAAAAATTTACGCTATACTAGCTGTGTCTTATAATTATTTATTATCTACCCATTTTAACTTGTGTTTTTTGCTTAATTTTTGATGTAGAATATTTACATATTATACATGAATATTTCTAAATAACTTAATAACTCAAAGGAGGCAAATATATACAAGGGTTAATCTTAAATACTAATATGTGATGAAGTTAAGTTGTAAGACACGTGAATTAGTATGTTTGGTACTTAATGAACAGATTTTAAAACTTTAAAGTAATATAAATAATGTACTACACAACACACGAGACTTTCAGGCCATGTTATAAGGGACCTTTGTTAACAAAATGATCACACGACTCTATTTTAAATGATGGCATATTTTTGTAATTTGTTTTTTACATTTTGTCAACTTGGGAGCTTGTAGACTATCGAATACAAAATACAAAATCACTGCCTGTTTAAAATGTTTAAATACACCCGTCAAATATGTTGGAAGAGATAAATTACTATTTGACTAAGCAAGTTATGAAATATTCTTGAAATATACATGTCGTGACATAATTAATTTTTGGTAACAATTTCATGCAGTGATTTATTTATATATTTTTTATATTTTTAATTTGAAACTGCTCTCTTAACAACTTTTCTAAATAAATAATGTTTATTATTTACTTTCTGATGTTTTAGTTTTGAAATCATGGTATTTTATGTATCATGTATTAGCAAAGTCACATTAAACAGCAAATAGAAGTAAGTTACTGCATGCTAGATATTTGAACGTAATGGTGTTCAGACTACTATTGAGCTCTGAAAACATTTTTCGAAAACAAGCATGAAAATAAACTATGTGTCATAACGAGAACTCGAGTACTCGTGGACCAAGAATGTATGCAAGATACGAGTACTGAAAAGAATAGAGCGACGTATCGTCTGCGTGTATAATGTGCGTGAGAAACAAGTACTGAATGAATCACTGGGATAAAAGTATTAGAATACTTTGGCCATCATTTCAGACAATAAGATGCTGTCAAGGGGCAACATATGCCGATTCTAGGCATATATAAAAATATTAAACAATATCTTAGAATTTTACAATATACTAAGTTTACTACATGAAACAGTGCAATTATGAATTAATATTGAACTAACAGATTTCAAAATTATGTAAAGTTATTATTAAACTTGAAAAATACAATTACATCTGCAAACACTAGAGAACAAGCATGGAATGAAGGACGTAACATTTGCACGAGAAGAGAACTGGAGTAGTCTTGCAATACGTGAGTAGTACTGAGTACTCGGCTAGAACACTTGAATAAAGTATTTGAATGCAAGTATTTGAATACTTTGGCTACCCTTCGAGATGTCTCGGGAACTCCTAACAATCAAATTATTTTACATGTTGAACTCTCATACTCCCATCACTAAGGGGGTTACTTTCAGGATACATTAATAATCCTGCAAATACATTTTTTTCATATCTAGAGCAGATAAACATGGTGAAGTAATTGTCCACAAATTGTTATACAACACATAATGGTCGGGAGATGTGATTAGGATGAGAAACAATAAGTTTGTGTATTTTATAAATAATGTATTTCAAAAGAGTTACAGTTTAAAATGTTTTAAATATACATTGTTTAAAAAATACAAAGAGTGTGAGGTTAACTTCACAAAAAGTGTATACCTATAGAGTGTATTCATTACTAGCATCTTTAAAATCAACATTTTTATCACATTTTATTCTTTCTGTGAGTTAAAACTTTCAAAATTGTATTAATTTTAGCATTATTTCCATGCAAACAAAATTTTCTCTGCTTTGTTAAAACAACATGCAATTCAAATTGATAATTGTCTCATAAGAAGAACTGCACAGAAATGGCATCTCATGAAAGACGTTAAAGTAACATATCCCCCCCCCCCCNNNATGTAGAAACAAAATAAACAGATTTCCAGCTATAATATCAAACATGAGAATTCACTGAAGTTAGTAACATCACTCTTTCAGCGTCTGCCATGAAATAAAACAAAAGTTAAAATGTGAGAAAAATTTGTCCATTTTTTTAGAAATGTTTTTTGTTCTTCATTTGCACTACAGCTGTGATGAAAAGATATGTGGCCATGCTATTTGGTTTTTACAATGAATATAATGCATTTTGACAGTAATCTGTGTTCATTACTGCACAGTTATGATAAATAATGTTAACAGGAATTTTGTTTCTTGAATGTATGTCGCCTTCTTTCCTAGTAAACTCTAAACAAACTGTCTCGTCAGGAGCGGCATCGTAGGCAGATTAGTAGTCTGGTTTTATGTTAATTTTGACGATATAGTGGACTCTATATACCAAAAATGGTTATTCTGTAAATGGTATCTACCATTGATTTTCAGTGGTCCCTGCAAAAATCTTGTATAAATAATGATTAAATTATCCGCTTTAATTGTTTATAGGATATTTCATTGAGCAAAGTGTTTTTCACTGATTTCATGCAATGATTTTTTTTAAAGTTGTTGGTTAATGCAAATGTCTAATAACTGGGTGTGAAATACGGTAAAGTGCGCGGCCGTTTATCATCACTTGGTGTGCGGAGCTGGCAGTCACGTGCAACCTTGCTCCCTCCCGTTCCTCGCATGGTGAGACGGAAATTGGTAGATTATATGAAGCGTTAAATAAAACTAAACATGTGCTCTCAGTAAACAACACAAAGTTATCCTGTTGAACACACTGCATCAGAGCGGCCAAATCTGACCTCTAACATGGTCACAGCAGTTAGGAGTATGCGATGGTAATCCGATCGCAGACATTTTATCAAGATTATCGGCTGTTCAAAATAGTTGCACCTATGTATTATCACTGTAGTAGTATTCCAAAGAAAATGGTTTTGCCTGAAAATGTTTCACAATAAATTTAACCCTCAATTATTATTATTTTACAAAAGTGTTTTCTTTTGTAATTAAAAGTTGTTTTTTTCCCCTCTAAAGTTAGTAATTGTGTCTGGCAGAAAATTATAATTTTAAAACAAAATCTAATTTAACTCCATGGACAATCTTCCAAATAAGCGTAGACTTGACCTCCCTTTGTTGACAAAAGTTGTTTGAACATTGAGCGACTTCTATTGCCAAGCGTGAAGTTTGTTTTCAGTAACTTGGAGGATTTATATTAATTTATTTCAACAGACATTTTGTGGCATCAACGAGAGGTTACTGTGTTATCTATTTATTCTCAACCCATCTCCACACTAAACTAGGTTTTCGTATTTTTAATAAAACCTTTGGTTTTTCCGTGTGAAGCAATTAAATTAAGACAAAATTTTTGTGGTTACCATTAAATTTGAAAAACATCTGTCTATTGAATGAAATAAATGTTTCATGTAATGAAAAATTATCTTTGCACCAGAATGAGGTATCATTGACTTAATGTGGAAAACCATACTTTTACCATGATTGTTGGGAGTGAAGTTCAGTCTGTCTCGATTTTAGAAAGTCATTCCTGTGATTTATGATTCTTTATATAATTCAAACTCTGCTCTAGCATTTCTTTATTTTCTTTATGCAGGTAATTGTTCTGCAATTCCATATTTTATGTACATATTCGCCACTAAAATGCCAGATTCAAGCTTTTGAACTTATCTAAGCTGTCTGCAACACTAAAGCCACACATTTTATATTGGGTTTCATTATGTTTTCTAACAAGAACTTTTCTTATTATGCAGTGCGTTGTGAAAATGAAGTGCTGAATAAGAATTTTCAATGCACCTATGATGCGACCACTCGCACTACAGTGCGGTTTCTGCGATAGGGTGTTAGCCTATCGGTCGAATGGACTGCGGAATAAACGCACCTGCTCTCTTAGACCCGTAGCGAGAGGTACAACACATGTGCGGGAAGACATTTGCTCGCACAGAGAAACTCACCGGCCATCTTGTAGCATGCACAAGACTCATCAGGCAGGACGCTTCGACCTGCTGCATGTTCTGTAACAATAGTTTTGGACTCTGCCCATGCCAGACAGCATGAGCGCAGCTGCTGGGCGAACAGCAATGCCAAGAGACTGGAACTGTGGGAAATAGTTTACCCATGCTTACAATCCGCAAGCACACAGTATTAAGTGCAATGGTGCCACTGCCCCACTTCCAGCGAAACAAGCCTGCGTGATCGTGCCAAATACCTCCCAGCCAGGGCCGTCCAAAGTGCCACAGCCCATACCATTTGTTGCGGTTCGCCATATTGCTGTGGATAGCCCAGTCATATTAGGTAAAAAAAGGGGTCAACCTCGGAATGAAAGATAATAAGCTGTAAATTGGTATAAGCCTTTGTTTTGTCGTTCTTAATGTTGTCTCAAAAGTCACCAATGTTATCGTGTCCGCGTCTTAAGATATTGAAGGTCAAAGGTCATAAAAATCGGTTTTTCGCGAATATCTCGCTTTTTATTGCTTAAATAAGATTTGCACTTATTATAAAAGTTGTAGAATATAAAATTCTCTACAACTTCTGTTTGAACTTTTTTTTCATACGATCAACCGTTTCTGCGGTAGACCGCAAAGAGTGCGCCGCGCACAGTCATATATGGTCTAATGCAAGGTCAAGCGTGAGTTACGGTTATCAGTACGTTGGATAAAGTTAAGGACTTAGAACCTCAAGAATATTATTAAACAATGCCCATTATTTATGTACTAATTATAAATTATTTATATTTAATTAAAATAAGTGACTTAATTATTTATATTTAACTATAGTATATTAATAATTCTG
>NQII01002515.1:161012-182293 GCA_002778355.1 Clitarchus hookeri | reverse complement strand
GAAAATCAGGGCTACTATGTTCTTTAGCTTGTGGCCAATGCAATGGACAAGCTTGCCTCAACGCTTCACTATATCCAAGTAATCCCGATGAAGCAAGCGCATACGAACCTGAAATTCTGGAAGGTTTGGAGATTACTATGACCGATAATGAGGATGATGACAATGAATTAAACATTTTCGAGCGACAACAAGAAGATGACGAAGAAGAAGAAAATAACTAGCTTCCATTTACAATTTTATTATAATTAAAATCAACAAAAATTCTTTTAATATTTGAACTCACATTTCAATAAATGTATAATAAGCTATATTTAATGATAAATAAATATATGTATAAAATATATTCCCTTACTGGCTTTTTAAATTAAAATATAACTAAAATATACATTCCAGAATTATTAATATACTATAGTTAAATATAAATAATTAAGTCACTTATTTTAATTAAATATAAATAATTTATAATTAGTACATAAATAATGGGCATTGTTTAATAATTATACTTTTTTAGTAAATAATTAACTTTATCCAACGTACTGATAACCGTAACTCACGCTTGACCTTGCATTAGACCATATATGACTGTGCGCGGCGCACTCTTTGCGGTCTACCGCAGAAACGGTTGATCGTATGAAAAAAAAGTTCAAACAGAAGTTGTAGAGAATTTTATATTCTACAACTTTTATAATAAGTGCAAATCTTATTTAAGCAATAAAAAGCGAGATATTCGCGAAAAACCGATTTTTATGACCTTTGACCTTCAATATCTTAAGACGCGGACACGATAACATTGGTGACTTTTGAGACAACATTAAGAACGACAAAACAAAGGCTTATACCAATTTACAGCTTATTATCTTTCATTCCGAGGTGAAACCCCTAATATGACTGGGCTAGGAGGGCCGATCTCGCCATAGGACCATCGTCACTGAAGCCGAAGAAAGTGGAGGCAGAGAGCGCATTTCGGGGAGTCATGAAGACAAACATTGCCGAGAATACTTCGAGCCAGGCTATGGATATTTTTGGCTACCTCGCTAGCATAAAGGAGAATATCATCAGTCAGCTGGAGCAGGAGATCGAGGATCAGGGGGCGATTAAGTTCAATATTTTTTTGGAGTGCATGTATGGTGAAGACGTATCACGAAGACGAGACAGACAAGTGCGTCTTCAAGACGAAGAACATACACCTCTTCAATGTTTGCGACAACTAAGATGCCATGTTGGCCGCCATTGTCAAGGTATGCCAGGAGGAGGACGGGTACATGGGGAAGGGAAGTGGCTGGATCCTCGCCTCCATGAAATGGCTTCAGCTGTGTGACAACAAGCTTGATACACTGAGAGCTTCCTCCTACATCGCCCTGCCTGCACACATTAAAGTCAAGCATTCAAATATTAACCTGCAGAACAATGACCAGTAGTGCTTCAAATGGGCGATCCTGGCATGCTATGTAGAGAGAGAGAATCATGTGCATGTCAACTAACAGTATTATGACCTGGAGACATGTTTAAACTTCGGTGGACTAGAGTTCCCACCCCTCTACGACAAATTCCCCTGTTCGAGACGACCAATCCAGGGCTCATCGTCAATGTATATGCACTCGATGACAATAGCAAGGTGGTGCCTATACGAGTGACGAAGGAGGAACTGGCACATCACTTCGACCTCCTAGTAATGATGATGGAGAACAAAAATTATCATCATATATATATATTTGATTTCTTCCGCCTGGTACATTCGCAGGTAACATCACACAATAGATTGGTGCACATCTGCAAGCGATGTCTCCAGGAGTACGATTGGGATTACAAATGCTGACACACTGCTGAGCACAGGAGCTATTGCAATGAGCATGTGCCAGTCCGTGCCAACATACCTCAACCGGAGAAGAGGAGTAAGTCTCCTGTGCTCAAGTTCCAAAATTAGCATAACATCGATAAGGTACCTATCGTCATGTATGCTGATTTCGAAGCGATGCTAATGATGGTCCAGATTTGTCAGCCAAACCAGGAGGCATCCTACACCTATAGGTACCAAAAGAACGAGCCCTACAGCTATGGCATCTACATAAAAGTGGATAATAGCATAATACCAGCCTCCAAGACCTGCAGTCTCCCCACGGATGTGAAACTGTACACCGGGGAAGGCACATCGAAGCACTTTATGGAGGAAATAGTTGGAATTGGCAATCTAGTGAAGGAAATATATGCCTATGGATATGCTAACTTCTGGCTAACAGACTGGCTATGCTCTGGCCACCACCTGCTGCCTCTGCTCCAGCCCCTTCACTCGTGATAACTGCAATTTCACCAACAACTTTATCGGTGCGGCATGTAATAATTGTAACAAGCTCCGCCGCCACCCCAAGAGACTGCCAATCCTCTTCCACAACTTGGTGTATGATGTAAATTTCATTATTAAGCAGCATGGCTATGATACCCAGGACATATTTACTATCCCGCATACAGAATAAAAACTTATTACCTTCAGCAAAAGTTTGGGCGACAAATTTAAGATTCAATTTATTGATATGTTTAGATTTATGTCTGCCAGCCTCGCAACACTTGCGCATAACCTGCCATCGTTTTTATTTAAGACTACAGCAACATTCTACAACCCTGGTTAGCTCGATTTGGTTACTCGGAAACGAGTGTTTCCCTACAACTAAGTAGACTCATGGAAGAAGCTCGCCGAGCCACAGCTGCTGGGCATTGATGCATTCTACAACTGCCTTACCAGATGTGACATCACCCAAGTGGATTACCACCATGCACAGGTGGTCTGGGCGGCGTTTGGGTGCTGTATGCTGCCAGAGTACACAGAGCTGTACCTAAAGACCAATGTGCTGTTGCTGTGCGATGTCTTTGAGAATTTTCGGGGGCCATGCCTTACAACGTACGGTCTGGATTGTGTCAACTACATGAGTGCTCGCTGATTCTCCTTCGATGCAATGTTGCGGGAGATACAGGTGGAGTTAGAACTTTTCGACTACGACGTCCACCTGTTTATCGAGTCTGGTATCCGGGGAGGGGTGGCCCAGTGCATCAAGCATCACATGGCAACTAATAATAAGGATGTATCTGCTATGTACGATGCCAGCAGATCATATACCTACCTCCAGTATGTAGATGCAAATAATTTATAGGATTGGGCAATGTCTCCCCCTCCCCCCACCCCTATACTATATGGTGGTTTCAAATGGATCGGCAGGGATATTGATGTCATGCCCGTGCTGGATGTCAGAGATGTTGGCTACATACTAGAGGTGGATGTGAAATATCTGGTCGAACTCCATGAGAGTCATAAAGACCTTCCATTCTTGCCGGTGAATGCGTGCCATCCTCCTGGGTCAAACAAACAAAACTCACGTCCACCCTTGAGACGAAGAGAAATTATATTGTACAATACATTAACCGCAAGTAGACATTGTGTCATGGGTTAAAGCTGAAGGCTATACACTGGGAACTGCTATTCAACCAGAAGGCATGGCTGAAACCATATATTGAGCTGAATACAGAGAAATGCCAGGCAGCCACGAAAGCCTTCGAGAAGGACTTTTACAAGCTGATGAACAATGCTATGTACGGTAAGCTCGTGGAGAATAAACATAAACACCAGCATATGGAACTTGTATGCACCGAACTGCGTGTGAAGAAACGAATCGCAAAAGCAGCTTGTAAATGCCGAACTATATACGACGAGCCTCAATCGCTGGTAAAATTAGATCATGAAAATATATTTGATAAGCATATCTACACTGTCTTCACCATACTTAACCTGTCGAAGACTCATGTATCGCTTTCACTGTGATGGCATGCGGGCATGGTATGGCAGTAACAGGGACCTCGCCTCAGACCTTGCACTTATGGCCGAGTTCGACACCAGTGCCCACCCTCCCATTCATCCCTGCTACACGCCCGCCAACGCAAGAGTAATTGGCAAATTCAAGGATGAGTGCGGAGGTATTATAATGATATGTGGGAGTTTGTCGGGCTGAGGGCGGAGCTATATGCCTATACATGTGCGGATAAGGTAATGAATCGTGCCAAAGAGATGCATAAGAGTGTCATACAAAATACCATCATCATACCCGATTATAAACATATATTATTAAATCAGCAAGTAATGAGAGTACAGGTCAACAGTACTAGGTCCCACTATCACGATGTATATACTGAATTCACTAACCAGATCTTTCGTGGATGGACGACAAACGCAAGATCCTGGACGATGGCATACATACTGTCCCTTATAGATGCCATAAATGATAATGTTCTCTACATGCACCTCTGGAACAGGCAGGTATCATCATATATGTGTCTGTCTCGGGAGAGTGAATGGGGTCGGGATGCATAGTAGGGGGTAGTTCCTCGTACCGGGATTGTCGAAGCAGAAGCGATTCCATTCCCCTCTCCCACAAGGAATGATTTGTGTGTGCGATGATTTATTCAATTTATGTGTGTTTTTTCTAGAAGCATACTATAGCACATGCAAGAGTCATATTCATTTTACCAGATATGCTGTTGTTGATTATGGATGGTAGCATGCTGTAGCCCATGCAAGAGGTATCCTAATCTTGTCAGGCATTTTACCATTTTGGCCTGCAGTGTATATGTACTCTTTCTGCAATTATTCGGGCACATAATTGTGCACTGTTCCAGTTATATGTTTTTTCTCTAGCAGCATTCTGTAGCACATGCAAGAGCCATACTCATCTTGTCAGGAGTGTTGCTGTTGGTGGATGGTGGCACTGTTGAATGGTGGGATGCCGTAGTCCATGCAAGAGGTATCCTTATATGTCATGCGTGTTACTGATATGTTTTCTTATGAGTACTATGTCACATTCTACAATCACTCATGCACGTACTTATGCACCGGTTTGGCGTCTATGTTGGGTCTCCGACCTGGGGTCAATTCCTGGGGTGTTTAACACTTATCCTAGTGGGTGTTGTGAATGTGACATGGTATTGGTATCAAACTAGCACTGTAGTAAAAGTATATAGTGATCGCTTCGTACTTGCATTTATTCTTTTTTTACAGCATTGTCCTCCCCTTTTCTCTTCATCTACTTCTACCGTACTCTTACTTTCTTGCTGTCGCCTGTCTGTGCATTCCTTTGTCCGCTTTGATATTTTTTATGTGGGCCGTTTTTCCCATTCGCAACTTTGTAAACCGCCTGTGCACTATGATTGCCATGCCACTGGTGTTTTTTTATACGCATACATGTGCACAACTTGTTTGCGTATAAGGAAAAAATATTCTAGTATTATTTTTGCTGGCGTAGTGTACTGCCCCAGTCCCAAGCCTGGGAGCCGTCCATATGGTTAGGCCATGTTGATGGTAAAGTGAGAGTGCGATGCTGCGTGCTTCATCGTCATCCTTGCGACAGCAGCGAGAGAGCGACCATGCTGCTGCTAACGAGGTCATTTAAGTGTAATCGGTGTGTTATCCTACTGCTAGGTTTTACTCAACATAATATTTCCCGCTCGCACGAGTGCTGGCTGCGTTCCCTTACCACACACAAGTGCAGGCAATTTGGAGGTACAGCTGTGCGCGCGGTCTCGAATGTCCAGACAAGTTGGACAGAGACAGACATGTGCGGGTGATACATGTACATTGCCGTGCAATTGGCTCTGTATGCATGCATATATCTGTTATGTAGAGATGCGACCTGCCCAAATTTTCTCATGTATATATATATAATCGCCTGAATGTTAGAACGACAATATTATTTTACACTATTAATTTATATATATTACACATATAAGAAGTGTGTTTGTACACGCACACTCGCATGGTGCTTGCTGTTCTTTTATGCGATGAGTTTATTGTCTGGAGAGAGTGTAGGCAGATGCGAGTATTTCTTCTCATTGCTGTGCAATGGCGATCCTTTTTCGCGATTACAAGTTTATGGTCTGGTGAGTACATAGGCCGATGTGCATATATATGCAATTTCATCTTCTAACACAACATGTGTAATGGTGGTCGTGTGGTCAAGATGCTGGACTGGCGATCCAAGGGGTGCGAAAACGATCCCACATGCCTCCTGCATTTTTTGAGTTCCGAAACACCTAAAAAAAAATTCCCAGCGCTCCTGGCAGCTGTCTGCTGAACTCACCTTCCTGATTCTTTTGTGCCCCTGCTGGTGACGAGTGAACCAACTCACATGCACAAAATGGGTGCGCCGATACCAGTGATCCTAGCCACCAAATGTATAACTTCACACACACTGGTGGTGGGCGCAGGGATCAAAGATGGCAGCAGGAGCGGGAATTAAAGATGGCTTAGCACACTCTGGTGATGGATGCGGGAATCAATGATGGCAACCTACCGCAGACGACGTCGATGGTGATGGATAGCGCAAAAAGCAAGAGAGAGTTGGGGTACAAGAGAAAATTGCGGGGTCTGGAAGANATAGAACGGCCAGGAGGCAGGAAGAAATGAGAGAGCATGGAAAACAAAAAACACGAGAGAAATATAAAGGAGACCAGAAGGAATATGAGAAAACTTTGAGGGATAGAACAGACATGAGGAAGGAATGACAGAGCATGATAAACACAATAGCATCGGAATGAAATAGTGGGAGAAAAATAATCGGAATGCAAAAGCAGGAGTGCCGAGGTGGAATGATAGAGCAGGAGGTAAAAAGGGAAATTCCAGATGGAAAAAAGGGAAATCCAAGATGGTCGCTGCTGACGAGGAATTATAAAGCAGGAGGTTGCCACATGACAACATCCAAGATGGCTGCCATGAGTTCGTGGTCCCCATCCAGCATCCAGTTGATGCTGAACTCTCCTTTCTCTACTTCTTATTTGCATTGTAGTAATATAAGAATATGTAAATGGTTAACATTATTAACTTTTTCAAAGCAATAAAAATTTTACTACAGCAAAAACGTTTAAAGGAATGCCTCAATAGCAATTTTTTGTTGCCAGAACATAAGACTTTTTCCTGTATATCTCGTCTTGTGGTATGACTAGAATGTTTGGAAGGTATGTTGGAGTGAGGGATGAGGTAGTTTGTCAGTATTATTGGCAGAAACGGTGTCGTGACATGGACTGTGAGGTCGTGTCTGTTTCTATGGTGTGCTCATGTGATGACTATGACTTGATGGTATGTTTTGTCAAGTATTTGGTTGGAATATTTCGTGTGAATGGATAGTTAGTGTATTTTGACATTGTGATATGTAACATCTGCTCATGGCCTGGCCTGGAATTGTCTGCTCATACGGTTTGTCAGTATGATTGGTCGGAAAGATTGGCTGAAATATTTGGTTCGGTAATTGGTATGTTCGGACATATGTCTTGTCTGTATGTTTGGTTTGTTGGTACCGTCTGATGGAAAGGTATGTGCAAATGGATGGAATGGTGTGATTATATGGTTGGTAAGAATGATTGGTTGTAACATTTGGTTTGGTGCCTGGTATTTTCTAACAACATGTTCAGTCGATATTGTCAGACAGTACGTTTGCTTTTGACTGATATTACCTATGGTCTGTCGAAATGTGTGGTGTGGTATGGCGAGATGGTCTGCGCGTATTGATGGTTGAAATATTTTATTTGTTGTGACGTGACCAAGCTTGGCTACGGCGAAAAAGCCAAATTGATCTGCGGTGTTCCCAGAGTTGTTAAGTAAAATGTGGGTGCCCGGCGCCACAGCTCTGCGGTGAGCTGATGAGATAGGGTCGTTCGTCGACGGCCTAGGGGCTCTGGTGAACACTCCGTCAGACATACTATGCCGAGGTTGTCGGCCACCTCGCACGCCGTACTTGATTATCAATAAAGAAACAGTGATGCTGGTTGTGAAGGTATTTATTACCCTGTTATGTACACTCAACTACACAGAAGGCACGTGGCCTGAATGGCCCGGAACTACAAGCGACCACGTGGTCTTATAACCTGAGTCTCGAGATGCACTTTTGATTTCCAATAAATAATCACGTCGCTCTCCCCCCGACACTATGCAAGTTAAATAATAAAATATATGATGATAATGATTTATGATGTTGTGGATGCGACTGGATACTATTCGACAGATGATGTCCTTGCTAGTGCTTCTGCGGCGTGGGAGAGCTTAACATCTGTGCTCGTCCAAGTCCTGGCGATTACTGCCGGAAATGTGCGTCGGCTGTCGCCGCCTAGACGCCGCCGACGCCATGCGGTGGTACAGTGAAACATAATATACACTAAAAGATGATTATGGGATGAAAAATGATATGAACTAAATTAACACAACAAAACATAATTACAATTACACAAATACATAATAAAAATGATAATACTTATTCTAAATGTTTTCATTGCACCAGCCACAGCATTGCCAAATGTAGAATGTCACATGTCTCTGGCTGTGGCTGGGCAAATTGTCTCCTGATGACAAAACAAATTATAAATGAATTACACACTGACATTATTTACAAATACACTGACGAAATAAACTGAATAAATAATAAACACTAATGCACTCGTGCCCACAAGCCCGTAGGTGTGGTGCGTCTGGTGTGGGCATACTGCGGCAGTCAGTGGGCAAAAGGACTCGTGAACGTGTGGTTCACGTCANACAAGCCCGTAGGTGTGGTGCGTCTGGTGTGGGCATACTGCGGCAGTCAGTGGGCAAAAGGACTCGTGAACGTGTGGTTCACGTCAGTTGGTTTGGTGGAATGTCTTGTTGGTATTGCCTATTGATATTACATATATTTATGGTTGGTTTGTTGGTGAGGATATTCTATATGGACTGGTGGGGTCCGACCATGTGGTTGGTATTCGGTATTATATGAGGGAAACACTTAACATTTTGCCATAATCACACTATTTACCTAAAGGTTTCCATCATTCTGAAGGATTTACCAAGGGAGGGAAGGCAATACAAAAACAAAATGTTAAGAGCCTTTAAAATAAAATATTACCTAATTATATGACAAATAATTTTACGTCTAAGTTGTGTGTTCTTGGGCCGGTAGCCATCTTTACTATTTTTAAAATATTCAAGATAGTAATGGCACCATAGAGGGGATGTGTGAGAGCGTGTGAATGCCAGCTGCTAAGTAACCACCTCCCTTCCAGAACACCAGGAGGCTGTTTGTTTCAAGTGTCAAAACTATGTGTTTCTTTTTTACTAGGTTAGCATATTGTTAACTTAAACAAGTACTTTATGTACATGCACTTTTTCTGACTGAACTGTAGACAGCTACAATATAGTAGAGTTACGCTGTGTGTATATATATATAGACACGCACACACATTTAACTTTACCAACAAACTTCGGCAGGTAATTCCTCGTCAAAGAAAAATAGGTCGAAAAAAAATATATGATCCATAACCTAATTCTGTTCCAGAAGGGTGTAACCATCCTTGAAAGTGTATATGAAGCAGTTGTTTATTGCTAATAAATCTGGCATAATTAGAGACAAATCTCTTCGTTTCTGAATAATGCATTTAAGAACGACAAAGTGCAAATTAAAAAAAAATTGGGTGCAGAAAACCAACTGCCTTTTATAAAAACTGATAGAATGGAACCCCACATGTGTATTTACAAATGTAGCTATGTGACATTTTTGGGTAGTTTCCTGCGGATTAATAATAGAACATACGTGTTAAAAAAAACGTCCGCATTGAGTTTTAACACTACATGCCATCATTTTAGAGAAATTAATGCATATAGAATTGCATCATTTGCAGTGTAAGATTAAAATGCATTAATTTCAGTTAAACTGTGGCGTTTAGCGTAAAAACTCAAGGCGGCTTTTCCATTTACCATGCATTGTAGATATCTAAGCAGCAGGAAGAAACAAAAAATATCGAACAGTTACATTTTTTAATGCAACACATGGGATTGCAATCCATCCGCTTTTATGGAATGGGGTTGATAAGCGCACCTAGTGTTTTATGGCTCGCATTTTATCTCAGAGATTTGTCTTTCATTCTGGCTGTGTTATAAATATTAAACGTAAGATTCAGATATATTTCCAAGGGTGGTTACACCCTTCCGGAATATAATTAGGCTATATGTCATATATAGTCGAATCACATTATCATGACCACCTACTAGTATCCAGAGTAACCACCCTTCGCAGCACGGACAGCAGCTAGACGAGCTGGCAATGACTCAGTCAGGTGCTGATAGTCTCCACGGGTATCTGGAGCCATGCTGTCTGCAGTGCGTCCCACAACTGTTGAAGGGTGTGTGGCGAAGGAGACAGACTGCGAACATGACGATCGAGGTAGTCCCACAGATGTTCAATTGGATTGAGATCGGGGCTGTTTGGAGGCCAGGGAAGAAGTTTGAAGTATTGAAGTGCTCTTCCAGTTACATGCTGACACTTCTAGCGGTGTGGCAAGGTGCATTGTCGTGCTGGAAGGTCCCATCTTCCCGAGGAAAGACAATCATCATGTACGGGTGGACGTGATCGCCGAGGATGGATTCATAACCAAATCGATCAAGAGTGCCTTCCACGTGGATGATGGGACCTAGAGAATACCACGAGAACATTCCCCAGACCATAACACTGCCCCCACCACCTTGTGTTCATCCAGCAATGGATGCAGGGTGTCGGTTCTCCGACGTTTCTCGCCGGACATGCTGACGTCCGTCCGTTCTATGGAGCTGAAACTGCGACTCGTCGGAGAAGGCTACCCGTCACCAATCAGCAGATGCACCTGTGTTAGCATGGGTGCAGTCACCCTCTGTGTACCCCGGAGCCTCATTCGCAATAAGGGTTCGCTAAACTGTTGCGGTAAGCACGTGTCTGGATGTCCCCTGGTTCATTTGGACAGTGAGATGTTCAACTGTAGCCTGTCGGTTGGCCTTCATGCGCCCTCATAGTCGACGTTCACGTCGAACATCAATGGCGCGTGGAGCTACGCAGTTTCCATGACGGTTATTCCCAATGAAACTATTAGTCCACTCGCGATGACCTTTACCACATAGGCACGTGAACTGTTCACAAACGTCGCTGTTTCCTAAATGCTGACCCCCTTACACCGAATGTCTATGACAATTGCGTTTTGCAACTCGGTTAAATCGCTTCCCTTACCCACGACAGCAGAAAGCGCACTGTGTACAACAATTTTCTTTTACTAACCTACTCTAAAACTAAGTGTTATGTGTAAGATTGCGGTAGGGACGGGAGTTAAGTGCGTCTCAGGGCTAAGCCCCATACGCCTTCAAGGGAAGGAAATCATGCAAGGAGACATACATCGTGGCAGAGAGGGACTGGGCTGCCATGGCCAGATTTTGGCCATGAGAACCTCCCTAAGTGTACTTATAGCTAAACTACTATACTAAGAAGAGAAAGGGGAAAACTGGCATAGTCACCGTAAGAGCTCTTTCGACAGGAAAAAAAATTAAAAATTGTTACATGCATTATCAGAAAATGCTACAGGAGACAGATAGGTAGGAACCATGCTCTTTATTAGTGGGTGGAGAAATACTAGTAGAGGGGACAGGACATCTTTCTTTTACTTGGCACTGGCTTAACCAGAGTAATGTTTGCACATTACTCTGGTGGGGAGGGGGTGGCGCTAAGGGGTCTCCCCCCACCACCCTCCCAAATCACCAGTGGATTCTGAAAACTTAAAGAAAATATAATTATTTGTCAGTGAGTGCCAGCGAGCCAACACAAGCCAACTATTACTAATCCATGGTAAGATGGTAATTTGCCTGAAAGGAAAAAAAAAGTTAATATTAACCTAAGTAATTTATTACTCAAACTAAGTCCACAAGGACGATTTTTTTCCGTACCTTATTAGAAACTAAATTACCCCAGAGGTGTCCCTTTAGGACTCCTCGTGTAAATCTAAGGCTGTATGTCAACAATACATACAGATACTAAATTAATTAAACTATAGACAAATATATATCCTAGTAAGCTGCGCAAATGCTAACACAATTGGCCTGGCAGTGTATTACACGCAGGGCTAAGTGCTAAGTTCTAAGTGCTAAGTTAAATCAATATCCTAGTCCCCAAGGACAGTTATGAGAGAATTTGTATGTTCCTCGCTTGATTTATAAAATCGTTCAGTTTGCTTGCGAATTACTTGGTCCAGAATTTCTATTTTTAATTCGGCTTGCAAGCATCTAACAGGTATATATCTGGGTGCATCTGCGGCCAATCGGAGGCATTTATTTTGCACCGCCTGCAATGACTTAAAATAAGTTTGTGCACAGTAGGTTCAAGCGGGCGCTGCATAAGTGATAATGAGGCGAATCATTGACTGATATAATAGTATCCCATTTTCCAATGTCAAACCAGAGCCACGAGATAAAAAAGGATATAAAGCTGCCATGCGCGCATAAGCAAGATTTCTCTTGACTTTCACATGGCGTCGCCATGTCAGCTTTCTATCCATGGTAATGCCAAGGTATTTCACCTCTTCTTTAAATGGAATATCCTCCCCAAAGAGAGTGAGAAGTGGCAGATTGGGAGGAATATTCCGGCGAGTGAAGAATACAGCCTCGCATTTTCCCACATTTACTTTAATTCTCCACAGGCGAAAATAATTTTCAAGCTCACGGATCTGTGCCTGGGCGCGCTGAATGGCAACTTCAGCTTTGCGAGATCGCGTGTAAATTACTGTATCGTCTGCATAAACTCCTACATTAATATGTCAGTTAGGGGGGGGGGCGCAGAATATCGTGGGTATAAATATTATACAATACTGGACCTAATATGCTACCCTGGGGGACTCCATACCTAATTCATTTTTTTTTTTCGAGGTCGCTCCATCAATTGAAACATTAAACGAGCGGGTATCTAAATATGAAGCTAATAATTTAATATAGCAATCGGGGAAGTTATTCTCATACAATGTATAGAGTAACGCTGCATGGAAACCCTGTCAAATGCCTTTTCGACATCTAAGAATACAGCGACGGTGTAATGGCGCCAGTTTAAAGAAGTAGTAATACGCTCCGATAGTCTGACGAGCTGTTGAACGGTAGAATGGGCTTTCCTGAAGCCAAACTGCTCATTAGGAAAAATATTGGCTTCGCGAATATGATATTCAAGGCGCCGCAATAAAACACGCTCGTGAATCTTAGAAAGCGAACTGAGCAGACTAATAGGACAGTAGTTCTGCAATTGTTTCGGGTCTTTGCCCGGTTTGGGAAATACAATAACTCAGGCACATTTTCAGGAGGTAGGGAAGTGTGCGAGATTAAAACTCGCATTAATGCACTCGGCTATGGCATCAAGTATGCTGTCTGGCAGTTGCTCGAGAACTATAGCCTGCAAGGTGTAGAATCCGGGTGCTTTACGTGGCTTCATTCGTTTAATTATTCTTTTTACCTCGTCGGCATGCGTGGGTTTTAAGGGCTCTAAGGGATCGGCATTGGGCTGGAAAGTTAGTTCTAAGTGAGCGGCCACAGCCTCAGCTTTCTGCTGGGGCGTGTAGGCCGTGCCTGCAGTTCCTTGAAGAGGCGGGACTGGACCGCGTCTGAGGTGCATGAATGGGATCATTTATTATTCCAAATTTCTGTTTGCCAGATTCTTACATCAGTAACAATTCGCTCTGTAAGTTCGTTAATCTGGGCTTTAACTAGCCCAGCACGAACCCGGGAATGGGGCCTGCGCAGCATATTTTTGCGCGAGATCAACTCCCTGATATGTTCAGGCAGTGTATCTGCGCAAGTCTTTGGCGTTTTTTCCGGGACATAACGACTAATTCCGGTCTGAATTAGCTCTGTGACATGAATGACAGCAGAGTCTAATTATTCGGGAGTAGTCATAAGATCTGGTTGATTTACTGCCTCGTCCAGGTATTCCCTAAAGCCAGGCCAGTTCGCATTCTTATAGTCTTTAACTTTGCGAATTGGCATGTTGTCAGTGTCAACATCGCTGAACAACCTTTATTAAGCACGATGTCTAGCTTATCGGGCCTTTGATTTGATGCTGGCTGTAAAGTAGGTCCACTTAGCTCATTAACACAATAATTATGTTGCTCCTGGTGTCTAAATAAGCTATTCCCATTGGCTGTACGCGCGAGACAGCGCCAAGTGGGATGTTTTGCATTTAAATCGCCAACAGCGAGTAAAACTGGTAAATAATTAATTAATTAATTCACTGTGTAAAACCAGACTGTCGGTCGCATTATATACTCGCTTCACCAGCCCACGTCACGGGCCATGCGTCATGGGCTACGCGCTGCAGATGGCACTTCTAGCAGGTCGTCATGATAATGTTATTCGGCTGTATATATACTGTGTATATATTAGAAGTGCGAGTTTCTTGAAAAACTATCAACTATAAGGAAACAAAGGCTATCCACTACGTTATGTTGTTCGTTCTTTAGCAATCCATGAAGCAATGTCGAGGACATACGCCAAATACGAAAATAATTTGCCTGGCGTCACTTTCGTTCTATGACTGCGCCTACGATTTGCAGAAGCTGCGTTGAAATAAAAAAAAACGTGTTCCGCATGTTAAATTGATATTCAGTTACACAGCCGAATTGCCACTTTTGTAACATTAATACAGTAATTTAGAAGATGAATATTTATGGCTGGTATGTACTGAGTTACTGTTCAACGCTGAAACATAAAAAATTAAGTTTTAATGTGATGCAATTCATATTACTTAACTGGAGATGATTATTTTATTATTTGTTTAAGACTGTATTGTTTGTACTTTACTTTTGAAATAGTATTTATATAATATTTTTGTAACTAATTTTTTTACGTGGTATTTTAAGACGGTGTAAATAATCTTGAGGAATTATATAGCCAACAGTCCCAGTTACTGTGTGATCGAAGGAATTATAATGAATAACTTACTTAATAAATAAAGGTGGCTTGTAGTGTAGCAGTGATGAGGCGCGGCTTCGCACGTGCCCACGTTGACAGTGTGAAGGCGAGCTGCACGTAGCTCGCCTGCTGACGTGGCGCTACGTGCCCTAGTGGCGGTACACCTCGCTACGTGCCAGCGCTGCTCTGGCTCACTACAAACACTCCCTCCTCCCGCCATCCCTCCCCATGGCCTCCTCTCTGCTCACTACACACTGTTGCGTGTTTAATACAGGCTGAGTATTAAAAAACACCCCAACTTTGAAGGTCTATAATATCAAAACCAAACAACCTACAACCTTGATTGACCGATCAAATGAACAGCGGAACCGTGAAGTTGGTTTACCATACATTCATAAATGTTCTATGTGACCACCATGAGCGGCCCGAACGACATCTAGGCGATAATCAAACTCGTTCCACACTCTTGTCAGCATGTCCGGTGTTACGGTTTGGATGGCGTTCGTAACTCTCGGTTTGAGGTGATGAGGGGGTAGCGATATCGCATTATACACGTCAATGTGAAGGGGATGGTCTGATGTTTCCTCTATGGTGCGTCACCCCATTGGCACATAGTTGTTCTCTAAAGCCTTTGCACATCACGACAGTCTGACTCTGCCCTCACATCACGCCCGCACGCGAGGCAATCCCTTCTCTGCCTCGACGATGTTACCACAACACCACGAAAGCTATGCTGTTACTAATTCCACGCTCCATTGCACTAGCGAACGTACCCTTGTTTTGCAATGTTGATTATAAACAACAATGGAGATACTGCAAAACATTTAAACATGTTTGAGATAAAGGCATGTAATATAATAATAATGTATTACTATATTTGGTTTAATCTTACTACGAGCTAAATTTAATAAACGCACTAAATTATGACCTCCTCTGAAGATTTTTTTAACTCCGTCAATTAACATGCGACATATAACGCCAGCACATGAAGCATTTTCGCATACAGTTGTCGCGCAATATTGACCCTAAGGAGAATGACTTAGGGCTTACAGAACAAAGATTTGTTTCTACTGAGGAAACAAGAGCACCTTCCATTCTGATATTGCACATTGTAGAGATATGGCAGTCAGCAAAGTCTTTCGCCATGTTTGGTGAGGATGTGTTGGTCCAAACCCGAGGGTGTCAGAGTGAGTGAAGATATTTGAGCGGCTCTTAACATCGAGGTCTTGAGAGCCGATGAGGGTGAAGCGAGGTGAGGATGGAGCAGCGCCGGAATGTAAGGGCGGGGGAAACGGGAGATCCCCGGCATCGTCCAGCACAATTTCCACACGCAAAAATCTGGGGGCGACCCCTCCGGGAATCGAACCGGTTCGCCCAGATTGGAGGCGAGTAGTCTAACCACGATACTGTGTTAAACCGAGTGAAACAGCTCTTACTTTTTTGGTGTAATTTACTTCTAGAATTTAATTTTTATGAGCTTATAAGTAACAACTTGTTTCTTTGCTGTTATGTGACGAGAACAGTGCTAGTTTAAATATGATTTAGCACGTAGGCCCAAATACACTGGCTGACAAACTTTCATTGGCAATGTAAATGATTACATCTGTAATAATTTGTAACATCTATAACGGTTACCAGAGTACATAAATGGTCCCACAGTGATTATAGCGATAGTGTTATAAGGCGTGTGCAGAGAAACAGACAGTCAGTACAGTGGAGGAAGATCGCGGAACACTGGGTATGTCTTCTGAGTGCATTAAACATCGTGGGTCTGCGTGTGGTAGGGGGGAGGGGGTGTATGTATCGTGCAATTGCCAGACATGTGGGACACTCTGATGGCTTGGTGGCATCGTGCTGGTGCCAGTGAGTACGTGAGGTCACCCACACTCGTGAAGGTTCATGTCGACCAGACTGACCACACTAAGAGAAGGCCGCCCGCCGTATCGTACGCCAAACCATATGCAACCCCATACCACTGGAGCCTGACATCCGGACACTGTAACTTGACACGCAGCAACCCGCGTCATCCCATCACATGTCTAGGCTACCAGCATTAGCCGCATTACTGAGTCACTGTAGGCTGCCGTTAATAGAGTAGAAACGGCGATGTTTGTAGTTGTGCCGCAAATGAGAGGCATGGAGTTATGACAAGCGGCAAAGCATCACGTTCAGTATCTACATTACCACGGAAGAACAACATTAGTAGGTTTGGTGATGCTGAGGGGAGAGAACACTTCCTTCCGATGTTGTGGAGAGACACGCTGTTACTACTCCTGACATCTTGGTGTGAGGAGCCTATGTCATGACTTCAGGTCACCTCTGTCCAACACTGGATATCCACCGGATATCCTAATTATACCCACAATATATAAAAGTTATCTAAGACCTAAAGTGAATCTCTTATGGATATCCTCTGGATAGATATCAGTTTGTACAAATTACTGTATATACATTACATATTACAAAACCACCCATGACCATTACTTATGGTAAGTAACTAGATCTAAAAAAGTCTATAGGAAATCATAAATATATATATCACATTTTGGATTTTGGACGTATATTTGAATATATTTTGGCAGTCTTTTGGATGTTACTTTGCTATTCCTGGATGTCCCTGGATACCTTGAACGTGAGAAAGTAACATACATGAGATATTCTTTGGATGGCTATGTGCTACATGGGCGGTAGGGATCTGGGGACCTTGACGGCACAACGACACGTCAATAATATTCTGCGACCTCATATGTTACCCCTCATATGACAGCACTCTGGTGCAGTCTTTCAACAAGACAAGACTCGTCCTCCATACACAGAACATGTATCTACGATATGCGTCATATCAAAGTACTCTCGTCACTAAAAAGGTCATTGGATCTGATACAACATATACACTGAAGAGCCAAAAAACTGGCATAGGCGTGCGTATGCAAATAACCGGTATGGAACCAATCAGAGTAACGCGATGAGGTCGGCAGCGCCTATATAAGACAACAAGCGTCTGGCAAAGTTGCTAGATCGGTTACTGCTGCTACAATTGCTGGTTATCAAGATTTAAGTGAGTTTGAACGTGGTATTATAGTCGGTGCACGAGAGATAGGACATAGCAACTCCGAGGTAGCGATAACATTAGGATGTTTGCGTACAACCATTTCACAAGTGTACCGTGAATATCGGGAATCCGGTAAAACATCACATCTTCGACATCGCTGCGGCCGGAAAAAGATCGTAAAGGAACGGGACAAACGACGACTGACGAGAATCATTAAACGTGACAGACATGCAACCCTTTCTCAAATTGGCGCATATTAGATTTGTGGACTGTCCTGCAGGATTCATGGTGTGAATTGCCTCCTGCATACCTTCAGACATTAGTCGAGTCCATGCTACGTCGTCTTGCGGCACTTCTGCGTGCTCAGGGGGCCCTACGCGATATTAGGCAGGTGTACCAGTTTTTTTTGGCTCTTCAGTGTATGTTTATCAGTGTGTACGTCAACTCAAGCCCGGTGTTGATCTACAGAATATCGAGGCCCAGTTAGAACAGCGGCAGGTCAACTCCAGTACATGACAGTCTCACCGAGTGTCAAGATCAATGAGGCTTTCATGTCCAGGGTCAACTCGCCACAGGAGAGCGTGAGCGTGCATTGCGCACGTACATGGGGGGGGGGGCAAATTGTCAACGATGACACTGACTTATTCTGTTTCGCCCATTTGCAGACACAAGGCATCGTGATATGCACGAATAGAATCTACAAATGGTGTACTGAAAACTCTGTTATCCGTATGAACAGATATGGTAATCACTGAAATAAAATTTGGTCATCTTTCATCACATGAATTCTCAGTTCATTTCTTTCATTCAATATAGGTGCTCAACTTTTTCGTCCGTAAATTTATTAAAATAACGTTCATTGACAAAAAATATTTACTGTCTTAAAGTTTCACGGTCGCTCTTCTAATCATTCTAGTGATTTTGTAAAATGCTTCTAAAGTATAATTGTTTAGGAAAAGCCACTTTGTAAACAGCTTTGTATACTACAGGTAAAGTAAATAACACACCAAAGCACACAAAACTGTGTGACTTTTATGATAATTAATTTTAACATATTGGCTTTGTAATTTATTATTTTTAAAAGCAATAATTATATATTCTTACTTTGATCGTAGCAATATTTTTGCATGCCAATTCTGCTTCTACTCATTTGTTCCTTTTTCCTCAGTTGGCAGTAACAATGTACCCTAACCAGTTGTATCCCTTTGACCGGAAATACTTAACTTTACAATGTCCCGAGGACTGCAAACAAATACGCATACTGCAAACAATTCTTGGATGATGGTGGCGTTTGAAAGATGTTATTTCCCTACATTTTTGGGGTGACAAACACACGAGGTACTATTGGAATTAAAACTACACATGACTTACCTTCTACATAGTTGTAAGAAAACTCAATCACAACTTTCAACTTTTATAATGACGTATGTTTGGAATTAACTGTATCTTGTAGCCGCAGGCGTGCCAACTTGCATTCCACGCCGGTTAGTATTTACCCGCTGACGTCTTTCGCTTTACGCACTGGAGTCATAAAGATTGCGAATACTTTTCTTTCGTTTTTTTTTTTTTGCAGTTAAGCGATCTTCAGGAAACACGATAGATAACACAACTAGCAGTAAACAGTAAGTATTTTGTTCGTCAGTAACTTCATCGATTCGGAACGCTCGGCAATTGAATTCATCAAAGTTACATAAAATAATTAAATTATTATTTTAAGAATTAACTTATTTCTTTACTGATTTTAAAGACTTCTTACGCATAAAAAAAACGTTTCTGATTTTTTAACTAAATAAAAGCAATTTTTGTAACAACAGAAACACTGTTTTGTATTTATTTTTGTACTGCTTTTGTTTGGAATTTCAGTGAGGACTATTTTGTTTTTAATGATCCTGCCATATGTACATTTTAAATATCTCTGAGAACCTACGACAACTTGAATCCCCCCCAAAAATCGTGTTTCGCTGACACTGTATAACCTCTGCAGCGTCAGTAAACTAAGTGCTTTCAGTATTCCATATAGCCTCATGCAGGGTGCCGTCCTGCGGCATGCAGAAATGAGTGCCAGNATGTAGCCTCGCGCAGGGTGCTAGCTAGCGGCGCGCGGAACCAGTGAACAAGTGAATGCCTACCGTTTATACCAACACCACTGTCGCTAACACTACTACCAGTGCAGTGCTACGTTTCTAGGTGTTTCTTCATTATTCATCAGCGTTATGCAGCCAATAGGTCTCATCTGCGTTTACTCTTCAAGTTTGAAACTCTCGCCGTATGTTAAAGGGAGTTTTATTTTATTAATACTTAATACGCAGCAGAATTTCATTACAACTGAAGAGAAATGTACTCTTTTCGTGTTGGCAATGCTAAACAATATGTGCATGTCTGCTGAACGACCGCCTGCTAGGCATGCAGCCTGTTCTGTTTTCTCTTGCCGATGGTTGCCTAACACCAGGCGCTGCCAGATAACGTTTCGATAATCTGACTGAACGCATAGCACTTACCGACAAGCGTTAATGCACGAAATTTTTTTATTTTATCACTTTTACCAACAATGTGAGTACCGCCAGTTAAGCTGGGTTTACAATAAAAACATATGCCTTAAGAATGACGTAGAAAGCGCTGCCGTCTTCTGTATTTGCAGTTTGCAATTAAGAGCGCCGCCTACTTGGAGGTTTCAAGCGCGTTTGAGGTTCAGAAGCAAGCTAGCGATAAGGGTGACAATGCCACGCGCGCCTAAGCGCAAGGCGTTGAACTGGCGTGAAGTGTTTCCTTCGTGCTGCGTGTACCGACGATTGTATTGGTGGAAAGTCTGCAACAAAGTTCAGTGCAGCTGTCTATAATAGTTTTCCACGTTTCAGACCAGTACATTGCGAGATAATGCAGTGTGAAAACCCCGTTTTATATCTATGCTGGGAGGACTTGGGAATAGCCTTTATAATGTGCGTGATGCGTGTTTTCTTTTCGTACATTGGGCTGATGGGGACACGTTTAGTGGTTTGGTTTTAAAAAAAACACGTGGATTTCACACACACTGCAACGCTATTGAGGCGACAGGTAGGCGGCGCCATTAGCATTGTACTTCTGAATTGCAACCGATGGAGACAGGTGATGAGCCTATAATTTTTACTTTTGTTCCTAACCCAACCTCGTATATCATAACCATATTTAAGCAGATCATACTTCAAAGCCGACATTTTCTATCAGAGATGCGTATTCATGCAAGCAAATACACTGGAGAGCCAAAAAAACTGGTATACGCATGCGTGTGCAAATAACAGAGGTATGGAACCAATCAGAGTAACGCGATGCGGTCGGCAGCTAGATCCGTTACTGCTGCTACAATGGCAGGTTATCAAGATTTAAGTGAGTTTGAACGTGGTGTTATAGTCGGCGCACGAGAGATGGGACATAGCATCTCCGAGGTAGCGATAACATTTGGATGTTCGCGTACGACCATTTCACGAGTGTACCGTGAATATCGGGAATCCGGTAAAA
>NQII01002515.1:120966-160783 GCA_002778355.1 Clitarchus hookeri | reverse complement strand
TACACACACACACTCACGCGCGTGTGAATACTCCTGACTTTTAAAGTTTTCGAACACGCCAGGCACTTACTTACAAAACGGCGACCATTTTAATATTTAAGATAATGTAACATTTCAGAAACCATTCATCCTATTTAAACCTAATTTTGTATGCTGACAGAGCATCGTGAAAGAAATACATTTTGTAATTGATATTGTTGTTAGTTCGCCATTTTGGATAATAGCACCAAATAAATACATTGAGATTTTACGTTATATCTCAAAAAGTATTAATCCGATTCTCACCCAATTTGGCATGTAGGTAACATTATGACAGGTCAGCTAAACTTTAGTAATTGGCGGCCACACAAATATTTTAGGTTTATTTCATATATCTACTATTTAACTTAGACCAATTTTGACCAAATTTTGTATGCTGAAAGTATATATTATAAGCATCATATATGCGAACACATAGTCGCTTTTGTCTGCCATCTTGTAAAATAGCGCCCAATGAATAAATAAGTTTTTATGTCATATCTCGGTAAAAAGAATTTACTGATTCCTACCAAATTTGGCAAATAAGAAGTACAGTGGCATTCGATGTAAATTGGTGTGTTTTAATTATGCCAGACAATTATTTTCAAAATGGTGGCTACATAAATATTTTAGCTCCTTTTATTTTATTAACGAAACAAATTTCAACCTATTTTTGTATGCTGGCAGTATCTATTACAACCATCAATTTGTCTTTACAGAGCCTCATTTTTCTGTAATTTTGTAAGTAAGCTCCACAATACAAATTAAGTTTTATGTCATATCTCTGGAAACAATCAACCCTTTATTACCAAATTTGGTGAAGAAGTTGTTATGTCTTAAGCCATGTAAGTAGACATTTTTTTTAAAAGTGTGACAGACACTTAGTTTTAGAACAGTTGCTAGTAAATTAGAAACGAAGTTGGCGCCAAGGGCGTGGGGGCGTCGGAGTGTCAGAACTGTTCGTGCTCTGTCATTCCGGTAGCCCAGCGGCCATATTGTCCACGATGTTAGATGTCAGTAACCTTGACTTTGACCTTTGACCTTGAAAACCCAAAAATCCCTAAATCCCCAAAAATTTCTAAAAAAAAAAATTATTAAAAAATGTATAATATTCTAAGTTTTAAATGTTTGGGCTTAGAGAGGATGAGGGACAGGACCCGACCAGCCACCATGTTATGACATCACCCAACCACCAAGTTGTACTCATGTAACCCTGATCCATGACCTCGAGAAAAAAATTTTAAAATGGAGTAAATTTATAAAAGTCAGCGATCATATTACATTACTGACTACTACCACCATCTTGGATCTAGGTTACCTTGGCCATTGACCTTGAATGCAAAAATGTGTCCAAAATAACAAACATTTCCTAAGAATGCATAAAAAATTAATAAGAAAAATTATAAGAAATTATTTTTCTAAATTGTTTTTAAAAACAAACACTTTCGGAGGTCCCTCACAGAAACATCTCCAGCAGACGACTGACCACCCCTCCAATCAAACACCTCCCCTTACCAAGTATTCTTATTGGTTAATTAGTCGACAGGCCTCCACCCCCTCACACGTGCTCATTTTGTCGAATGCACTCCATCCGACATATTGGTTTTTTCGTTTGTAATTTGCATACATTTTCATCATCTAGGTGGCCCTAATGACTCCAACCAACACGTTAGATCTGGATGACCTTCACCTTATATCTGTGACCTTGACCCCGAGCCTATGACCTTGGATAACCGTAAACCAAAAAATAAATTCTAAAAACTTTTTTAAAGTCCAAAAAATAAAATAATTTTTTTTATGAATTAAAGACTTGTTTTTTTATTAATATTTTGATCAATCTCACAATCTTTCCATCAATCAGCACCACACGCACTGCAATCAGCTCCACATGCATCACAATGGGCACCACATGCATCACAATGGGCACCACGTGCATCACAATCAGCACCACATACACCACAATCCAAATCCTTGGATCAATCTCAATCCATCAATTTTCGCAATCTTCCCATCAAACTTTAGCAATATTTCCATCAATATTTCGCAATCTATCCATCAATCTTTCAATAATTTCATCAATGTTTCGCAATCTTTCTATTAATCTTTCACAATCTTCCCATCAAACTTTAGCAATATTTCCATCAATATTTCGCAATCTATCCATCAATCTTTCAATAATTTCATCAATGTTTCGCAATCTTTCTATTAATCTTTCACAATCTTCCCATCAAACTTTAGCAATATTTCCATCAATATTTCGCAATCTATCCATCAATCTTTCAATAATTTCATCAATGTTTCGCAATCTTTCTATTAATCTTTCACAATCTTTCCATCTAATTTTTCAATCATTCCATCAATATTTCCATCAATCTTTCACAATCCTTGCATCTGCGTGTTATCTTCTGGGGTGAACGAGTATGTGGATTGTCTCAGAGTGCTCCAAGATTTTTTTTACTCATAAATGTCATAGTGGAGGGCCTTTTGTAGGCACAAATTAGGCTCTTTGCTGTAAAAAGAACCGCATTTATGTAGGGAACAATTACAGTTCAAGTTCTGACACCATGTGGTGAACATCGATTTGGAAGTGCTCTCTCGTCATACCACGACGATCAATTGCGAATACGAAGGCCTACCTTTGACCTCAACGATCACGGAGCCGCGACCTGCGTCATCGCTAACTGGTTGTCGCCAGTGCTGATTCTGTGATCGAGTTTTCACCTGTGGTCAAAATGCTCGTTGGTATGAGAGAACGGCCTGTACGAAGAACCCTTTTCGCGCGATGCAGTATTACGTCATTGGTCCCATGCAGCTTGTGCAAGGCGATACATTGACAGAGCATACCGAGATTTGCAAGTATTCGTCTACTGGGAGTCAGCAAGTGTTGCCGGCAATACCTCTTGCTGCATCGATGAGTACTGATTCGACAGGCGATTATGACGAGACAGTTAATGATGGAATGAGTGACATGCATTGTACAGTAGATTCGGTTTGTGCGGAATACACACTTGCAAGACGTTCGCGTGAAGTCGACGAACTTCAAAATAAACGGTCGCTGGTTCTAAATACTGATGAGTATACATCCCTTGCTACAAAGAAAAGCAAATTTGACATTGAGGATGAAACAGGAAGTGAAGACGTTCATGAAGACAGCATAGATGAAAATGAACATTAAGACAGTGATAACGTTGGAGACGATGATGATGATTTCCTTGATGCACAAACACACCCCTCCAACACATTTGCTGCAATGAGCGACACGAAGAATGCAGAGGAGGCCAAGAATACTGCCTACCTATTTCCCGAAGACCCGAATGAACTTATTGATAGACTCAGATATTTGATTGACTTTCAAAAACGTGGATATTTCTCACGCATTGATGAAATATCTTCAATCATTAGTAAACTGAAGGAACGGGGATATACTGCATGATGTGACGAACTGCTTTATTTTGAAATTGTTATTACAAAATAATAATAATTAATTAGTATTTTAAAATATGTTTTTTTCCTATATTTTACTGTATCGTATCCTTTTATCCCTCACAACTTTAAATTTGTGCTATGGACACTCGACTATTATTGGCAAGATCTGCATATAGAATGATAATAAAACTTAACATGTTCAATCACTTTTCTTAAAAATGACCACCCTGTAAATATTAAAGGTTTGTAAATCCTATAATTCGAAACATTAGACTGATTAAATTCGAAGTTGATGCTGGAATCCGACCTCCGTGATACAGTTGACTGCACACTAGCTTATGGTATTAGGTTTTCTGGGTTCGAGTCCCGGGTAAGGCACGTGTGTATTTGAAATTGCCTCACTATTGTTGCATATGTTTCATCTCTAATTACATTGCTTTCAACGAGACAAGTCCTACCTACTAACTAGCTTCCAAGGAATTATTTAAAAATTTAATGTACTCATGTTTCAATTGGAGCCCACTTTCAGTGTTTCAATTAATAATTTCTAACATTATAATACAATATTTAATGTCTATTTCAACTCTTATTATAATCCTTTGTAGTGTCTCTGTTTGGTTGCAGTCAATTAATTCACACTAATCATTAACACATGTTCAGTCTATCTGTTGACATCATTTGTAATGTCTTTCACTCACACATCCAGTTCAATAGTTCAGCCGGCCAGTCGCACTCTTCGCTGCGCCGATGCTCGCAGGCGCAGATTTTCCTCACACTGGTCACTTATCTCGCCGCGCGCTTCTCTCAAACTCCATCCACTTCATCCATTCAACAGAGGTCCGACACGCCTTTTATAGCCGCTGGCCTTGACCTGGAAGGTTCGCTGCACCCCGAGTCTAGCTGAGAGAAGCGAGGTCAGTAATCCATAGCATTTTTCAGATGTCTCAGACACACCCGATTCCCAAGGTCGGGAGCGGCACGCGCCCTGCTTTGTAGACATTCCTTTGACTTGCCGCCACCGCGTTTCCGGTTGCAACTGAAATCGCGCACGTCCATAAATCATCTAACTACTCTGCCCTTCTCTTCCGCCCGCTCTCGTGGGGCGGGCCAAGTGACACGCAACAGTCTATAGTGCCTAAGTCCTTGGTGGTTCAAGTACTTAAGCCTGTATGCCTCGATAAAATGTTCTGTACAAGCTCGGGCGCAAGTTTCCACGGTACCTGCTACGCGAGCCTGCAAGCAAGCAGATATTCTCTGTTTCATATAACTTCAGTATAATTTGACAGCCATTGTGACCAACCTACACAGCATGTAAATAGTAAGGTACTGTACAGTTGATGGTTGTTGCGGGATGCGTCTTATCATGTGTGTGGTCTTTGCGATAATTGTAGAAGAAAATAGTACTCGACATAAACAATTATAACGTAAAAATGTAATGATAATTGCAACTTTATGGTTAAAGTTATGCTTTAAGACTAATGTACAATTGTTCTGAGTTATAGAGCCAGAGTTATGTGATATGTCTCCCCCAATCTCTCTTGTTTATGGTCTCCACCCGCCAGGTGAAATGCCATTGCCACTGAGCTCTCTTCCATCATAATGTATCTAAGTTATATGCGAGAATTCCTTGCTGGTTGTGTTGGAATGTTATGCATGCAGTTAATTATGTTTGTATTTGCGCATTTCATTAAATGTAGTTCGTCGTAGGTGGCTTTTGAGAACAGTCTCCTCAGTGAAATGAAACATCGACACATGCCTGCCGCTTTGTTTGTTGTGTGCTGTGGTCCGCCATTTTGTTTGACCAACGCGAAGCGCGAACGAAGAAGTATTTACGTTGTGAAGTTAAAATTTGTTGGTTTCAAGAAATTTGCCCAAGTGTTTTGCTAATTGAATAAGTCAAAAAATAAATTATGTTGTATCAGTGGACGACAAAAGTGATTTTAGTGAAGTAATCCAAAGCTCGCCACGTGTTTAGAAACTCGAAGTGAACAGTAAGTTTTTGAGTTCTGTAAATAATGTTTTCTTAAATTGTTGTTAGAATATTTGATATGTATTTAGCCTTTTAAAAAACCTTGTTTAACCCTAATTTGTTTTATTGAAACACTAACGATTTTTACGTGGGAAGATAAATTTGCTGAATATGTTAAGATTGTGCATTTCGCACATCGGTATTGACAGTGACGTATTTATTGCGTTTTGTTCTTGCGAGAGGTTTTCAAATGTACGTGGCCTAAATAAACGCCCTTTTAGTGTAGTTCATTATATAAAAAATGCAAAAAAAATTATGTGTTGAGTATTTCTCGCACCAGTACAAACAGCGACACATTCCTCACATTTAGTTCTTTCGATGAAGTTCAAACTTAAGAGTAAATTGAATGTTATTTCCGTACGAACATAATTTTCCACTGCATCAACGACTGAAGTGGCAGTCTGTCAATGCCTGTCATTGGATTCCCAGTTGGTTTGCAAAGGTCGTTTTCTTTACCAACAGAACAGCTGTGGTGGAGAGATCGATCGTGGCCGCACTTCTTTTCGAGAACCGTCAAAATTTACTGAACTTATATGAAAGGAGAACATGGAGGGTTCTTTGGAATACAGTATACTTGTTGCCGCGCAAGTGGAGACGACTTTTTATGATTTTACTTGTGCCTCTGTGACTCACGAGCAATCTTCGCTCACGACTTCGGCATTGGGTATGCGCGCGCAGCCTAGTCGTTTTGTTGTTATAACTGGAACTGTTGTGTTGAATAATCACAAATGTGTACTATGATTTTCACACAATACTGCTTTAGAATTATTAAACATTTTCGTTGTCTTTTATTTACTATATGTTCATGCCCATTGTAGACAATCGTCAACATGTTGCAGAGAAAGCTCGTACTGTACTCTGCAAGGCTCAGTGTCCAGTGATCTTCCCTGTGGATAACTGACTCGTAAACCAAGCTACTGCGCTACGTTATGACTGGTTCATATCACTGACCACCAAGCACTATCACTACCGTTTAACGTTTGTTCCAACGAAACAAGATCTTTGCCAGTTTAAGTACAGCACGTATCAAAAATTATAAACTAATGTGGTAATGAAAGGGTTGATAGTATTAATCGCTCTTTCTCGAAAGAAAATAAACAAAATTACTCTACCGCCTTCTCTCTCTGATTTGCTAAATCTTTAACATTGTAGGAAACCTTGCATGGAAACGTCCAGCAGATGGCCATAATCTGCCATAGGACCATCAATAGAAGCAGCCATGCAGGCTTGCAGGGGATCCTCCGTGGTGTACGGCGGAGATGCCAGCGCGCTCTACTCCGCTCGGAACGTCTTCTACCTGCGCGCGGGCCGCAGAGGGAGAGAACGACAGGTGTGCACTCCCTCCGCCAACCCGAACACGCGGGGGAAAGGTTTATTATNCAACCGCGAATCGATGTGCGCGTCACGTGAGAGCGCGGGGTGCGTGACGTCACCAGGTGGGCGCGCGGAGTGACGTCACCAGGGACCGGGCTGCAGCGAGCCAACTGTGCCAGTCGGTGACTGACTACCCTGCAGTGAGCACGTGTCCTCGGCGACCCTGTGTGCGGATACACTGCCAGCCTCCCACGCGGATCTCTCCAGGTAAGACACCTCACCGACAACATTCTCTATCACGTCTAGCTAGCTTCAACACAAGCATGCACCACAACTCGCATTATTATTAACTAGCTCCGCTCGCGTGGACTACACAATTATTGTTTAGGTTATTTTTCGTTGAACGGTGCTAATTACATTTATTTCTTTAATAAATATTTGTGGGGAAACAACAGCTTGAATTTTACGTATTTATTTATTGAGAAATTAAATAGTGAAAACGCTTATTAGTATTTCTCTGTTTTAGATAGATATATGCTACCGCGGAGGTTTTTTTTTAGGTCTTTTTATTCTACACAATTATTTACTACATGTTATTGTTGCATCTTTAACGGTTTAGACAGCGTATTGCAAGAGAGCGCACTGGCGGCAAACTTTTTCCGACTTAATTCACTATTATCGTCACTGCTTATTCCTTATTATGTTACTTTACGTAACAAAATATATACTAAAACCTGGCCAGAGAACATAGCTATGAATAAAAAAAAAAAAAAAGTAAATCGCATAAGTGGTTCTCGAGTGATAAGCGCACTAACAGACATACAGAAAGAGAGACGTTGAGTTTTATAATATGTATAAATATACACTATTCACGGTAAATGAACACTTTTGAGGCCGTAGTTACTTTTTCCTTTCCGCAGTTTTTTTTTAAATCCGTTAACCACCATTATATATATATTTATTTATTTATTGCCGTGTAAGTAATAAACACAGTGTGCATATTCTACCGCGCTGGGAAGTTAACATCTAAGGCTAACATGAAATATATTTATTGACTATTATTCCAAATGAGAGGGCTTTCAAACAAAATAGCTGACTTTACCGTGAATAGCCGATAGTCAGCATGGCCGTGCTTGCTATTCGCAGTGAACGAGCGTATTTAAACTGAACTCACGCTTACGCACAAAAGTGAAAGTTGTTCGTTCCCCAGGTGAGCTTCGTTGGAGTTTTCATTTGTATACGAACTGCCTGCCGCGTTGCGTGAACTACGCTTTTGTTAGGCTTCAACACCAACCTCCAGCACTTACGAACTTTGACGGATTAGAAGAAATGCCAGCCGTTTGCAAGCAAACGTTTATTTTAGATCTCTGCAGCTACGCGACGAAACATTTTCGCTTTTCCGACCAACAATTTTAGGTTTTCCGAGTTTGAATTACCGTACACACATCACCAAGTTATTTTTAATTTAAAGGTGTCGGATAAAAATTTACGATAAATACTATAATCGAAGGCGGCAAGTTTTTGGAAGCCGATATGTATACAGAGTGATTCTAAAATCATGGGACAAACATTGAGGGGTGGTAGAGCTCACTAAAACAAACAATTATTGTATAGGAATATATGGGCGGAAGTGACGCGTTGAGGCACAAACACAAAAACATAACACATTAACGGAAACATAAAATGTTCATTAGCAGCATACTTAACGAGTGATTCCGTACAGAAAATGTTAAAACAGTTGCTGGAAATGCATCCACCAACAGTCACGCATGCTTGGCGACCTCTACATATGGCGTGATTGGCTGACAATGGTGGCGTGCGTGAAATACCCGGCGTATTTGAATCTGTTCGCCAATCACTCCATCGACGCTACCAAGCTTGCATTACTGTCGGTGGTAGCAATTTTGAGCAATTATTATAAACATTGCTGTAAAAAAGGCATTTAGCGGCGACGTTGTAAATAAACAATGTGTTGCATTTCATGTGTTATTTTTGTGTTTGTGTCTCAACGCGTCACTCCCGCCCATATATTCCTATACAATAATTGTTTGTTTGAGTGAGCTCTACCACCCCTCAATGTTTGGCCTATGGTTTTAGTATCAGCCTGTATAAAAGCCACGCTGCATTTTATTTTCCGCCAACGTAGTGAACAAATACTATGTCACGATAATGCGTTTCTAATTAAGCTGTTTCTGATGCAGAAATGTTAGACGAATACAAACATCATTTTGGCAAAACATTTAGTCAGAAAGTTGGCTCAAACCGCGGTGTAGGCTCGCCAGTATTCTATATATTTCTTATACATTGGTGTCAAGGAAACCTGCACACTATTGGATTATTGTCTCTCACTCCATCTGAAGGACTCATGGTAATTTGTAAAATGTCCTGTATAGAATATCGTCGTGTGCTCACTGCTGTACCCGCTTCATAAGACCAGGTGAACACGAACGATAATTCTGAACTTAATTCCTTAAATATAGATTTGTTTCCTGCTTGTTTTAGTGAAGGAAGAGTAATTAAAACACGGACTGCGGGAAATGTTTCTTTGCACTCTTGCTACAAGGCCAAGTACGACATTAAGTAGGAAGTTCTGACTCGCGTGATCCTGCATTACGGCTGCAGATGGGAACAATAACTATTATGTATTAGTGGCGAGTAGAGTGAGCATTATCCGGCTACATTGAACAGGGATGCTGGGAATGTCGCTCCCTCGCTGCTGCTTCAGTGCAGAGGATTTATCTGAAGCACACATTCCTTTCATAACATCGAGGACAGTGTTCAGTATAGCCGGCGTGATTTCTGACATCACTCGTCGTAGCACAAACCTAGAGCCACGTGCGAATACCTGTTTGATTTACAACACTGCTGGAGTCTAAGCGGAAAGGCAGTTAGTTAACTTCAATTGTGTGTTACCTGGAATTAGCAGCGGATTCACGATTACTCACGCGGAACGAGATAGCCCGAGGGTTACGTGGTTCGCTGAAAAGGAACATGCGTTGCTGGGAACGTATTTGAACTGCAGTCGGACTGACTAAGCTCGCGCGGTTTCAGTCGCCTGGCGTTTGCTGACCTACTTGTGGTTCGTTGGTGTGCCGCCGCCGTTGTAGGCCAGAGAGGCTTCTCCGCTGGTGCGGCGTTCTTCACGACTCCCGCGCTGCTGGCGCTTGTACATGGTTGCCATTCATCTGGCAAACACGGCAATAAGGGAATTTCGAACAAGTCAGCTAAATATCAGGCAACTCTGCGCTATATTCGGCAGTTCTGTCATAAACCGTGCACCGCTATCAGAATTGTATAAAATTGTTTTGATGATTGTAGACAAAATGCTTAACTGCTGTAAATGAAAATGGCATTATTGATGCGTGGAAAACCGGGAAAATTCATGGAAATTAGATAGTGATCTTCTGTAAGAAGAGGGTTGCCTCTGGTTCCATAAAGTCCCTTTTTTTCCAATATATTCCTTAAAGTCCTTTTTGTATTTTTACAAATGAATTTCAGTAAAAAATCGGAATGTTACTTAATATTTTTCAGGAATTTGTTATGCGTTACTTACTTACAGTTCATCTCCACTAGGTCCCTTAGTTGTCGGAGTTACCTTGTGTTATTACGTGACGTAATAAACATGTTAGGTTTCCAAAGTAACAAACAGCCATGGCAGTAGTCGAAGCTGCTTTAGCAGTGCCGCTTGGAACAGGGAGAACTTAGGTGTGTTGGATAATGTCGAGCAAGGAATAGTTCTTTGGAGAGAGCAGTCTTTAGCACAACCTGGCGAGGCCACTGCTTCGCGCTCTCGCTCTGTGGAATTGAGACAATCGCTCTCTCGTTCCTCTCCGACGTCATGCAGACAGTTCATAGCTGTGGTAAATAACATATGTTCAAAATAATTCACAAATGATTAATACTCTACCAGAATAATTATTAGCGCATAAAAAAATTCTTTTTGTTTTACATATTGCCGTCGTGTTGCAGCAAATTGACAAAAAAACGAGACTTCGTCAGATATCCGTATTTATATTTTTATAAATGCATGTCACGTAAATTATTTCGTTGTTTAAAACAGTTTAAATTATTCGTTTACAGGTAAAATGCGAGGAGGTTTCGACTCAGAAAACTGCTGTAACTTAATTCAAACACGGAAATAATGTAAACAAATATGGCGAACCGAGACGACGGGAGAGCGTTCCCTCTGACGTGGTTGCGAGAGCGAGAGCACGAGAGAGCGCTCTCTGGGCCGACTGGGACGCGGCATAAAGTGAAGGCGCACGAATGTGGTGCGCTGTCCTTTGTAAGCAGCCTTTGGGAAATGTCACCGCCCGACCTGCAGTTCATTTAACGGCAGGCTTGCGCACAGAGAATGAAGATGGCAGAGGGAAAGTAGTTCCATGTCTCAACGTTGAATTAAAAGTATTAGGTAAACATGTGTGAATACTAAAAATTTTTATTTTTCTTTCTGTTTTCTTTTGACGCATATAATGACATATTTTCACTTGACCGACACATGAATGAAGTGATGAAACGAACGGCAGTGCTAATTTTTCGTATGGTCTAAAGGGCCTCCCACAATTGAGCAGATGCGTCTGTCCGAGGTGACCGCGCTGTTGCCGATACAGCGTTTGATTGGTTCACGTGACCTGTGACGTCAGATGCTGAAGGTGCGGCGCTGACCGACGTCTTTCGAGGTCAGACATGTCGGTCTGACATCACAGCCGAGACCAATGAGATGCTTTGTTTACAAACAGAAGTGAGAAAGCGCGCGGAAAGTTACGGTTCGTACATAACCTATTAAATAGCTTACAGATTCGTTTGGTTGTTTCGATATGAATAGCTAGACTGTTTGCTAAGTAATGCAGTGGCGGCTAAGGTGATTTCTACGTAATATAAATGACAAGCAGTATTATACACGGCGAGTAAATGTAAACAAAAATGGCTACATGATTTGGGTATTTTGTTGCGAACTATGTAGTTGGACGGGAGACGCCCACGCCGGACAGGTCGTAAATAGTCCGCCACATTCCGGAAGCAGGTCGTGAAAACTGGCGCGGCTTGCTGGCCGTCTCCAGCCCACACTGAACACGACCGCCAATGGCAGTTCACGAGACCTGCCTTGCAAACAACAACCGACCATCCTCTTGTTGCTACCGGTACTGGTGTCTCGTTACTTGTCTTAGGGACAGGATGTCGTGTTTTGGACGACCTGTGTGCTAGACTCCGCAGTCCTGTATGTTTTCGAAGCTCAGTTTTTCCATTGGCTGCTGCCCCAGTGTGATGGCTAGCTTGACCTCAGGTCAAGAGGTACGGGGTTCGGTGCTTCTTTCCTTGCAGGTCTTTTGTCATTGGCTCAGAGTTCACCTGGCCGTTTCTATCAAACTGTGATCCAGTGTTTAGAATCTAGCTTGTCTTAAAATTAATTCGCGAAATTTTTTATTCCCTCACTATCGGTTTTCCACGGTGAACTGAGCACTTTTGAGTTGATGAGTTGATTTGAGACATTCGGGAGGTCTTGAGAGCGAATCAGGGCGAAATTAGGTGGGAATGGAGCAACGCCGGAATGCAGGAGCGGGGAAACGGGATATTCCCGAGAAAACCCACCGACCAGCGGCATCGTCCGCGCGATCCGAGATTGCAATGGGCTTGTTCACTTTGTTCATGTTCAAGTCAAGCAAAACTGTGAAATTAATAAAAATTAAACTACAAATCTGCATTTGCAAATATGTATGCATGTCCTTGTTTGACAGTTCCAATATTTACAATAAAGTCTGTATCACACATTCATACAGTCTCACCTTAGTTCAGTCCAGATTACACCAGTCCGAAATGTTCTATTATCTCCGAGCGCACACACACTGTAAAAGAATTTCCTAGTAAACGCCCCAAACTGTAATGGAACATTGCTACATAGTATGGAAATACTATCATATATCAGGCTGCAAATATAAGAATGTTTAGCACCGCTACAATACATAATTGGTAACTTCCCTACGCATTTGATTGTTTCCGTAGCAGATGTAGGAACGCTACCATAGAATGTATGGGAAAAACTTTACCATCCGCTATTTCTCACTATATGTATACACTGGTCTGATATATTTGCGAACAATTTCATAGAGTGCGTGCACACATCGGGTATCACGTCCTCTTCGCCGATGTCCCTCGCTCCACCAGACTTCGTCCAGTTACCAACCTTCAGCCAGATGGCTACCACAATGACTCCTGATCCTCCGGCCGCGGCGGTATTTGTAGCGTCGCAGGCCATTGCCGAGAAATTGGTCCAACAGCCATGTTGCGCCGAGGGACATGACTACCAGAATATTATTGCTCATCCTCCCAAGCCGCGTGGTAGGGGGTAAGGGGTTGTGACGCCAGCCACATCAGCTGTCAATCATTCCTCTGGTCGCCGGTTGACGAAGCTGTGATGGAAGTCTGCCTGGGGGAGGGGAGGGTCGCCCCCTACAGTGCCGGACCTTGCACAACCAGGCAATGCAGAGCCTGCATCCAGTGAAGGGGTCCACGTGAAACTGTATGTAAACATACTGCGAATACGCTTAATTGATTAGTAAACAAATATATATTTATTTCAAACTTGCTGAAACGCAATTCAAGCACCAAGGAAGACCTCCCCTTATCCATTTTGGATTCTTGGTGTTTCTAGTTTGTTTTAAACTAAAGTACTTATATACCCAACCAGCTATTGTCCTTACACTACAGGAACTGTGAACTAGTAGTTACGTCACAATTTTAATTCTGCCAAAATTTGGCGAAAGCAAAATTGTGACAAATACGAATTCGTAGTCCAGTCGTTATAACTACTGCTGCATAACATCAAGTAACTTTTTGGGTAAAATTTGCAAACGAAGAGAAATAACACGTCATATTACGATGCAATACAACATTCAACACATCTATTTTATTGCAAACACTATTTCGAAGCTCTTCAGCATAGCTGGAAATATTCTGGGCGAATACCTCCGAAACTAGTATAGAGCCTTGCATTGAAATTTTCTGAACACTTTTCGTCGCCAGTAAAATTATAGGGTGGTAAATTGTGTAGGCTTCGACGGAAAGCGTACACTGCAGTTCTGAGCCCTGCGCGTAGCGGCGACGAAGCACTGTATGTATGTGCCAGTGTCGCCCTAGTTCTTAGTTGTGTGAATATAGGATAATGTAATTGTGAGCACGCGAGTTTTAAAATTTCAAATTTTAGTTACATAGGGCTTATATGAACAAAATAATGTATTTGTGTGTATGAAATGGGCGCTCATGCAAAATATTGATGTTCTGAATGAAATATTAGCCCTGCTTGCTTCTCTGGGGCAGTGTAGTTTAATTAAACTTAACCGATAGATTATTTATTCTGTCAGCAGCGGGAAAATATTGAATTGGTATGTTCTGGTCCTGGAAGAAGATCAGGGAAAATTGTAAGATTCTGACTCTAAAAAGGAAAATTCAGGGAATTCGAAAATGGAATTTCAGTGGACACTCCAAAAATACTGATTTTATTTAATTATTTTAATACTGTTTCCTAAAATTATAATGACACAGTGAANCCCCTTCTCTCTCTCTCTGGCAAGCAGCGGAACGTATAGATCCGCTCATGTGGTCTGTTTGGTTTCAATTTGCAAGATAATTATTAACAATATTATTATTCCAAGAATAACAACACATAACATTTAAATTAAATTATGTGATGTCATTGTCCCCCCCCCCTTCCCCTTCTATCTTCCTTCCAATCGACCTTACTTGTCATTGGAACCAGTTCTCTGTATTCACATGTTCGCTGTCCAGGTCGCAGATGTTTGTATAGTATTCGCAATGCTTGTTCCCAGCCAACTTAACTGGAGACTACAAGTCAGTGTGTAGCGTATAGTCCATTCACGGTTACTTCCAACTTCTCTGATCTACTTCCAGGATATCCTTCCACCTCGTGCGAACAAAGCTCAACTAGTCTAGGGAATTACACCAAAGGGACAACGCACCGCATTCGTGCGAACTCAATTTAATAATATTTTGCATGAGAACACAACTATTTCATCACTGTTTTTATTAATATGAATTATGAATGAAATATTATAATTTATAAATAAAATGTAAGTAAAAGTTCAATTTAACCAAAAATAAGAAACTTTTATACTAAAAAAAAGTATAGAACGCATGTGACATTTGACATATTTAGAAAACAAACAAGCACGTCATACATAGGCTTATTTTTCAAAGGTTTCATTCAAAAAGTATGAAAAAACCGCGAATAGACTGTATATGTGAATGCTTTTCACAGTTAGTTGAGCACTTTTGAAATCAACCTTTGAGAAATGGCACTGCCCCTACCTGCGTGTACACTGCCTGGCATGCGCCCTGTAAAGTTGGTAACGACGAAGGGAAAGTAGTTCCATGTGTAAACGTTGAATTATAAGTGATTGGTAAACAAATGTTGATACTGAAATTATTTATTTTTTGTACGTATATCAGTGTAATAATTAACACATTCGTAATTATAATTTCACAGTTTCACTTGACCGAAGCATGCATAAAGTGATCAGTCCCATAATTATACAAATGGCGGAATATTACACAACGAGCATTCTAGTCGATCCTAAGCAGGACTTTCAAAAGCTCTCTGTTTACCGTGAACAGCCTGCAGTTAGGGACACTGCATTTTTTCAGAGTTGATTAGAAAAGTGCTGACTTGCTACGTCTTTACAGATGACATATTGACCACGCTAGGTGTTGGCATGGGAAGTATTCCTCGACCCGCTCGTATGTGAAAGTGGCGGCATGCGTATTGTCTTGTTTGCTAGCAGATTCGTGTTCGAGCGTCGCCGGTGGAATTCATTTGGAGGTTGATTTATCATCTCCACTACTGGAAAATATCAATACAATTCCTTCCCAGTCCTAACTCATTAGGTACAGAGCTTGATTATTCACCGTGCATAATGGAGGGACTGAAGGAAGATTCAGTTTTGAATGAAGGCCATTTTGAAACCACTGACAAAATGTTGCTCGTAGCTGAAGGTGGTAGGAGAGTGGCTTCTAGTGAAAACAGAACTCGACTGTGCACTAACAAAACTGGCAGAAAAGTGCCATTTGTATTGCATATTAAAGAAAAATGTTTTATAACACTGTAAATATTTTTTCTAGTATGCACTTGTTTAAATGTTCTAAAAAATAAGTTGATAATTATATTTGTAATTTATTTTTAAGCGTACTTACATTCTGGGCGCTTGAGAACACATTCTGGAAGAAAACCATCTGGGGCAAACACAATAATTGATTTGGTTTTGGGTAAATAAATATTGGCAATAGTTTTTAAAAAAATATTTTTAATAATTGATGTTAGGGACATTCGTTTCAGTTACGAAAATGATAACTTTCGTTCAGAAATAGATTTGCATTAAATTAACTATTTAAAATATTTCTAACTTCATTACTAATTTTTTTAAATACAATTAGAGTAATTACGATGAATATAAATAGGCTCAATTTTTTATTTAAACAGCTGTTATTAATTCATTTTTTATAACAATTAAATAATTAAATTCAATTTAAATATCCTTTAATATAATCAAATATATGCTTTATTTTTTACATGCAACATAAATCGTACTGTTCTGACAACATTGAAGTGTGCGTACTAACACGTGATGAGTTGACACCGGCGAGCGGGAAGTACAGAGCGAGAAAGAGAGAGAGAGAGAGAGAGAGAGAGAGAGAGCTAGTCCGCGGAACAGGTTTTAGAAACGTTTGCAACGGAAGATAGCGCAGTACGTTAACTCCTCAAATAAAACTGGTCTCGGATCACGTTTCTTAAAGGAGATCCCGTCTATCTAACTCTTCTTCGCCTTTCGTCGGAAATGGACGTAGTCCCGTAATTTTCTACTCACGCTTTGCCGTAGAAGATGTCGAATTTGTTTGAGTAGCGTGACTGGAGACCCGATGTAATGGAAGTACGTTTCTGGTACTTTGAGGACGATCGTGCCGTGCCGTCTGTGTTGATGTGGATAACGTGGTGGCGTTTTGTAACTGTTTCCTTGTTCACTCCGCCAGCATGGAGAGAGTGTGCAGAGATCTGGGCGGCTCTCAATACGACTATGTATCGAAACATTTTCTGTGGAATCGTTGTTTGCGCGAAAACGCGCATCTCGGTAAATAAAAGTTCTGTAAATATGAAGTTTGGCGGGGGAAACGTATCTATGTATCTATCTTTTCACTTTTATCATATTAAATGTATTCATGGAGGGAAATAATTGTGAAAAAGGTTAAATATTGCATTATTAAAGCTTACCTATGCAGTTTCCTTAAGAAGTAAGAGAAAAGTGCGATTATATGCACGTAGTTGGATCTGTGGGCTTGCATCGCGTGTAATAAAGTCCCGGAGTTACAGATCTAGTTTGCACAGTACAGCACACTGCACGCCTTGCGCATAGGGGCGATGAGGCGCTAGCGGTGCGTGTTAGTGTCGCCCTTATCGCTACCTCGCTTCTTGACCTTGAGCGCACAGCTTCATAGTCCTACCTGCTGGCAGCTGCGACATTTTAATAGATAATTCCATGTGAAGAAAATTTCGCCTCAGTGCGTTGATTTTAAAGATAGGCGTTTCAAACAAAATGTATTCTTCACGAACGTTTTAGAAGATCCCCACAAGCGTATATTTTCAATATACTCGTAAATAAGCAGTATGTACTTTTTTTTTTGTAAAATAAACATAATTCCTTGCATACAGGCTATAAATGTTATGAAAACATCTCCTCCTAAAAATTCGCGAAGAATATATTTTGTTTGAAACGCCTATCGTTAAAATTAACGCACTGAGGCGAAATTCCCTTAACGTGGGATTTCCTATTTAAATTTCACAGCTGCCAGCCAGAAAGCAGTGCCTTTAACATCGAGGTCTTGCGAGTCAATAAGAGTGGCATGAGGTGAGTATGGAGCAGCATCGGTATGCTGGGGCGGGGGAAACTGGAGACCCCCGAGAAAACCCTCCGACCAGCGGCATCGTCCGGCACTATTCCCACTTGCAAAAATCGGGGTGCGACCCCGCCGGGTGGGAGGCGAGTAGTCTAACCGCTACACCACCGTGGCCCCATGGAAAGAGAGTTGGTACTCCTCAGACTTTGAGTCTTATTTGCTGGCCGGATTTGTGGACACTAACGATTATTTGTTGCAAACTACACAGCAGGAACATTATTTCGCCTCAATTCATCAAACTTTTATCTATACCATGTGGAGTAGAACAAAAAAAGTTTGTATGGAAACATAATGGGCTCATTCGATTGTATTACGTTGGGGGCGCCAAATAATCCACGAGGAGGTGACACGTGAAAACAATGTCGACGATTAATATTCCTAATATATGTTAATTGACTGAAACACGGAGATTAAACTGGTACCGTTATGATTTATGAAATTATGTTAATAGGAAACAACTTGTTTGTAAATACTCTTGCTATTTATTTAACATCTAAATTTTGGGAAGGGCCACGTTTTCAAGCACCATGACACCAGATTCTCTACAAAACTCTCCCCTCCTCAAAATTATATAACTGTTCCGACGCCCTTGATAGTAAAGATACCTATTTTGCAATAACATTAATTCAACTTATAAATGCTTAGTATTGGCTACGCACAATCGTAAGTGATTAATAAGAATAATGTAGGCCCTAATGATATGCTGATCACTGTTAATTGAGCCATTTGAAATTAACCTCTGGAAAATGCCACTGCCCCTGACTGCAAGTATCGTAACGGGCACACTGACTGGGATGCGCCCAGTAAAGCTGGCAACGGCGCCTTCGTGTTGAATTAAATGTGTCACATAAACAATTGTGAATACTGAAATTACTTCTTTTACATACTGTTTTTTTAATGCTTATACACATATAAATTAACAGATTTGTAAAAAATATCTACTTTTTAAATATTTTGACAGTTTTACGTTACCGGCACATGATTAATTGTTAAGGGGGCTTATTCTATGTTATTCGTTTCCTCTCCTTTCGGCAAAAATTTTCGTTACTACTCGAATTTTCGTTTTCTGACGAAATTAACTACAGTATTCTAAGCACTGTCTGGGCACGGGGCAATGAGAATGGACTATGCAGTTAATTATGCCGTCTGACCCAGGCATTATCTAGGTGATGCGCCAAAGGAGGGATGGAAGGTTGTTATCGCTGATTAGGACCAATTTATCCATTTTCAGGGTGTCATTGTCAGGGTTTCCATGGGTAAGTGTTGCAGGTATTCAGTATACCAGTATTTCCAGAAAGACTGATGAATTTGTTGAATTAGTGACCACCTGTTCAATCTGTTTGTAGTTTCCTTGGTGAAGTCCTGTTCTAGAAAATGACTTGGAGTCGGGGCAGATAAGTCATTTGGATCACTGTAAATGGCACAAAGTGGTCTAGAGTTGAGCGTGGCTTCAATCTGAGTCAGTACCACGTGCATCTCTTCATACGACAGTAGCTGACAGCCCACCACTTTGCTCAACAGAGACTTAGCAGTATTGATGCCTGGCTCCCAGAGTCAGAGTCCTCCAAAGTGCGGGGCTGATGACACAATAAAATACCAAGGTGTTGTGTCTTCCGCTAGCTTGTCAGTAAGACACTTGTTGTCAGCACAGAACTCTTGCAGCTTTGATAAGTGATGATTAGCCCCTACAAAAGTGTACCACAGTCACTATGCAAGTGAGTACACTGCCCACGATGTGCAATAAAATGTCTGAATGCAGCAAGAAAGGTTTTAGATGACAAATCAAAAGCAAACTCTGAATGCACTACCTTTGTGGCAAATCATACAAAAAGACAAATGTATGCCTGCAGTATGTGAGGTCTTCTTGTTAGCACCATAGTAATTGGGATTGGTCCAGCATAATCAACACCAGAGGTGAGGAAGGACTTAGTTTAACACACTCTACTGGCTGAAAGGCTTGCCATTGCAGGATTGTGACTTGTCGGACGAGCACGAGAGCAACGAATACGCTTACGAATACGACCTTGAATCACATTTAGTTCACATAGTAACCAAAATTCATGTTGCAGTAATGACTGAATTGTACTGGGCCCAGGATGAAGGAAATATCCATTGACGACTGCACTTTGGGAGAAGAATCGGATGTTTCTCATTATACGCTAGGTCTGACTGATGAAATCTGTCACCTACACGCAGGATTCCTTCTGCATCAACAAACTGCTTACCTGCATCTTATAGCAGGTGAGCAGAGTTGCTGGTCAGCCAATCTTTGCACTTTATCTGCAAATTCCTGGTTCTGATTAGCCTTGATTAGGAGCATTAATGCATGCTGAATTTCATCAGGCAAGACTGGGTCGTAAACTGAGTTTAGCCTCAGATGAAGATTTATCGTAACTCAAACTCAAATGGCAACAATTAGTTGAACCATTTTTAACTTGGAAAAATGTTCAAGTAATTCCAAAAGACATGACTTTTCTAAGATTGCTGTCAGGACAAGGGTTTTGCATTCATTATTAACAGTGGATCTGTGAATTACATGATTGCTCTGCGACCATTCGCTCTTTGGTTGATGCAACCACGATGGCACAGACCACCAAAGTGGGTGGTCTACTAGCTGTCCAGCGGTAAGGCCTCGAGACGTAGTCATTAGGATTCTTGTATCTGAGTCACCTGGTTTGCGACATATGTCTTCCAAACATAAGGAAACGTCTTTATCCAGGAAATTGCAACAGATGAATCAGACCAAGCATATTTGCTGCCTAACTGTAAGACAGGTGTAAGGATATCGAGCAGCAAACGTAAACACTTACGAGGTAAAACAGCAGCATACAACCCCAACCTGGGAAGAGGAACTCTCTTTAAAGGAGCTACCTTAGTTTTAGCCAATAGTAAATGAGTGGTGATCGTACCAGATTTAGATGCAGCTCGAAGATACACAACAGCAGCGTAGCCCTTCTCCGAACTCTCAGCGAATCCATGTAATTCAAAAGATACATCTGAGAGGCATCTGACTGAACAGTGGAGTAACTGTTCAAAACTTGTTCCATCTGGCAATTATATCAGGCAGCTCTGTGGAATCCCATTCTACTTGAGCAAACCAGAGTAACTGAATAAGGTGTTTTGCAAATAATGTCAATGGTGCAAGCCATCCCAACGGGTCAAATATTATGGCAATATCTGATACCTCATTTTGTGTACACTGAAGGAATGGGTTGCAAGTTATAAGAGAAGGCATCAGGGTTGGTGCTCCAGCGTAAGCCTAATACCTTCGCTAAAAGAGTATGTAGAATGGACATCTTTTGGTGGCCAGTCATAAAGCAAAGTTGGACAATTACTTATAAATTTTCGAAGTTGAAAACCCCCATGGTCCAGCAGTTGCTGAAGGTCTCGTCTAAGCTTGAGGGTAGTGGTTAGGCCATTGGCACCACCGACCACATAATCAACATATGTGCTCAGAAGAAGTGTTTTAGTAGCATCTGGAAAATTGATCTCGTCTCATCTTGTGCCAGCTGTCTCAGCGTCCTAATTGCTAAGTACGTATCTGAGCAGACTCCATAAGTAACAGTGTTAAGCCAATAAATGTCAACTGGTTGCTCCTCTGACTCTCCAAAAGATTCGTTGATAATCGCGATGCTCGGGAAGTACAATGATCTGCCGATACATTTGCTTAATATCTGTAGTGAAAACAATGTGTGGAATTACGGAATTAAGCAAAACAGTAACTATGTCTGTCTGCAACTTTGAACCAGTTAGAATGACATCATTCAGAAACACACCCATGTCTGTTTTTGATGAAGCATTAAACACTATGTGTAGCTTGGTGTTAGCGTGTTCTGGCCTTTGCACTCAATGGTGTGGCATATAGTATGCGTTCACACTTCCCAGGTCACCTTCTTTTACATGGCGCATGTGTCCAGCAGCCAGGTAGTCTCGCATGAAGGCAACGTAATCTGATTTCACCTCTGGTTGTTTTCTCTCAAGAGTGACAACAGCACAGAGCAGAAGAGGCTGGATCTCCCAATATTGGCTCGGGAGATACAAATGGTGGGGCTACACTGTACCTACCTGTGTTAACTCGAGTGCAGCCTTCAATGAACATCTTTTCACATAACACATCTTCTAGGGCTGGTGGTAATGTGACTGCAGGCAGTTATTCAATTTCCCAAATTTTTCCAACACTTCATCCAAGGTGAGCTGCTGTGCATTTTAGATGAAGGCCGAGATACCTGGCTGGAAATCTGTGTTAATCTGGACACGTCCCATTAGCACCCAACCCAGCAACGCATCAATAGCAGTTGATGTTCCTGGCAGGGGGGCAGTAACTTTCTTCCCTGTTAGAAGCCGAGGAAGTATTTCTGCATCCAGAAAATTGTCAATTTATTTTGGTGTAGCAAAGGTGTTCCCAAGCATGTGGCTTAAGAAATGTTGAAGGAACATGTGAGGTAATTTGTGGCAAAATTAGGGCATTAATGGGCAGATGTGGCTCCTTCCTTACAACTAGGTGTTATGATACACGAGGCAACACCTTCCGCACTGGTAAACGAGGTGTGGGCAAGTCCATGAAGTGGAATTGATAGGTTTTGATGCTTGATACATAATAGTTGTGATTAAGTATGAAATTGGCTTGGCTGACAGAGCCAATCATAACCTCTAACATGCTGGCAGTTTCCACAAACATCCTGAACATAAGTAACAGCTGTGGATAACATTACAGCAGGTGGCTGCGAATCTCTGGAAAAGGAATACAGAACACTAAGGGTGCTGTCCTCATTTGAAGGTGTATCAACAGGCACTTCACCATGAGCTGACTGTAACACTGTGGTAGTGAGTTCATCTGATGGGAAATGCAGCATTGTGTTATGATGCGCATTACAAAATCGACAAAATTTGTTCGATGGGCAACTCTTCACTTGGTAAGCGGCTTGAAGGTAGTTTGCCCTTTGCCATTAAAAAACGTGCGTGAGGGTTCTTTTGCACATATTCAGAGCATCTGTGGGTGGTATGATCACCCTTACGAAGGCAACACTTTTCTGGAAGGATCCTAACAAAGAAACTTCCTGACGAAGTACGATGATGCTCAGGCACTTTGCTATTGTTAATTGATTTACGCTGGCTATACTTCTGAGATGTACCGACAATGACTTCTCTCGATGTGCTGTTTTTTTTTTTTTTTCAAGAAAATCTGTAAAGTTATTCAATGTAGGGATGTCGAGTTAATGAACCACTAGTTCCCATTGTTTTCTTAATGTCTGGTCCATGCGTTTCTCCAACAAATGCAGCAGCAACATATCCCATTGATCTACTGGCAGGTCCAATGCCTTCAAAGCAGCTACATTATCAATGATAGTAGATAGCAAGCCTCGCAAGGACTGGGCTGAATCTGTAGTGGCCACAGGAACTTGCAAAAGTGCATCTATATGATTTGTCATGATGACCCGTTTGTCATCATAATACTTAATCAATAGAATGGACAGAAAGCTAATATTTTAAGTATGTGAAACTCTCCACATGACTAAGGTCCTTGTTATCTCCAATCAAGGTAGTGAACAAATTGGAATAATTTAACCAACCTTTGATTTGTCCATAAATGTGGGGAACTTGATGACTGCTTGCTCAACTCGAGCATGCGACTGGGTGGTTGTTCGCTGTTCTGATGGAACTGATAGCTGCTTTAGCGACTCGGCGACACACATAACCTTATAATAAGCATAATCGAACTTTTCAAGCCGCTTGCTGTGTTCCACCTTGTTGAAATATGTGTCATCACCATGTGCTTCGATTAGAAGACCATCCTCGTAACTTGTTTTGATTGACGGTAGATCGCAGCAGGTGGCTTGCAACAACCATTTTTTTTCGAGGGGTCTTTGAGGGCTCGATCGGCCATCAAGGAGGCTCTGTGCATACGATTTTCTTCTCGTAGCAGTAGCAAGTCTGGCTAACGCTGCCATTGTTCTTGCGGAGTTTCAGAACTTCACAAAACTGTAATAGTAAATATCACCGAAGTTTACAACGATAAATAAACGTGCGAAGTTCACATACGTATGCACGCGATTCACTGTGACCTTCAACAATTCTTCCAAAATCACGTGAAAACCAGCCGGCGTGGTAGGTCGTAGGCCGAACTAAATGCTGCTCATCAAGCCACGCGAGAATGATAAACGAAAGTATCGAGCAGCAGAAAGATACTCAAAAACTTGAAATGTTAATGATCCTGCCCGGAGGACCAAAATGTCGGAATGGGACAACGCGAATGGACTGTAGTTCATTACGACGACGTTTAAAGATCACGCACACCGAGACAACACGCGCCGACGCCATATTGCGCACAACTAACACTTTTTTTGTTCATTTGTCTGTTTAGTTAATATGGCGGACAATATGGCGTTCACAAAGAGTGGGTGGAACAAAACAAATTTAAAAGTTGTCTATAATGCACACCACACGAAATACACAAGTCTAAACAAGCACCTTTATATTTTCGTTTGACGTCACTATGTTAGGTATCACACTCGAAATAATAACGAACCCTTCGGGCTCTCGTTACAGAGTGTGCACGCAATTGAGCGGTTTCTCACATGGAATCTGATTTTTCCGTGTTGCAGTTTTGCTTTTTAAGACCATGCTCTTTCGTTCATTAATTTTAACATCAAGATTCCAAAATAAGTGATGGGTAACAAACTAGATGTCATTTTTCTACAATATTCTGTTAATTCCATTGAGTTATTAATTTTTACGAAATGGTTTCCAAGAGACTAATTTTGTTTGTACCTCCAAAAATACTTTACAGTTAAGTGCTGCCTATCGGTTCATTTCCAAGTTACATTTATTTTATACAAATGTTGAATTAAATTAACTTTTGCGTTCGAATATTTTATTAAAAACACTATGGAATATGTTGTTGGAACCTTCTAAACTGTTAGGATAGCGACCAGGGGTGTCAACAGGGGAGGATCACAGCGCAAGTTGCGCATAGGACATTTCTGGGGTGGGATTTTTCGTGTGTAGTTTATAAGTATTTTTAGGGGAATTTTTTCAAAACTAACATTTGAAATCCAACATTGGTGTTTGTGCAACAAACTAAACTATTAGTAAAATACTAAAACAATAGCATATCATTACAATTTTTCTAGCGAACTGGTGACATAAATGTCGTTCCAGTACAACTAGTAGTAAATGTTGTTTTCGAATTTGAAAAACTGGCCCTGGCAGCCTGCAGCAACATCCTGTCGATGAGTCTGAGGGTCCGGGAATATAAATCGTGACTGTAAGAATGTGTGTGTGCTAATCTTCTAGACCGGCGGGCGGTGGAGTGAAGGGAGTTGTACTCTGCAGTGCGGTGCTTTCTATGTGTGAGTTGGGGTTGGATTGTAATCTCGTATTCCGTGTTAGTTGTGTCGAAATGCCGATAAAATTAAACAACATTTAATGTATTAGTGTATGGACGTTATGTGTAACGCAACTCATCTAAAAGACAAATGGTTATAACATAGTAAGAAGAAACACGCCTATAAATGTAAACATTAGTTTTAAAGTGGTTGAAGCTAAGACTGGCGATGGCCGGTGGGTGAAATACACTGATTCTGAATGTTGAGCTTTGTCACATTTAGTAGTTATCGTCCGTTTGCATATGCCAAAATAAAAACCACTTTATATCAGGTACAAATTAATAACTTTTACTCGGGCTAATTAGAATTTTTGTATTACCGGTAACATTTTATTATATTTGTTGTTCTGTTATTTTACAAAAAAAAAAATACCAACCATGAATAATTAAAATATTGCGGATGTGAAAAAACTATAAGACCAAATGCAATGCTATAAAATATTCTCCCGTCTTGTGCTTATTTTTTGTTTGAATTTTAAAATGGAACTGTTAGGCACATGGTAACTTTTAAAAGGTTGATCTTCACAGTGTATTACAAAATTATTCTAACCTAAATTATGAGAAAATATACGAACTTTGGCTACTGGACATTGTTTGACAGACCGATCCCCTACTATTATAAAAATTTATATTTTAAAATAATGGCTATACATGTTGTTCAAACTAGATTAACGTCTTGAGCCGCCATTTTGGTTACAGTCATCTCATTAATTCTTTCTTTATATTACTTTTCAATAAAATAATAGCTTCAGGGAGGGTCGTGTTCTGAAATAGTTATATTTTATTTAGATCGAACGTTGCCAGGGACGTTGCTGACGATGGCCCTACAGCCGGACATAGATGTACCATAACCGTCAAGTTTGAAACCCCCAGACGAATCCCAATATATAAATACAACATTTGATATCGTGGAGGGTTGAAATGTAGACAAAATGTAAGCTGAAGCACTTCCTTCGTTTGTGACTTCATATTAGAATACTAAATTATTTTTACCACTGAATGTAAAGTTAACCGATTACATGATGTAAAAGACCCTGCGTCGTTTGCCAATATCAAACTTTCGGCGGAGGGAACACATTTGAAAAATCTAGATTTGTCTTCGATGAGTTTTCCTTCAACAGGCAGAAGAAAATTTAGCCCTGTTTGGAATATCAGCACTTTACCTATGGGACTATTTGTAAAAGAGACTGGCTAGTTTGTAGTATGATGAAGGATGCGGCTTTTTGCCTGCACTGCACTCTATTTGCTCTGCCAGGCGAAATAACGGTATGGGATACAACTGGCTGCAGATGTTGGACTGAGCATCAAGGTCAACGCTACAAACAACAGCATGACTAGTCAAAACAACGTTTATCTTCCCAAGTCGCTATAATCCAGTGTATATAGCAGAAAAGAATAGACTCTCTACTTGCTGAAGAATCTGACCAACTCGATCATCACAACAGAGAAGTGATATCTGTAATAATTGACTGCTGGCGGTATTCCGGCGAAGAAATGCTTGCATTCAGAAAAAAGGATGTTTCAGAAGGGAAATTGGTGAAACAGTTCTCACTGACAGCTAAGTATAAACCCGATTCCAGGGTGTACTTTGAAAAGATAGAAAAAACAGAAACCGAACAGGAAAATTGGAGACAAATTTTCTCAGTTACCGAAATGTATTTGATTTGATTAATGTTATGAAGTAGTAGTCTCAAAAATAGTCAACAGTATAAATTTAAGTAACACCTACTCGGTCATCCTGTATTCAACACAAGACATAAGCAAAACAGAATTCTTAGAGGTTTTGCTTTGATTTGTTGAGCACCTAGATGAGCAAGCAGCTCCCAAACAACAGAAAGAATGGTTGACCGTGTTCACAAGTGGCGACACAACAGGGGAAAGCTTAGCCTATGAAAGAATGAACACTAAACTGCTCAGGAACCAACCGTCATGGTATGGTGGGGCGAAGCATGGAAGGAGTTGGGAACATGAGGGGTCGCTGGTTCAATGGCAGAAAATCTGTAGTGTTTAGAGTGTGTACCAGCGAATTGTGTATCGCAAATTCGCTTGAGGCCAAGAAGCGCGGGCGTGATAAGGACGACATTGCCACGAGCATCAAATGCGCCAACGCCACTAAGCGCAGGGAACTGGCATGTAGTGTTCTATTCGTGCAGAGTATGTGGTAAACGTAATCTTTGAACCCAAAAACATGTATTACACGGCTATCAAAAATACCTACCGGCACCTATTGTCACTTAAAAAAAACATATATTTTTAATTAAAAAAATCATTAAAGTACTTCTTTTCGCGCATGTCATTAATTTTGAACACATGCGATTAAACAGGATATTTATTTGATCACATAATCGTTTGACTAATCGACAGGGATCACTCGTTCAGAAACGGCTTTTGTAATTGTTGGTTTGAAATGATAAAAAAATCACATACATCGTGTAACTATGTTCTTTGTGAGTGAATGAAGAGATTTGGGCGGCTCTTAATATGGAGTACTAGTTACAGGTTTGTTGGACGATTTCAATGAAATTCGGTACACTACTTTGTTAAGCTATTTTTGGTGTGTATACGTACATGATTTTGTTCATTATTTTTTAAAATTTAGTAGAGATATTTCATACTCAATTTCATTCATCTGTGGCTACATAATACGAGACCTGTTGGAAATATGTGTACGAGGTTTTGATCATGTGAACATACAACCTTCTGCTTTGTTCTCATGATATTTGGTTTACGTAAGTAAAATATTTCTGTTATTGAATAATATTTATTTGCGCCTCTGCATAAGGCCAATGTGCAGACATCGGTAAAATTATCCACTATACATTAAACAAAATTTGGATACAGATAAAAATAGGATATGACACTTTCAAGTCACTATGCTAGCTAGGATTGTACGGCTAGAAAACACCTTTACGACATCCAAGAAAGCCAAACTAATGATTAAAAAAAACTATCAAATTTTCTTTGGCGATGAGTGCAGGCTGCTAGGAAATTGCTTCCCACTCCGCACATACACAGTGGACCAGGGTAATAACTACGGGATGGGGATGGCACTTAGCAGGTGTCTCGTTATCGCTTCTCGCGATCGGATTACTGTCTCGGGTTTCTGCGTGCTCTGCTGGTGGTCGAGTCAGACCGACACACTGTGTACTGTGTACAGTGACCAGTTTGCATTTGTTGTTCAGAATATACAATCACAAATACCTGCATACTATCTTATTAGCATTTGTTCTGTTATGGAAGCATACATTTAGTAAAATGACTCGCGTAACATTGAGTTTTGCAACCCTTGGTTACGTAAAGGTTAGCTAGAAGTGGAAGAACGACTTGATTTTACTTATTGTAGTAAATAGCGAATCACTTGAAGACCAATTATTTGATAAAGTCACGAGTGACTGGGAGTGGGCTCGCAGCCATCACTGGCTCATCTCTCTCTAGACTTGAGCTAGCGTGGTCGTAAGAAGGACCGCACAAATTACTCACTCAGCAAAATAAATGAACAGAAAAGTTAAAACGAGTTTTTCCACAAAAATATTTAGTTTACAAACATTTACATGTACAATACATATTTTTAAACATTTTATTTTAATTGCAAAACTAATTATGGTTTTTAGTTATTTTCTGGCGTATATTTTTATCGCAATGAAAGTTACTTTTTGATTAAAGCACTTGGTGCATTGCAGATATATAATTTATGTAGCGATTGATATCACGTAAATGTTTATTAACTGCTGAGGTGTTTTGTATTAAAAGTGTTGCTAATGTTTTATAGTTACAGTAGGTATAGTACCGGCCATCCTGAGGCTTTCTGTTGTCTCTCCTAGCAATTTGCGCTCTAGAGATAAACAGTTGCCTGTCGCTACTTCTCTGAGCGGCTTGCTCCTTTCTAACGAGCCTGCTGCCAACGCGATGTAAAGATCTATCTCCTACCTACTGTGACAAACTCGCAATAAATAAATTGCAACAAATAATATAGCAACTGTACGGGAATGATGTAGTGGGATGCACAGCAATCTAGTAATAGCATTGACGTATAACAAATCATTTGGACTAGGTGTTGGAAATATATAAACGAGGAGGGGAGTTTGATTTGGTTAGAAGAGAAACACGCGCCGGATTCATACACACCTTCAAGTATTCAAGTACTTTTTTTTTCTTTTCGAAAAAAGTTAATTCGGAATTGTATGAGAAAAAATTTAAAACTGTAGTCTTATTCGGTGTACAGTTTTCTTTCGACATAAGCTAGTTGAGGAAATAGTAATATTATGTTTTTTTTTACACTGAGAAAACGGTTATGTTTAATATGAAAAAAAAAATTTTGCGCAGCAAAATTAATTTTTCCTATCTGTGCAACTAACTATTTTGTTCCTGAAAACATATTATTTTTTGTTCGTTTTTAGCTGTCCCAAACACGTAAAATTTGGTTGGTGCAAATTAATATTTGTATGGCTGTCCTTACACTACAGTTTCGCTTATAAACTTAAGATCCAACAGGACCGGGTTCCGAACCCATATTCATTGCTGTTGAATTCTGTCTCTTCGCAACCACGGCCATCGTAAAAGTTTTGGCAATTCACTTATTTTTATTGCTGTAGAAAGTTCAGTGCATGGCATGTACTGAAATGTCAACTTATGCACATTTATTTGATTGAAATCGTTTCACTTGGATTGACTTTGACAATGTTAAGCATAATAAATACACTAACAAACACTGCAGTCGTACAAATGACAAACGAACGCTCGAGCTGTAAATTCAAAGGAAGGCTATCAAATGACTCAGTTGCGCTACAGCCAACAATATACATGTCAGTACTGCGCCAAGCTGATTTTGTTGCTGCGAAAAGTTCTATAACAATGGACACACGTGATTGTTAGCTAACCATACGTTTATTAACTTTAAACGAAAATTTGACTTTCATAATATTGATAGTTTTGACGGTAACGAAACTAATTAGTTGAACGTACTTGTGAAATAGTTGTGTATGTATCCATAATGCGTTTAAATGATGCTGGGACAGTTATATAATTATTCGACTCAACAAGTCATGTTTAAATGGTTCGTTTGGTTAAAGGGAATAAATGCACATGTTTGGAGAAACAGCACATTGGTTGAGAGAACAAAGTATTGTTCAGTGTAAAATTGTTTTCAAGCAAATTTATTAGAAATGCAGCTAAACCTTTTTTTCGGTGTATGCTTGTATAAATCCATACAGTGTGGCTTTTTTAAGATATAAAAATTTAATTTCTTTTGTCTTTATATATGTAGAAATTTTGGTTGCAATGTGTTTTCTGGCAGAACAGTTTTATTGTGTGATGTAGTGGTCAGTTTATGCCACAGTTCATTTTGATTACAAACGTAAGTATTTATTACTCCTCATGATAGCACTTATGGCAATCACGTATTTAATATATACCCGTCCTTAATAATATGCGATTCCAACCGTAACTCTTGTTTAAATAACAATTCATACACTCGTACATATCTGTGAGCATAAAGTGTTGTTTAGTAACACAATGCCCTAGCAGAAAGAACAATGATGATTTTGGATTTTGTCATAAATATTGTATTACATTTCAATGATTTAATTGGATTATTTATTTATTCCAGTTAATTAATTCTTTTTTTTTCACTTCATTTATTTTTGTTATGACAAACACAACATGCCGGTAAACGCTGTGTTTAATTTCAATCCACCAGATTCATTGACAAATCCAAATTCCAAGTGGGCAAAGTCGCGGGCAACAAATGTGTTTCCTATCTTCTGAACACCAACGTCTGCAGATACCTGATCTTGGCGAAGAGTTCCAAGCTGCCTTGGTTTAGATGAGCTACGTGTACACCGGAGTTCCTTCGGTAACTGACCTCGTGTCTTTGAGAGAATATATTGCGCAATGTGACTTATCCAATCTGAATTTGGTTACTCTGTTTCCAAACACCTGTGGTTCGCGGGCAGGCACACAAGATATGGAAGCGGCAAAACCATCCAGTGGGGAACGTTGTTCGAAACTGAAATATTTGCAAATACATATGGCAGAAACCCTTCTCGTGAAAATAAAGCGTCCTTACCAATGTCAACGACATATTCATTTTCAATGCGGGTGAAGTGGTGGACAAAGACTTCGTTTTATTTTATTCTGCACCACGCCAATAAAATAACCGTGTCCCCCCATGGTTCCGACTTAGTTGTAGCCTTGAAACGTAAAGAGAGTTGTCAGTTTTCAATAAGGCCTCAGAAGTAATTAAATTTCCGTGGCTGAAACTTCAGCGAATGCGTGGTATTATATACTGGTTTGTACCCCTTCCCTGGTCAAAACTATCTAGATGTTGATAATTGTGCTTTTTTGCATACTGATACATTATGACGTACGTTTATACAGTGTTAAATGTTTCATCGTTTACATTTTTATTTAAAATGTACGCAGCGCTCTTTCATGTCAGCTGTAAACTACACTGGATAGCCAAAAAAACTGGCATAGGCGTGCTTATGCAAACAACAGAGGTATGGAACCAATCAGAGTAACGTGATGCGGTCGGCAGCGCCTATATAAGACAACAAGCGTCTGGCAAAGTTGCTAGATCGGTTATTGCTGCTACAATGGCAGGCTATCAAGATTAAAGTTAGTTAGAACGTGGTGTTATAGACGGCGCACGAGAGATGTGTACCGTTGTTGACTGCACGACACAAAGTTTTACGCCTCGCCTGGGCCCGCCAACACCGCCATTGGACTGTTGATGACTGGAAACACGTTGCCTGGTCTGACAAGTCTCGTTTCCAATTGTATTGGGCGGATGGACGTGTATGGGTATGGAGACATCCTCATGAATCCATGAACCGTACATGTCAACAGGGGACTGTTCAATCTGGTGGAGGCTCTATCATGGTATGGGGCGAGTGATTTGGCGTGGAATGGGACCCCTGATAAGTCTATATGCGACTCTGACAGGTGACAGATACGTAAGCATCCTGTTCGATCACCTGCACCCATTAATGTCCTTTGTGCATTCCGACGGACGTGGACAATTCCAGCAGGACAATGCGACACCCCACACGTCGAAAGTTGCTACCGAGTGGCACCAGGAACACTCTTCTGACTTTAGACACTTCCATTGGCCACCTAAATCACCAGACATGAACATTATTGAGCATATCTGGGATACCTTGCAACGTGCTGTTTGGAAGAGATCTCCACCGCCTCGCACTCCTATGGATTTGTGGACAGCCCTGCAGGATTCATGGCGTGAAGTGCCTCCTGCATACCTTCAGACATTAGTCGAGTCCATGCTACGTCATCTTGCGGCACTTCTGCGTGCTAGTGGGGGCCCTACACAATATTAGGCAGGTGTACCAGTTTTTTTTGGCTCTTCAGTATATATATAGCTAAACTTTTGAATGCATGTGTTTGATATATATATATATATATGTATATATATATGTATATATATATATATTGTATTTGTGCATAGTAAAAACAATGTTGAGTATTAATTCTAATCCATTATGGAACTCTGACAGCATAGTTACAGTAATTATGTGTTTGGTTCTTTGTAACTTGATGTGCTGTCATAAAAATTACAAATTACAATATATCTCGTAGTTTGTATTATATCAGCTCTATGTCATTAGCGAGTTTCATGATTAAAAAATATATGTTTATTTTAAATGAAATAAAACATCTGAATTAATTTTTGTAACTAACGTACAATACTGCGTAAATGGTAAATGAACAGATGAGAATTTGAGTAAACCATCGCGTACTGTGCATACAAGTTTTCCAAATTTTTAAAAATTTAAATGCTATATACACGTTCTACTAATGTGTACACGTAAAGTACGTGATTTGTGATTATATACATGCGTGTATGCATATGTACATGTTGTCCCATATGCACACTTATTTTCATGGCATAGAAAGTTTTCTAGATTTCTTCATTATGTGTACCGTTCGAAAGCCGTTGTCGCTTGTTGTGAACCGCAGGGTAGTCTTGTAATCCGGGCGCGAGAGAGCGTTCGCACACCACCAGCGTAACTTTTAACGCAATATGGTTCGTAGGCTTTAACTTCGGACGACCCCGCCGCTACTCGGCTGATAGCGACACACTCTTAGATCTTCATGCCCGGGACAAACTGCGAAAACTTTAATTTTTTTTAATGTACTTGTAATCTAGCTTTATTTTATTGTTATAATAAATCTTTTTGATTTTAAGGTCAACTTTAATTCTTTCTGTAAGCTTGCCTTTATATCAAGGCCTCTTTTCCGCTCCTAATTTACATCCAGCTATGAGAGCATTCTTTACCTCCCGCAGTGTCGAGAACATACATAGTGTTATACATACGCAGTACATACATAGTACCTCTCGCACCGCTATAGTGGTGGCCCCTGAGGTGAGGTGCCGTATAAGCAAAGGAAAAACAGCGGCTGCTTTAAGTAAACCGAAAAGTGAGTGATTAGGACTCGCCATTAGAAAAATATATGTGTACATACAATACATACAATTATATATACACACACGTATATATATGTGTGTATACATACACACACGTATATATATGTGTGTATACATACACACACACACACACATATATATATATATATATATATATATATATATATACAACTTTTAACATTGCTAAACTTTTTCCTTTGGTATTAAGTTCGATGTATTTACTTTAAACAAAACACTCTCAAAGAATGTGTATTTGCTATAAATAATGTAGTAATACCATTAACAAAAACATTTAAAGAAATATTATAATAACACGAAACCTGTATGTGTCTGTAACCCTCTCTTTGAATTAAACCTAATATTTTATTACTGAAAACGAAACAGCCTCAAAGGAATGTTTTATCTTTTCTATACATAAAGCGTCGTATGGATTTTTAGAGTGAATTATTTTAATATTACTCGTTTATTAACAGCATGATTATGGAAATTAGTCTCAATGGCAATAAATTCAGTGATTTGCAGATTATTGTGAAGGAAATGTTAGTATCTTACTTCAACATCGACAGTGTGCAGTAGTAGGAAATGTTATAGTGTCATACATGTGGCAAGTAGATATATTTAGAGTTCTCCAAATAATCACAGTTAATTACAATGCATCTATAATTAATTAGAATTTAGACTCTCTACTTTAAAGCCATACAAATAAACGAGATATTACAAACTGTACTGTTCAAATCGCGGCAAGTCAAATACTTAATTACATTCATAACAGTGGTTAGAAAGTCTCTTAAATCATAAACGAACATTAATTCGGTATACAATAGTGTGTGGGTAAAAAATAAAACTTAATATTAAATAACAATTGCTTATATGATGCCTTCATGATTAAGGAATATTCTGGAGCATCTGTTAGTTGTGCTAGTGCCCACCTAATTATAATGTCTTTCATTGTCATTTATGTAACTGTATGATTTAGAACCAGAAATAATATACCAGGAATACCTTATTCGTCAGCCATTACATGCTAAATAACTAAATACATGTTCAGTTAGTTGAAAAGTTCCATTAAATCAATATGGCAGTTATCCTTAATTCCTTTTCTTTATTAGTAAACGGAATGTCATTTTCAGTCTGTCAGAGCAGATTGGACTAGCTATTTTGTTGTTGTCTAAAACTAAACATTTTTTAAGACGAGTTAAAAAGGCGTTGGGAATACATGCCTTACCTGTGCCCCCCCCCCTCCACTTGACTACACATACCAATGTTCACGTCGAGAGCCAACTGCGCGTCTACGACACCTGCAGACAAACTGGCGCCACAACTGCTCCGACGTTGCTGCTACCTAGTGGCAGATACCTTAACTACTTGCAGCTAGATCCGGACATTTGTCGGTATCGCTCCCGGCTCCTAACAAGTGTTCCACTTTAACAGCGAGGTCTTGAGAGCTTATGAGGGTGATTGAGGTGAGTATGGAGCAGCGCTGGAATGAAACGGCGGGGAAACGGGAGATCCCCGAGAAACCCCGCCGACCAGCGGCATCGTCCGGCACGATTCCCACGTGTGAAAGTCCGGGATACACCCGGCCGGGGATTGAACCCGGTTCGCCTTGGTGGGTGGCGAGCCGTCGCAGAACTCTGGCGTAAACATTGAAGCAAAGACGTCAGTTTGGAAACAGAAGTTGGCGTAGAGGTAGAGAGAGTCTGGCGCTGGCTGGGGGAAGGGAGCCGAGGCTTGTAGCAGCACGGCCAGTGGGGTGGGCGTGTCTTGTCCGGCGGCTCACGTCCTTGTCCGCTGTCCTCTCCCTGGCTATTCATCAGTGATACCGGCCTGGCGACTGCACCAGCATTCTAGCCCGAGGGTACTTCACAAGCCTGGCGCGGGGGTAAGTACCGGTTCAGTATTCTAGTTATTCGTTATCAATGCATGTATTTTAAAGATATAATCTAAACTGCTTTAAAAAAATATATTATTTACAACTTTTTCAGAAAATACTGCCACTTTAAAACATTTTCAAAAACAGCTATTCGTATAATTTTTGGTAAATTGTAAATTTTAATGTTAAATTTTACAAAAAAAATATATACATAAATATCGGCAAGATTTTATAACGTGTGTGTCACGAAAAATTAACTTTTGTTTGGAACTGTTATCTTTAAAATATATGCATATAGAGGGAATTTCCTTAACACAGATTTCGCATTCTAACCTCTGTGGCTGCAGACTTGGCAGGCAGCGTCATTGCTCTCCGATACTCGCATATGTCACTGGCCAGGTACAATAAGGAACAATCCCAGCATTCGCCTGCAGTGGTTTCTGGAAACCACGGAAAACATAAATGAATCGAGCTCGCGTCCTCCTGGATGTGTGTCCGAAGGTTAACCAAAACCTTGTGGCAAAGTATTAAAAATAATGCTGTTATAATCGTAAAGATAAATATTTGATTTATCTCTGTGAAGTTACTATTTCAATCCATAGTGGGCATGGTAGGCATTAAGATCATTCGGAGTGCCCGAGCTTTTGAGGATAGGAACCTGATAACAATGAAATGTTTGTTAGAAGGGTGTGCGGTCGTGTTGGCTTGCACCCCCGTCCTTCAAACCCGGAGGAAAGGTAGGACACAGCAAGGGGTGGAAGGAAAGTACCCGACCCCCGCGGCCAGAGGTTTTTGTACCTGCTGTCCTCGTGATGTCATTATTATAACGACATTCGAAGCAACTTTCGGCCCAGGATGAAGCATACGTGTTTGTATGCGTAATTTAGTTTTTATAGTGAAGTGTTTTGTTTTTGGCATATAAAAATGGTGAATTCTGCATTAGCAATGTGCTCAAACGACTCTTGCAACACAAACGGCATGATTTACCACCTTTTAACAGAACGACAGCTACCTGCTTTGAACCACTAGTTACAAAACACGCTTACTGATACAAGTTATATCTCGACTTAGAACAAACTACTGCATTGGCTCTTCTAACAGTCCTGTATTATAGTTTAAAAACATCACAAAAGGAATTACCGCACAGCATCGCAGAATAACTAAAACCAGTTCATGTAGAATTGTGGTAATAAAATTCTGTCGCCCGTAGAGTTGCCATTATCATAATCAGCCTCACTACAAATAGATGCACTATGATTATAAATTACATGTATTATTGTACTCCAAAACTTTAAACTAAAGGTAGTTCATTATTTTAATTTATTTTTTGTTTTTTTTAATACTACCCGATTTTTTTAGGTTTAATTTAATTTTGCTATTATAAAAAAATTAACCACACTAAGAAATTATGTGAAAAATGTATTTTAAGAATGCGATACCCAATATTTCAGAACTAAAGAACATATACACAAAAACTTAATAAAATGTTTAGAATGTTTTTTTAAAACAAATCTAAATTTAAACTAAACAAATGTCGTGTGGTATAAGTGCCTTATTTTAATAATTACCAAAGACATTATTAGAGGAAGCATGAGTCAACTAAAACAAGTTAGGTAGGTAAGTATTTTATCATCACAAATATCATTATGATATTGCAAACGGTATTTGTTAGACAACTGAGTGCAGAAAATGTAGGTTAAAAAGATATGTACAACACTTTCTATACTTGATAAACAAATAAATACTATAAATCGGATGTAAACAAATTAATGTTATATATTTACAATAAAGATGAAGTTCGACTACATTTTAATATTAACTCATATTTTCTTATTAAAAGCCGCTTGTCTGTTTTACAATTATTTACAACAAGAAATCATTTAAATATTATTGGTAAGCACAAGAATGAATTTAAGACATTTCCATGGCTTTTATAACATAAACACTAACTAATTTATTTTTCTTTTCAAATTTCGATTGCTTTTTGTTCTAAGCAAAATATTTAGTTTGAGATGGTATTCATAGGTTAAGGTCAAGGTCACATAATGTCATACAAGGTCAAGGTTGCTTGTTATGGTTCCTGCTATATGAGTAAAGCAAAAGTGTTTTTTCAGAGTGTTCCCATGATTGTTTTATAAACAAAGTATAGTTTTTTTCCCCTTTCGTGCATAGCGTAGATGTCGTCCGAAATGTCGGTCAAAGTGAACATTTTCCGCGGAGAACGTACTCTCACTCGATGGTGGAAAGTAAACGGCAACGTTATTTGTGTTGCTACTGCAATAAGACCTTCTCTAACTGTCGACAGCATGAAGCTGGTTGTCATCAGAATGTACTATGTTTACATGAGAAAAGTTTAAATGTCAGTTTTGATGTTCTGGCAACTTGAAAAGACATCTTGCAACAGTAAGGGTCTTCCTTCACTCTCTGTTAAGCGTTATCTGCGGAGAGAAGCATATAGATGTGAAGGTTTATCTATAGATTTTGAGAGCAGATCTTTGCTCCCACCAAGTCAATCACGCAAGTAATGTAACAATACGTTTACATATGCACACGACTCAAGGAGAGATGACAAAAGTACGTACGCGAGGAGCACTATTCGTATGACATATCGACGTGGCAAGTGTAGACGAATGTATGCACTTGTTGACAATTTGAATGGTTATTTGAAACTTTGTAAAGGAAAGAATATAAGGATGTCTGATGAATGACAAGGTTATCCTTCATCTTCACAGTTTTAAGTCGCAAAATTGCTCTCAAGCTGCCTCTAATTTTATATAGGATATTACGCCTGTCACTTCATCGTCAACATCTGATTGTACAACACAGTCCACGCCAGTGTTCTGCGAGCCAAAACTTAATGTCAATGACTTCTTCTGAAGCGATCTGCATTCAGGGGTTTTCTAAAGGAATTTTTTGCAGCGAATACGTTATTTACATCGATAGATGTCTGCTCTTACGTGTCAAATATGAAACCTAATATAATAAACGAACTTATCGATGAGGTGGAAAAATATGGTGTTGACAAATATAATATTTGGTTGGACTGTAACTATACGTTTCGCGACAGAAAGAAAGCGAAGGTCGAATTACGATCGTAATTCTGGAAGTTGTCACGGATATTTTTTCAAGTATCCGGTTGGAAATCATTGCGGTCTTAAATAACTTGAGAATTGGCAAGTCTAGCGTTACCACCAAGTGGAAGTTGAGATGTCTCGGCCCCTGGCTCTCAGCGGTAGCAGCTGCTGTAGTTAGAGAACAATATTGACGTAGTTAGCAGTCGGCTGCGGTGAAATCTGTTATGGCGGTCGCTGAAAACGAAAGTAGAAAGCACTTCCACGCAGCTTGCGGAAACAATACCGGCTGAACAGCCACGTGATGTGTGGGTATGTAGTCCATTCATGATTACTTCCAACTCTCCTGAAGTTCTACTTTTATGATATCCCTCCTCCTCATTAAAACAAGAAGTATAGAAAATTACACCAAAGGAACAACGCACCGCAATTGTGCACTCTCAGTTTGAAAGTATTTTGCATGAGAACTGTTTCTTACTAGGCGTTGCCAACACACCTATTTTCTATCTGTTTTCTTTCACATCTAATATAGAAAAATATAAATAAAATTTCAATTTAATCAAATATAACATACTTTAATGTTAACAGCAGTGTGATGAACGACATATTTGAAAAACAAGCAAACACACCAAGATAGCCTGACATTAATCCCATCGAACATTTATAGGGCATAATTGAGAAGTCAGTTCGTGCACAAACTCCTGCCCCGGCAACACTTTCGCAATTATGGACTTATATAGAGGCAACATGGCTCTATATTTCTGCCGGGGACTTCCAACGACTTGTTGAGTCCATGCCACGTCGAGTTGCTGCACTTCGCCGGGCAAAAGGAGCTTTGACATGATATTAGGAGGTATCCCATGACTTTTGTTGCCTCAGTGTTTATCTTTGGAAACTAGTTTCCAAATAATTCCTTGTTCAAATACAAAAAAAAAAAAAAAACACAATGCGAAGATACTGCCAATAGACTAGTTCGTCGACTTGTCGCCAGACATATACTCGTATGTACGTATATGACACTGATACCTGCCCAATGCTACGGTTTATAAGTAGGTATTGAATCTGCTCTCTGCGTAAGGCACCAGCAATTGAGGCTAGCCCTCAGTGTTAGGCTGTGGGAATACGTCGACACTATTGTCTCTAGGTCCAATTTACTAATAAATTCACCTCGTTTTCAGGTTACCAATAAATCAGTTTTATTAACGCTTAACAGGGCCACTTATACATGTACACATGAGACAACACTCCCCTTCCCTTTTATACATAGGCTCCGTATTGTTTGGCGCGGCGGATCGCGTCG
>NQII01002515.1:77735-120881 GCA_002778355.1 Clitarchus hookeri | reverse complement strand
TTGAGGCGCTGTCTTCTCTCGGCTGGCGACTTGGGACTGCTCCGGCACTTGGTGGGCGTCTCGACGCCTGGTCTCGAAGCTCCTCCTCTCGGGTCCACTCATCACTCTTCGTCTGACGACGGCCGGCTGCCATTGTCGTCTTCTCCCGGATTCGCTCCGCCCTCCTAGATTCCCGTCGGCCGACTGCCGTTTTTCTCTGACTCTTCCCGCCGCACGTCCCACTTGACGGCCTCCGACTGAGGTTGACGTGATGCATTCTCGATCCGGACGCCTAACTTCAGGTCCTCTGACTGACTGACTCGTTCACGTCTCTCAACTGACTGCCCCGTTCTTCCCGCTCTCCCGTCGTTTTGTAGGCTCCATCGCCATATTCAACTTGCCCCATCCCTGCACGTGGCCGGGGTGCTCTCCGCGTCCCCCCTGAGTCGTAAAACACGTGGCCGCTGCTCCTGTGGTCCGCAGTCGGCCTGGCGTCGCCCCTTGATTCTGGCCTGGAAGTTTATTGTTCCGTTCTGCACGTGCAGGAACATTTGGGTGCCCTCTTTGTTCGGCGCACGTGTAGTTTTTATGTCTCCGGATATCGTGTCGTTATTCTCCCAGCACGCCCGCTAAAAGCTCTCAATGTTTATTGCTGAAACTAGCCCGGGACAGACTCAGCTGCTGGTGTGAGCTCAGCGTCCCTTGGCAGCTGCGAGATGCAGCTGCATCCGCCTTCCTCCGCACGTGGTCGTTCCGCCGGGCCGTCCTGGCGCCATTCTCCCATCATGTCCGCCAAACCCTTAATCCCTATTGCGGTCGTCCGCCTGCGAGCTTCGCCAGAGCGTGTGTTCTGACGAATAAAATATAGGGACGCAGAATGCGTCAACACCATTAACTCAGAAATGTAGCCAGTTATTTTACACTAGCGACCCGACTCGTCTTCGCCCGAGTAAATTTAGTTTTTACATCGATACACTAATAAATGAATTGGGAAAAGACAATTACAATATTATATGATAGTAAATTAGTAAACTACTGTAATATATTACATACATACATACACGTTATGTCTGTCTCCCAGAGGGTTAGGCAGAGATTAAGGACCTCCATTTACCACGATCCTGACATATCTGCCTCCTTCTCTTTACCCACTTTCATACTTCTCTAACATAACAATATTATTTGATAGTGGTTTAGAAAATTTCTTTGTATACAACATTAATAATTTTGCTTCCAACCGCCACCACAAAAAGATTTCTGTTTGACGTGACGCGAAAGGGCTACGTATAGTTGTCCGTGTGAAAAACATGCTCCACTCAAATCCACTCCAGCCACAGTAAGTGTTTAACCTTGAGCCTTATTTATGGTCATATCAAAACAGACTCTTATTGGAAATTGGACTCTTTTAAAATTAAAAGGCAAATCCGAGGGAATCATTGGTATTCTAGGTATGAAAACAGTTTCTCCAGTACCGCAGTCAGTTAGAATAGTATCTTCATTGAGATAACTTTCAAAAAATTTTATTTGTAATCGAGTCCCGGTGCATAATTTCGGTGGATTTATATTTCGCAATAAAATTATGGGAGCTCCAACTTTAAAATCAGTTTGTGTGGTGGCATGCCAGAAGGATTCAATGAATTAAGAAATTCTGCGGGATAGCGCACAGCTTCTTCACTGTCGAGTACTGTATCTGCCGAGTAATAGACTTGTGTTTGCGCATTGAATTTTGCGAGCACTAATTCATTAATTTTTTCGACTTGTTCATTAGTAGGCGATAAAATAACTCTTTCTTTGAACCACGATAATGTATTATTTGAAAGGTTTGTGTATTTCAGGGTATACGTTATCTATCAGTTGGTGGTCGGTGACTAAAACACATATATCACTGTTGAGAGAAATTTTTCCACAATCCATTGGAAGCTCTCCATTTTCGACTTTCTGTGGCATGTCAGAAAAAATGCTGTTATCTTCTGAAGACATAAGTACTCTCATGTTTGTTTTTAGTGCTAGTTTTGTTACGTTGGGGCAAAGATACGATCTTTTTAATGATGTATTGACTTCCTCTCGCCACCACCGGCAATATTTGACGGAAATCTGCTGAGAATAAAACCGTGCAATCACCCATGGGTGCATTTGTATTTCTTAAATCACGCATGGTTCTATCGAGAGCTTCGACGGAAGTTTTATGCGACATAGTAGCCTCGTCCCAAACTATCAATGAACAGTTCTGTATTAGTTTAGACGCGTTACTTTGTTTTGATATGTGACGTACGCTTGTACCGTCATCACAAACGTTCAGAGGAAGTTTAAATGTCGCATGTGCCGTTCTTCCTCCTCTAAAAGAGTGGCTGNAGGTATTAAAACAGTTTCTCCAGTACCGCAGCCAGTTAGAATAGTACATTCAATAAGATAACTTTTTTAAACTTTTTAATTGTAATATGAGTCCCGCTGCACCCACTCGCGTATAGGCCCGTGCGCGCGTGTCTCGATTTTAGAAATTACTTTTCATAAAAGGACATTTCTTATCTGCATGAAACAGTTTGAATTATGAATTAATTTATTTTGATAAAGATTAAGTTAAGTTCTTCATGGTTAGAAAAAAGAGTGAATTTTACGTTTGTTTTTACTGCGTAATTTAAATTGTAAATACGCTTATTACTACTTATCTATTAAAGATATATATAAGCTACCGCTGACTTTTTGTAGGTCATTTAATTTTACACAATTCTTTCGTACATGATTTTGTTATTCTCTAAAGGATTAGGCAGCGTATTCCATGAGAGCGCGCTGGCGACAAACCTTTTTCTCGACTTGATTCTTTAATACCGTTAATGCTCAGCTCCTATAAGTGCTAGGGCAGTTTTTGATACACACAAACCTTTCTCGATAAATGCAAATCATAACAGTAAAATCCGTTCAGTGGTTCTCGAGATTAGCGCAGTCAATCGTGCAGACAGACAGACGCGCGCCAGGGACTTCCTTTTACACTATTTATTGATTTCTTGCTGTTTTGGTTTAGAAAGCGTAGATTTTGTCATTCTTTTTAGGATGCTTGTGTTGCAGCTAGATAAATATCGTGCAATGTTACTGTATAGTCCACTCGCGGTTACTGTCAACTTTTCTGAAGCTGTGCTTAAGTTCTACTTGTGGAATATTCCTCCGCCTCGTACTAACTAAAATTAACCGTGGTTGCATGGCATTCGAGCTCACTAGGTGTAATACTACTTTGGATTACCACAGTATCATTTCTCCCTGTTTTTATTCATATTAATTATAAATAAAACATAATTTATAACTCAAATATATATACGTAAAATTCCAATTTATAAAAATCAGTTATTTTTACGTTAACTGAAGTATATAACGTAAACAACCAAGCACGTCATACATGGGGTGATTTTTCAAAGGTTTGATTGAAAAAGAGTGAAGTAACAGCGAATAGCCGAGCTGGCTGGAAGAAAGGCAATTTGTGCAACAGTCGTGGGTCTGTGTGCTTGTTTCCCCTTGGCGCTGCTGATGGCGGGGAACCAGCTGCCAACTCCTGTTTGGCATCTTTTCGCCGCCCTCATTCGCCGCTTCTTCTTCCCCTGTGACCCAGTCAAAGTATCCTCTCTTTTCTCTGCCATCCTCTCAAGGATACGGGCCTCTATTTATAGCCGCGAGCTCGTTGAAACGACGGACACTACGCACGCGCGTGTGACGTCATCCCTAAAGGCGAAGTAGCCAGGTGATGCTTCAAGACCGGGCTGCAGCACAGCGCACACAGTAGAATCTTGTCACAGCCAGTCATTCCTGTGCGTGACAACTGTGCCCGATGCATATAGACTGCTCACGGTCAAGTGAGCACTTTCGATGCCCTAGTTACTTTTCCCTTTCAGCCATTTCTTATCCTTTAACCACGTTTTAAAATAAATATTGTCATCTAAGTAATAAACACAGTATGTGTATTCCACCGCACTCGGAAGTTAACACCTAAGGCTAAATTAAAATGTATTTATTGACTATTATTCCAAATGAGAGGGCTTCCACGAGTGCTCACTTTACCATGAATAGCCTATACCATATCAGAATGTGGATACCACATAGTTCATGTGGAGAATAAATATGGTTGAAGAAGTCATGAATTTGAATAGTGCTCGGAAAAATGTACACACGTACGGTAACTCGTTTTGATTTAATATTGTCGGCGATTGCAGTGTGAGTAACAAAATCCCGCAAGTTTGGTTTGCGTGTGCCTTAAGGCCGTTTCACAAGGCACTGAACATGGAGCTCGCTGTGTGAGCGTTGCATTCAGTCGTTATGCTTGGCGATAGCTCCCGCAAGTTTGGTTTGCGTGTGCCTTAAGGCCGTTTCACATTGCACTGAACATGGAGCTCGCTGTGTGAGCGTTGTATTCAGTCGTTATGCTTGGCGATAGCTCCCGCAAGTTTGGTTTGCGTGTGCCTTAAGGCCGTTTCACATTGCACTGAACATGGAGCTCGCTGTGTGAGCGTTGCATTCAGTCGTTATGCTTGGCGATGGTTCCCGCAGCAGTGTGCTCACACTGGATAAGTGTGACGTCAAGTTAAAGTTCCCATGTGATGACTTGAACCAACTTCAACATAACGCAAGCATAGCGTAGTGGTAATGTAATGTCTTTCAATATGTGTATTAATTTTTTTCTTGCCAACTGTTACCTGGACAGGTACTGAATGTCGTAATACTACTTGTGGCGGACGTTTTAAGTTTTAAATATAGTTTTTGTGAGTTTGGATGACTGATTACCGATCTGAAAACTGATAACTTAAAATCGATGTTCAGAAATAGGCATACATTGAGGTGTCAGATGAGGTTACGTGGCATAGAGGTATAAATGTTTTAAATATTAAAACTGTTTCTACACACAGTTACTATATGTTTATACGGGGTGTTTCTAAATTAGACCAACAGACTTCAGCTGCAGGTTAATCGCGAAAAAAGGAGGTTAAAACACACGTGGTCTGAAGCGAATCCTAAGGGCTGTGTATATGTTTGAAGACTGGAGATGGATAATGTGTAAAGTTAATTGTGATATGCAGGTTAGTAATACATTGTGTAGTAACAGTGATTATTTCCATGGAATACATATCTCGATGGCAGTGCCAGGCGTGTGTCGTGGTGTTGTGTAATTATACGTCTCTTTACTAACATTACCTCTTATTCAAATTCCCTTGGATGTATTGGCTCGCATCTAAGTTTGGAGTATGGTCGATAATGACGGTAACTTTTAAATTATAAATTCATAACAACGGCAAACTCGATGTATAGTCCATTCAGGGTTGCTTCCAACTTTTCTGAAACCCTGCTGTAGTTCCACTTGCAGGATATGACTCAACCTCGTGCAAACAAAGCTTAACCGAGTCTAGAAAATCACTACAAATGGCCAGCGCACCGCATTCTTGCTTACTCAGTTCTATTTTATCTCTAGTTTTATTCTTATTATTAAAAGTTAATTATCATAACCTATAGATAAAATGTAAGTAGAAGTTATATTTATCACGAAATAAGGTATTTTTATGTTCACATAAGTAAAAAAAACGCTTATGGCATATTTATGAAAGAACCAAACACGTGATGCAAGGGGTGATTTTTCAATGGTTCGATTCAAAAAGTGTGAATAAACGGTGACTAGACTATAAGTGTAGAACTGAGGCGACGTAAAGTTACGTCGGCAAGAAAGGAGGGAGAAGTCGATGAGTACCAGGGAGCGTGCAAGCAGAGAGTTGTAACTCAAGTCTATAACGAGAGATCCTTATCCGATACATTTGTTTGCCGAAGTATGTTCTACGGCACTGCCAACTTTAGAACACACAGTGAACGACACATTCTCACTTTGTTACGTTGCTGGTATTGTAGAGACCTCGCCACATTGTAATTGGCTTAAGCTTCGTGGAAATATTATTGATACTTCACATATCCACAGCTATTTCATATTCCAAATACATTAGAGAGTATATAAACTGCAACCGTGACGGTGAAACACATGACAACCCGCTGTATGCGCACATTCGTGAAAATACACGTGACGGGAATAAACAGCCGCGAAGGGCGCTTACACAAAGTAGTCCGTGCTACCACCATCAAAATTAAAATATGCAAATCAATCATGAGTTTATACAATAACTAAAGAGAGAAACTGCACAATTGTTTATTGTATATTTAAGATATGTTAATGTAGTTATACACTTTGTTTAAATATGTAATCATTGTTTTAAATGGCAAAGTTGTAAAAGCGTAGTATCATGTTATTGTATTTGAAAAGGGGGCGGGGGGACTTCAGGTATCTTCGGTGATGTTTCGTTTTCCCCATCCGAGTTACGAGGACCTGATGAGTACGCCGTGGCGGGTGCGAGATAGCGTGGTGTACGCTCGGCGTCTGCTCGAGTAGGCAGGCTGCCAGTAGTGGTAGATAGCGAGTCTGCGACCTGCTGCAGGGCTGATACGTTGTACCTTCCTCCTCGCCACCTCACACACAGCTCGTGTGTATGGACGAGAGACATTTTGACAGTCCTCATGAGGAGTCCACCTTGACACATTTCCTGCGAAATAGTTGTTTGCGCGTATTCGCGTATCTCGGTAAATAAATTTTCTGTAAATACAACTTTTAGCCAGAAAAGATGAAAAACAATTATACGTTTTTACTTTTTTATTCGGTTCTTTGGGAAAGAAATCGTGAAAATGGTTAAATATCACATTTGTAAAGCGTGCTTTTGCATTTTCCTTAAGCGGGTGGCAAGAGGGAAGTACAAACACACGGGCGTAGTTTAATGTGTAGTCTTCCATCGCGTGTAGTAAAGTGCCATTGTTACTGATCACATTTGCTCAGTGCAGGACGACGTCGGACACTGCACGCCTTGCGCGTAGGGGCGACGAGGCACCAGGCGTTTGTGTTCCTGTCGCCCGTATCGCTCCCTCGCTTCTTGACCTTGGCCGCGTACCGCGTCACCCGCCATCTTCAATTCCTTATTTATTTCTTCTTGATTCAATTTGAAGAGGATTTGTTGGAAAATGCGACAATAGAAACAATGAACTACTAACGCATATTTATTCAACAAATAATTTAATACAAATTTGTATATATTACTTTATTCTCAGCTTTGAATGACAACCAGGAAACACTTATTGACAATCAGGTACAAACATTTGCACAGAACTATGTAATGTGCTGCTTCTATAATGAAACATTTTCAATAATGACCCTGACTCTTCTGTTATGACACTAAAACAAATCATTTATCTATAAAGGGCCTTACAGCCTGTTGCGGGTGTTGGATACCAAACAATTATTTAATAATATTTGTATAAACAGTGTACAACTTGTAAGCATTCTACGTAATGCCGTTTTCCTTGAATACAAAAATGTTGTACTTAATATTTTTTAATTAATTATTTGATGTAAATTCCTAAATTTTTCAGTTTTTTTTGCAGCCATAATAACAAATACTAAATTGTACAAATGAAAAAGAATTACAACACAATCTAATACAATGGGCTACTGCGTGCCATATATGTAATCACCTAATAACAGGCCATATACATACATAGAACAAAACGTTAAATATAAAAAAATTCTGCTTATTTTTAACATTTTTAAATGCATGAATTGTTATTTGGTGATTACATACAAGCCATGTCAATCGGTAGCCTATGGCATTAGTTTATGTTGTAAATTTGTTATTATTATATCTTTGTATCTGTAACTATGTCTGCAGTAAAACAAAAAAAATTTTGAGTTTATACATCAAATTATTTTTAAAAATATATGAAGTGTTATTTTTTTTAGTCGAGGAAAATTTAATCTCATACAATGCGTACAAGTTGAACAATGTTTGGTACAATTAAAATTTTTTTTTTGTTTCCAACTTTCTTAGCAGACGTCTTTAGCGCCGTAATGGAGGCGGCCCTTAGCAAGTGACTACGTACTTTGTGCCAGTTGATGTTGGTATTAACCATTTATACTTCTCGTGTGGTCATAAGTATACTTTCTGTTATAACATTTACACAGGCCGCGTTCTAATTCGTTTATAGTTTTTTTTTTTCTTTTTTTTTTTCCGTAATTTGTGTTAGGTATTTTGTAAAGTTTAGTCGGAGCACCGCGACATTTAACTGTCTAGCACGCAATGCTGCTATTATTTTGATGTTATCATTATTCCACGAAGTCTTAAGATAAACAGTAATTATTCCCAAAGGTTTTTCGAGGGTGTTTTAAAATTTAAAATTACAAAATGAAACCAATTGATGTGAAATTGTTACTTAACAAACATTTTGCCATGAGAAAGTACATATTTCAAGAATATTTCGGCAATTTGCTTTGTGAAATAAAAATTGTGAGCACAATACACATTTGTTTATTCCGATATCCTCGTCAATATGTGTATTTTAACGTTTCAAACGGGCAACACAGTTCTAATTTGTCAGCTTCGAAGCTGACAAAACGCTAAACGCAAATTACAAAAATACGTTATAGATTTTGTAGACAAAATGAGTCACGTGATCATTTTTGTTAAGAAAAGTGCAAATTGGAGCACGGCCTGAGTACGGTGATTGGAGATCACAAGGGTGGAAACATGCGTGCGCAACGCTGGTCATGCTATCAGCTGTCTCGCAAACATCAGGTGGTGCGATCTCACTGCTACGAAGATTGAAGACGTGGTGATTGTGGGACGGGGCATATGCTGCCGGGCTCAGATGCAGAGAGGCCCGTGACGGGCTACACATCAGCGAGAACGAGGGAACTAGCCCCACGTAGCAAGACGTCTGATGGCGTTGCTGGATTACTGCTGACCCAGAAAACTTATGGCCCTGCTGTGATTAACTGCTGGCACTAAGACATTTGGCATGCCATTTATGGCACGCTGATAGAATTTTTATGGAAATGAAACTGATGGTTGAGAGTAAATCAACTACTAATGGCTAGAGACCTGTAAAATTCGCGTTTTCATTTCGGGACAAGCTAGAATTCGAAACCTCGTACGTTTGTATTACTAATGCTATTGGTCCACCCGTTAGTTTACACCTCCTGGAAAACTCTGAGCCAATAATAAATGCACAGTAAAATGCAGATCGAATCACCGTATTCCGCTAATAGAACAAGCAACCAATGAACAGTGATATTTGCATGATTTTACATACGACAATGGATTATAGCTACAGGTCGTTGAACTCGCTAATTTTTCAGGTCTCTACTAATGGGCCACAAATGGCATACCAACTATATACCAGCAATGGCCGCATATAACCTATGCTTATTGCTGGTGAAAGTATGGGTAGCCATCTGTGAGCCATGTGGTGGCTGTGAAGTGGTACATCTCTGGGCCATTGCTGCTGTAAGCGTGCGGGCCCTGCTTGGGCCATTGTGTTCACAACACCTGGGCCAGTTATGTGCAGAGTATGGCTAGTTAGTGGCGCCACTCCAGGACCAACAATGGCGCCGGGTGCATGCCAGCTGTTGGCCAACCTCTTGCCGACTTGGCATCCGACTGTAACCCATAAATGGGCCATATGTGTTTTGCTACATGGGGCGAGCCCAGACGTATGTTTGCCTCTGATAGGAAATGTAGTCCCTGAAGAGGATGCGGTGTTTGTGGGTGAAGCGGCCGGCAGATGTAGTGGATTGTAGCAAGGTGGACATGTACGAAAGACGCTGGGTGTATGTATTTGTGGACGCTCACTGTGTAAATGCTATAAAAGAAAGTACATGGATGGCCAGGGCAGTACAAGAGAAGTATAACAAATCAGTACAGCTAGTGTCTTCCTCGGGTTTATTAAGAGCGACGTAGTAGAGTTCGTGTTTCCGTGTGCCAACGTAGCTGATGCCATCACCTGGCCCGGAGCACACCTCCCACTACAGCGAACAGGGTTCAGTTCCCGGTGGGGTCATACACGAGCCTGCACATGGCAGACGTTGCCGTTGGCCGTGGATTTTCTCAGGGTACTCTTGCTTCCTCCTTCTTTGTAGTCTGTGCCCCATATTCATCACGATATTAACACGCGAGCAAAACCTGCCTACTTAATTTTTTACAGGTACGTTCTTTTCATATGTTTTTGTTTCAAAATTAAGAAAACAATTTGAATTCTTATGAACTACTAATTTAGTTTGTGAGTTCTTGTGTTTCTTTATATGATCGTCTCCATTGCCTGTATCCTGTTTAATACCATTTAAATGTATCTAGATGCGGCAATTTTTATGTCAATGGGTATATTTTCTGATAACGTCTCAATATTTTAATTGTCTGAGTTTTTGAACAACCACTCCTAAACAGGCTCTTGGAATTTGCCGTTACTTGCAAATAAATTTCGTTCTGATGACATCACTTGAGATTTCGGCGAGAAAAAAAATGCGTTTCCGCTTGTGAATCATTTGGTCGTGGCCTTGGCGTTGCTTTGAAACAGAGCGTGCTGTTTGGCCACGTCAGTTATTGCAAACCCGGCTTCTCGGAACTTTGGAGTACCATTGTAGTGACGTGTATGATATGTTGACAGCGCGGAGGAATTGTGTTACACGTCGTACGTGCCGGCCGGCGGTGGGCTCACCTATAACTGGGTCACTGCGATCTCCTCCAGTCCGGCGCCGAGCGAACGCTTGCAAGCGACCGGAACGTGCCACGAAAACGAATACGTCCCGCCCTCCTTTACACCTCCGTCGAACTATAGAAGGTTTTCAAGGAATATTTCTGGAGTAGTCATTGTGGTGGTTGAATAAGGCGCTACCATATAAGTATTGTTACAATTTCTCAACGTCAGTGGGCTAAACCAGGTTCGTTAAAGGTTGGAGATCTTAATTGAATAAGAGTTAATTATAATTCCCTAATTTATTTACAATAACTACAAAGAAAAAACTGCCATATAAATATCTCGCAATAAATATATATATCTTGCTAATTACAATTAATTATTTTCGTCAGTGCAATTTACAATTACCTCAGAATAAACTAAAAAATCAGTCATAAAAGACAGTGTATCAAAACATGTCCATATTTGACAGTTGCAATATCCGTATCAAATGTTCGTACAGGGGCCGCGGTGGCTGAGCGGTCAGTCTGCTCTCCTCCCACTAAGGCTAACCGGGTTCAATCCCCGGCCGGGTCGTCTTCGGATTTTCCCATGTGGGAATCGTGCCGGACGATGCCGCTGGTCGGCGGGTTTTCTCGGGGATCTCCCGTTTCCCCGCCCTTTCATTCCGGCGCTGCTACATACCTCAATCACCCTCATCGGCTCTCAAGACTTCGCTGTTAAGAGCTACCAAAATCTCTTCACTCTTCACGGGCATAATAAATGCCAGTTCAGAGCACTCATGCGTAGCTAAAAACGACTTCTTTAAATGACTAAAATCTCAACATACACGTGACGGATGCATATACTTCATTGAACCTTGGTATAGACTTTCCTCCAATAGAATGATAGGACCACCGCCGGATGTGCCATAGGTACGCAACACGAGGAGACAGCATGACGGATCAGAGTCGTGCGCTTAGTGGCCATGGCGCACTTGATGCGCCTAACAATGACAAATCGCAAACATTGTTTAAGTCAACATATCTTCGATAACACTCTGTGTAGTTTATTCCTTTATGATTGGGTGGACAAGGTTTTGACTCGGCTAAGTTGTTTGCAGACCAATCACGAACATTCTGCCTTATAGTATCATAATCCTCATTGGCCCAGTGAAATGGGTTAGTAGTGTCATACATGCATGGCATCCAATAAGGAAAGAAAACTGTAGTACATGTGTATAGTCTGTCTCATATAAGTTGGCGAGATTTTACAGTCAGTGAGTGGCACTTGATGTATACCAAACAAACAACGTGTCATTTACAAAGTACTGTATCAGCTGATGCATGAACGAACTTTTTTTTCTTTTTTCCCCGCAAAACTTTCATTTTTTCCCATTAAAACGCTGAAAATTGCCGGAATTTTCCGAAAAACTTCCCGAATTTCCCTAAAAACCAGCAACATTTCCCGGAAAAATGTGTTTTGCACAATGCGGCTGGCACTTGCACAATGCGGTGGGATCTGGCGGAAATCGAGCAAATGCCAACAGGATTGTGCAATCATTTACAAGCACTTCACCCTATGCCATTCCATGCCAGCTCACCATCCACCTTGTCTGAAGAATGTTCTAGTTCATTGCCTCGTCATGCAACTTCATGCACTACCATGTTACAAGCGGCGATAATCGGCTGAGCAGATATAGTTTAAAATATTTATTTTTTCATAATTTTCAAAATTTTCAAAATATTTTTTTCAAAATGGCAGTCCTACAACATTAGCAATCTCTAATTTCAATGGCTACATGATGCATTGTCACATAAAAAAAATGGTTTAACTCGATTAAATGGTTCGCGAGATATGACAAAGCACCCAGCATACTAAAATGGCCGCCATTATAAAAATAAGCAGCCGGTGTGGTCGAATACTAAGAAACTAGGATATTAAGTACTATGTGTATTTACGAAGCACTATATTTGTACCTAGTTTGGTGAAATGCGGTTCACGTGTTCAAAAGTTTTTAGGGGGATACACACACACACACACACACACAGACAGGAAAATTATTTCGTAAGTCTATCTTTCCTTGCTAAAGTAGGTTAAAACAACATTCAATAACACGCTCGCTGTGTTCCGATACTATATTCTGTACCATATAAGAAGTCCACTTTTTGACAGCTTGGCAAAAGTAGCGCCATTGTTTTCATTTGACTACGTTGACGTGTGTCGCCTTTTGGAATAGAAGCCTCGCTGCCTCCCTTTGCGAGCGCCTCCCCAGTTGACACGTGTCATGAGGCAGGTGGCGGATCGCAGTTACACGTGTCCTGCTGCTTAGGCCCTTCTACCACTCCCCACCCCCTACGCCTCTAGCAAGCCCGTGAGATTTGTTGAGCGCGGAGGTTTCACGAGATAGAGAAACACAGTTCGCCTAAATTCAGAAAACACGCACCACGAAGGAATAAGCTGACAAGCTTTGAAAGATCACCACTTNCCCCAACCTTCAGGAACCAGGGCACATGTTTTGAAAGGCATTGTTCTGGGTTTCACCACCTCACCCCCTCACCCCAACAAGGCGACATGTGCCGACATTTAAGGGGGGTAGCTGGCAAGTATAAAAACCCCTTTACGAGAGAAGTGGGATCGGTAAATTATTACCGGCCAGAGACGTTAGTTCGAGGAATCAGGCCGTTCTAGAGTCCTGCGCGGAGAGGCAGTCAGTCAGTCGAGAGGCCAGGAGTCGGACTCCCAGCCACAAAAGTACCTCAGTACGTCAGTAGAGCAGTCCAGGGGAGACGACGACACCCAGCGGGCCTTTGCCAAAGGCCGCCCACTTCGACGGAGCTCAACCACAGCGTACATCATACCAGCAGAGTTAAGTATACAATCACCGTCCAGAGAAGGCCCCCCTCCATCACGAAGTCGTCCGCAGTTAATCCGAGTAGCCAAATTATTAGAGTACCATACCTCGGAAGTGTTTCTGTAGATTGTTTGTGTTAACCTCGAGACAATATATCTATCCTTCCAAATGAAACACCACAAGACTACTTTATTGTAATACCCTCAACCTTCAAGGCACATTATAGTCTGTGCTTGGAGGAATTAACTACGACCCTATACGCCACCCTGTCTTCCACAGTGGCGTAGCGTGAACGTATCCTTCCGCCATCAGCTGGTTCGTCAAGTCGGGGATGTATTTTTTATCAACACGCTGTCAGCTAATCCACTTCTCATTGTACTGTAATGCTAAACAAATTTTAAGATATTTTAAGACTGACATCTGTTTAAAAAAAAATAAGTAGGTTATAAAAGTAAAAATATAAAATTTTGCAAATAATTAAATATTTGCTAACTCTTTTTTAATTTGTCCGAGATAGTGAATTTGGGTTAACATTTGCGAGATGGTCTGTTGTATCTATTATCACACTTTGGACGTTATAGCTAATATATTCGAGTTGGAAATATGTGACGTGGAATAACGTTAGAATTGCTTAAAAACTATTCACGTGTTTCTAACTCTCTGAGGAAACAAGGACATGGGTTTCGAGAGAACAATATGGCGTATAATTTACGTAGACGAACGATTACCGGCCGAATATAAATTATTTGTACCCCAAATCGTTGTACATGAAATATATGATACTTTAAAAATTATACAGAGCTCGCGGGAAAATAAAACAATTTGTATATGCGCGTAAATACGTTATTCTAAACAACAAAACTATAATATGTTTCTGGGTGTAATTCGGGATATGGATAACAGATAGCGTGGATGGGCGTGTTGTAACCGATGGCGTGCCTGTCTTCAAGCAAGCTACAGTTACACAATGGGTCCCACATGTCGTAGTAAGTGGCGCTTCAACTGCAGTTGCAAAGATGCTCGTAGTGCAATGTGCGTCTTCAAGCAAGCTACAGTTACACAATGGGTCCCACATGTCGTAGTAAGTGGCGCTTCAACTGCAGTTGCAAAGATGCTCGTAGTGCAATGTGCGTCTTCAAGCAAGCTACAGTTACACAATGGGTCCCACATGTCGTAGTAAGTGGCGCTTCAACTGCAGTTGCAAAGATGCTCGTAGTGCAATGTGCGTCTTCAAGCAAGCTACAGTTACACAATGGGTCTCTGGCCACGTCGCATAGCTTCCACTATCTCATTAGCACGTTCGAGTTGTGTCTCCCCGCCCCCTCTCTTAAAAAACTGACATTAACTGTTATATAAATATTTAGAAACTGAAAGGGGGGCGGAGGTGTAGTGGTTAGACTACTCGTCTCCCACTATGGCGAACCGGTTTCTATTCCCGGCGTGGTTGCCTTCCGGATTTTCGCATGTGGGTATCGTGCCTGACGATGCCGCTGGTATGTCAGTTTTCTCGGGTATATCCCGTTTCCAGTACCGTTGCTCTCCAGTGCGGCTCCATACTCACCTCGCTTTACCCTCATCGGCTCTATTTAATTTGCGGAATGTATTGAGGAGTGTTTACTGCTAATATATTTGCGAATTTCAAACACATCGCAAACCCATTGACACGCTAGGTAGGCGAGCACCTTAATGACATCGCTTTGCGTTCTTTCAGGTTGGGAAAGCGTCCTGCGATATCTTTGTCTCCTAGAACAAAAAGTAGAACGAATATTACTCTTATGCCGTAAAACTTCCTGACCCCAGTCGTTCGTTTCGACGTGTGTTTTTCTTATTCTTGTTGTTTCTATCCATCCCTGGTGACAAAGTAGAGAAAGAGTTGCTATTAAAGAATATAATGAGTAACTCGAACTGGACATAAAAACTATTTCCGGTGGCGCGAATGAAAGGAGCGTGTGAAAGCGAAAAGGAATGGCAAGAGCGTGTATTTCGGCTTGCAAACAGGTTTGCCGTGTTATGCTCACGCTGATATTTTTTCTAGGTTTGTAGAAGAGACCATTGTGTAGCACGTGGACGGCCTGGGAACTACTTAATTGTATATAATGTGTGATGACCTGGTGGACACAGCCTTCAAAGTGGTGTCGTGTTAGGCTTCAGGCACAGGCGACCGAACACAACGGTCGGATAATTTACAACCACTTGAGTTGTCGTGAAATGTGTTTCAAGTATTTCACTATATTGGTAAGACGCTATTTCCAAGCTACTATAATTGAGAACACTTGGCATTTGTCCGTATACACGATGTTTCTAAATTAGACCAACACACTTCAGTTGCAGGTTAATCACGAAACAATGTGGTCTAAAGTGAATCCTGAGGAAGGTACATGTCTTATAATCTGGACCTGAAGCACTAGTTTATTACAAATCTCGAGGTGGAACACTGGCTGTATGGATCATGTGTGAAGTAAATTGCGACTTGCGGGTTGATAATCCATCTTTCAAATCCCGAAGTATGCTACAGCGGTATGGTGATCACGTGGAAATAAGGACAGTAACCGGGATTATCTCCATGAGGTAACTTGATGAGTGTTATGGTGTTTATAGGTCATTGTTCCGTTACATGTTATCCAGACACTCGATGTTCCATCTAAATATTACCTGTACCATTTGTAATAAACTAGTGTTTCAGGTCCTATTTCAGAGATGTGTAACGCCCTTATAGGATTCACTTTAGACCATAAGTCGTAGAGGGCCGGTTGAATCCCCGGCCGGGTCACTCCCGGATTTTCGCACGTGGGAATTGTACCGGACGATGCCACTGGTCGGCGGGTTTTCTCATAGATCTCCCGTTTCCCCCGCCCTTTCATTCCGGCGCTGTCCCATACTCACCTCAATCACCTTTATCGGCTCTCAAGGGCCGCCCAAATCTCTTCACTCATTCGCCCGTAAGTCGTACATAAGTTTTCACCTTGTTTTATCGTAATTAACCCACATCCAAAGTTTGTCGGTCTAATTGAGATGCACCCAGTACTGGTATACTGGTGCCATGTCGGTCTAATTGAGATACAACCTGTACTGGTCTACTGGTGCCATGTCGGTCTAATTGAGATACATCCTCTACTGGTGTCATATCGGTCTAATTGAGATACATCCTGTACTGGTATACTGGTGCCATGTCTGTCTAATTGAGATACATCCTGTACTGGTCTACTGGTGCCATGTCGGTCTAATTGAGATACATCCTGTACTGGTCTACTGGTGCCATGTCGGTCTAATTGAGATACATCCTGTACTGGTCTACTGGTGCCATGTCGGTATAATTGAGATACAACCTGTACTGGTATACTGGGGTCATGTCGGTATAATTAAGATACATCCTGTACTGGTATACTGGTGCCATGTCGGTCTAATTGAGATACATCCTGTACTGGTCTACTGGTGCCATGCCTGTCTAATTGAGATATATCCTGTACTGGTCTACTGGTGCCATGTCGGTCTAATTGAGATACATCCTGTACTGATCTACTGGTGCCATGTCGGTCTAATTGAGATACATCCTATACTGGTGTCATGTCGGTCTAATTGAGATGCACCCTGTACTGGTATACTGGTGTCATGTCGGTCTAATTGAGATGCACCCTGTACTGGTATACTGGTGTCATGTCGGTCTAATTGAGATGCACCCTGTACTGGTATACTGGTGTCATGTCGGTCTAATTGAGATGCACCCTGTACTGGTATACTGGTGTCATGTCGGTCTAATTGAGATGCACCCTGTACTGGTATACTGGTGTCATGTCGGTCTAATTAAGATGCACCCTGTACTGGTATACTGGTGTCATGTCGGTCTAATTGAGATGCACCCTCTACTGGTATACTGGTACCATGTCGGTCTAATTGAGATACATCCTGTACTTGTCTACTAGTGTCATGTCGGTCTAATTAAGATGCACCCTGTACTGGTATACTGGTACCATGTCGGTCTAATTGAGATACATCCTGTACTGGTCTACTGGTGCCATGTCGGTCTAATTGAGATACATCCTGTACTGGTCTACTGGTGCCATGTCGGTCTAATTGAGATACATCCTGTACTGGTCTACTGGTGCCATGTTGGTCTAATTGAGATACATCCTGTACTGGTATACTGGTGCCATGTCAGTCTAATTGAGATACGTTCTGGTCTACTGGTGTAATGTTGGTCTAATTGAGATACATCCTGTACTTGTCTACTGGTGTCATGTCGGTCTAATTGAGATGCACCCTGTACTGGTATACTGGTGTCATGTCGGTCTAATTGAGATGCACCCTGTACTGGTATACTGGTGTCATGTCGGTCTAATTGAGATGCACCCTGTACTGGTATACTGGTGTCATGTCGGTCTAATTGAGATACATCCTGTACTGGTATACTGGTGTCATGTCGGTCTAATTGAGATGCATCCTGTACTGGTATACTGCTGCCACTGCATTCTCTAGCAGAGTGCGGTATATGTTCGCTGTCTGCTTGCCATCGCCAGAACTGACTTGTGTTTCTGACTCGTTGGTTTTGGGTCACTAGGGGCGTGTCAATTGAAGGAGACTTAGTTACGCGCTTAAAAACCTGCAAACATAAAGTGTAATTATGAAGTTTTCTTATGGGGTAACGATGTGTGATTTTATTGACTCTTTAAAATATTTGAAACTTACTCCTCCGTCTTAAATAAATGTCTGTATGCCATCACGGAAATACTAATAAACTGTTTTTTTTATCAAAATTATTATTGTAAAGTAGTCTTTCAACGAATTAAAATCCTGGTGTGTATATTGTCACGCTATACCAACTGGAAGATGTGCGATAGAAATGAAACTATAGCTCTCCTCTAAAATCATCTTCATATTGGATGGGTATTTGTGGGAGCATTATTAAATTATTAAATTAACATAATTTGTGCCATTATATTGTATTATTGCTACATAATCACGCTGTGCCATTGGCATGACCAGTTCTAGTCAGACCACTATTTTGTTTTTTAATGTATTTTTGCTTATCTGACGTGTTCATAGTCAAATATTTTACCTCAATAAACCTGCGATAGGAAGCATGGCTCCCATGACTCATGTGATAATCTGAACACATACAAACCGAAATTCTGGGTGGGCGTAGACACTGGCTAATTGATTTCAAGCAGCCACAACTGAATTCATTGACGAATTCAAAAATTCGAGCTGGCAAATATTTGTTCCTTTCAATCTACCAAAAATAAAAATTCAAATTTCGGGTGGGCGACGCTAGGGATACGATAGCTAGCAACACAATAAAAGTTCCAGTGATATGAAAGCCACACGAATGCTGAATGAACGGGAATCTTGTACGCACAGCTCGTATTTTCCAAGTTACGCGAGTATCTGGTACGAAGCAGTTTATTTATCACTTTCGTCTGCTCGAATAACGCCGAGATGCTGCTAAATGGTTTAGTCCAGAACGACCTGGCATTCCACTGGGGTTTGACTGTTAATAACACTGTCAAACCCCACAGAGCATTTACAAACCCACCAAACCGGTTACAGTCGTTCCTCCCGGCTGTACTCCAGCTAAGCAACTCGTACTGCGACTCTGGTTGTGTTTGACTTCGTCGTTCCTTTCGTTATTTCGTTGAGTTGAGAGATTTGGACGGCTCTTAACAAGGTCTTGAGAGTCGATGAGGGTGAAATGATGTGATAATGGAGCAGCGCCGGAATGCATGGGCGGGGGAAACGGGAGATCCCCAAGAAAACCTGCGGATCAGCGTCATCGTCCGGCACGATTCCCACTTGCGAAAATCCGGAGCGACCCGGCCACGGATTGAACCCGGCACTCCTTGGTGGGATCGTTATTTCGTAACCAGCTGTTTTCTAGTATTCAGCTCGTGTTTTCGAATATACATAGCCTACACTTCTTACAGTGTTGTGCTGTGAAACCGAGATGTGGACCAGTCAATGTGGGGTTGTTCGGCTTGGCCATATGGTGCAACGTAGTTGGGAATGAACATGTGTGGATATTAATATAATAGTATAGTGAAATCCAGATGATAATGTGCGGAAGTCCAAAATGCGCCGGGCGAGTTGGGTGGGTCCATTATCACTCCTCGAAAGGGTGAGGTTGTTCAGTTGAGTAGTGACAGCGGCGGAGTACGGATGAGCGAGAGCTGCTCCGCGTCGACGGTATTTAACAGCACAGTATTAGAGAGCGATGTTATCAGTTTGGTGTGTATAGCGCCCGCAATGGCACGTGGTATACCTCCCTTCAATGGCGAGCGCCCTCCCCTACACCTCCACCCCTTCGTTCACTCCCTCAAAGCTGCGCGAAGAATATTGTATCATTTGAAATTTACTGCACATTCCATTATGAAAACAAGATATTTTTTCTATATAAAATTTAGTATCGTTGAATTAATTAGGAGGTTTATTTCAGCAATCTGCCTCGCTGTTGTAGTATATTGTTGCGTGTCACTGGTCTGAGTTGACCTTGGCCTGTCCCGTGCGAGCTGGCGGCAGAGGAGGGCAGAGTTGTAATGTGATAAGGGAGCGGCTAGCCACCAGAGTTGTTTGAATGGCAGGCGAGCGATAATACAAGACGCGCATATCTTGTTACGAAAAGTGCACCGCCTCGATAATCCTTCTGCTACGCGCGCTGCTCCTGACCTTCAGCAGATTGAATTTCTGCGTTTACCACAAGAATTCTCTATTGGTTTACTGCCGTAATTTCTTTCAGTTTGACTCGGGGTGCGGCGTATTTTCCAGGCCACGACCAGCTACTTTAAAAGTGCGTCGGGGCCGCCGAGTCGGCAGTGGAATGGAGTGGAGAGTTTATGAACTTCGTCGGGAGTCTGCGCGATCGTGAGACGAGAGACGACGAGCGAGGAGAGAAACGAGTAGCGTAGGAAAGTCTGTGACTGCGAGCATAGAGCAGTGAAGGGTACGACAGGTAGGCTGTGAGTGAGTGAAATACACTAAAAATGATGGCAACATTGGCATCATACAGACTGAATGTGTGTTAATGATGAGTATGAGGTAATTGACTACAACCAAGCAGATGCATTAAGAACGAGGTTAAATATAGTTGACATATATATTAAATATTTCACTCACTGAGAAATAAAGAGTAATGGTGGAGATATATAGATTACTGCTGTAAATAATAACTGTGTGAGTAAATTAAAAATCAAATGTAGTCCTTTTTTTTTATGCCTCACGAACTCGGATACGCCCCTGAGGCATCTTGTAACAATATTATAATACTTGTTGTTTAGTGAACATAACAATGTACAGTAGGCGTGTCCGGTGACATGTAGAGCCAGTAACTAAGTGGGAATGCAGAGAGAGAGAGAGAGAGAGAGATACACAAGTGTGTACAATAACTACTCCCTTGAGTGCCAGTAGCCTACTGCAAGTCGTGTTAACCATTCCCACATCGAGGTTAATTGAGCTCTTCCAGAAGCTCTGATTAGATTCTCCTTTCTGCGAATCAAGAGGCCTTTCTCAGCCGGGTGTTAGCATGAAGGTCGTCACAGGCTGCATTCCTTTCTCTACTGACGGCGCCGGGAATACTCTCTAGCAGGAAACTATTGTGGAGTGCCAATAATGAGTCTGTGGTCACATTGGCGGAGCACTCGACAGCAGTGCCACAAGTGGGAATAATATCGTCCGCTATGCCCGGCGAGTTTATTGTCACATCATTTGCAACGGATGTGTTTTATCAATCATAACGAAATTAATTTGAATAAATTTTATTATGAGTGTTTAATCCAGGTGAAAATGACTGAATAATGATATAACCTTTAAGCCCTTCCACACAATAAATTTTTTCTTAAAATAATTTTGAATTTTTACTGAATTAAATTCATTGAATGCGAAATGAATTCATACGAATGTCATAATCTCGACCATTTTATATTTACTTCATGATTTTCGTTTTGAACATGTTCTGTATTTCCTTGAAATCAAAATGTGGATTGCCGATTACCGCTCTTCTGTGAATATTAATGGAAGTAATCTCCTGATAATATCGTTGTGAGCACACATTTAAAATTGTTACAAAATAATGTCGTATATTTAAAAAATAAAATCTACAATAATTTAGAGGAAATTTGCTGTTTTTTAATTTTTTTTTAGCAGGCTTCATTAAAACGTTTTTGATAAATTTTCATGTGCAGACTTGAAAGTTTATTGAATGCAATTCACTGAAAGGCAAATGAAGTAATTTTTTTTTAGTTCAATAAATTAAATTCACGTAAGTAAATTCAATAAATATTCAACAGTATGAAATTGCCTTTACTCTCTTCGCATAGTTCGGCAGATAACATCAATGTGACAAAGTTGCCGCTTCTAGTCTGCTACTGCCGGGACCGTCTGGCTTATTGCACGAGTGGTCTTGGTGGGAAGTGTAGCCTCCAACTCAGACGTCTGTTACTGCCGGGACCGTCTATCTTATTGCACGAGTGGTCTTGGTGGGAAGTGTAGCCTCCAACTCAGACGTCTGTTACTGCCAGGACCGTCTGTCTTATTGCACAAGTGGTCTTGGTGGGAAGTGTAGCCTCCAACTCAGACATCTGTTACTGCCGGGACCGTATGTCTTATTGCACGAGTGGTCTTGGCGGAAAGTGTAGCCTCCAACTCAGACGTCTGTTACTGCCGGGACCGCCTGTCTTATTGCACGAGTGGTCTTGGAGGGAAGTGTAGCCTCCAACCCAGACGTCTGTTTCTGCTGCGACCGCCTGTCGTATTGCACGAGTGGTCTTGTCGGGAAGTGTAGCCTCCAACTCAGACATCTGTTACTGCCCGGGACCGCCTGTCGTATTGCACGAGTGGTCTTGGCGGGAAGTGTAACCTCCAACTCAGACGTCTGTTACTGCCGGACCGCCTGTCGTATTGCACGAGTGGTCTTGGTGGGAAGTGTAGCCTCCAACTCAGACATCTGTTACTGCCACGACCACCTGTCGTATTGCACAAGTGGTCTTGGCTGGAAGTGTAGCCTCCAACTCAGACGTCTGTTACTGGCGGGACCGTCTGTCGTATTGCACTAGTGGTCTTGGTGGGAAGTGTAGCCTCCAACCCAGACGTCTGTTACTGCCACGACCACCTGTCGTATTGCACAAGTGGTCTTGGCGGGAAGTGTAGCCTCCAACCCAGACGTCTGTTACTGCCGGGACCGCCTGTATTATCGCACGAGTGGTCTTGGTGGGAAGTGTAGCCTCCAACTCAGACATCTGTTACTGCCACGACCACCTGTCGTATTGCACAAGTGGTCTTGGCTGGAAGTGTAGCCTCCAACTCAGACGTCTGTTACTGGTGGGACCGCCTGTCGTATTGCACGAGTGGTCTTGGCGGGAAGTGTAGCCTCCAACTCAGACATCTGTTACTGCCGTCCGCCTGTCGTATTGCACGAGTGGTCTTTGCGGGAAGTGTAGCCTCCAACTCAGACGTCTGTTACTGCCGGGACCGCCTGTCGTATTGCACTAGTGGTCTTGGTGGGAAGTGTAGCCTCCAACTCAGACATCTGTTACTGCCACGACCACCTGTCGTATTGCACAAGTGGTCTTGGCTGGAAGTGTAGCCTCCAACTCAGACGTCTGTTACTGCTGGGACCGCCTGTCGTATTGCACGAGTGGTCTTGGCGGGAAGTGTAGCCTCCAACTCAGACGTCTGTTACTGCCGGACCGCCTGTCGTATTGCACGAGTGGTCTTGGTGGGAAGTGTAGCCTCCAACTCAGACATCTGTTACTGCCACGACCACCTGTCGTATTGCACAAGTGGTCTTGGCTGGAAGTGTAGCCTCCAACTCAGACGTCTGTTACTGCCGGGACCGCCTGTCGTATTGCACTAGTGGTCTTGGTGGGAAGTGTAGTCTCCAACCCAGTCGTCAACACATTTCGTCATTGACTTACTGTTATAGTTAGACACGCTGAAACTTTGCGTTATCACTCAGCAGTAAGCTAGACTCCACAATATTTTTAGTACTTAAGCATCAGTTAGTTGTTGACTGGTTGTTGGTCCAATTTAACTCCACAGCTCATATCACGGTATTCGGTTTTTTTCCTTGCCAGTTGGTTATTGGTCGAAAGCAGCCCGGGGCGTGTTTAACAAACGGTGGTCCAATATATAGGAACTCAAATGTACATGTTGATTTTTAACCTTTCCTCAAATGAATTTGCAAAATGTTCGGGTCTCCGGTTGTAGTCGATTCACAATTTGTTTACACTTCCTGAATAAAACCTTTGAAAATGTATGATGTTCTTCGTTCTTTTCTCAACACATCCTGTATCACAAGCGTTTAACACTGCTGTTAACATAGCATTACCTTATATTTGGTAAATTGAACTTTCACCTATATATTATTTATGAGTTATAGTATTTCATATATGAATAAAAACGGTGAGATAATAAGTGTGTTGGCAATGCCTAGTGAGAAATAGTTCCTATGCAAAATATTATTACACTGAGTGCGCACGAATGTGGTGCGTTGTCCCTTTTGGTGTAATTTTCTAGATTTAGTTAAGCTTAGTTTGCTTGAGGCAGAGGAATACCATGGAAGTAGAACTTAAGCACTGCTTCAGAGAAGTTGGAAGTAACCGTGAATGACTATACACTTGTGGTCTACTTTCAGCAGCTAGGAGTGTCCCTGTACATACTGGCGTTACTTGTGAATGTCGCACAGGCAGGATAGACTTGAAGTACGTATACTGGTATTTTTCTCTCATGGTTTGAGAACGCGTGTTTGTGCACGCCGTGGACGACTCCTTAGCCTGTAACGACCAGGAGGAAATGGCAGGACAGTATCACGTGCAACCAAGCCGAATGTAAAGATGGCAACAGCCAATCAAAAAGCAGTTGTGTCCCGAGTGAATGAGGAAGCAACAATTCTACGCTGACGCCAATTATTTTCGAAGCACACATATTTCTATAGGCCATTCACGTTACTTCCCACTTTTCTGAAGTCCTGCTGAAGTTCTACTTTCAGGCTATCCCTCCGCCTCATGTAAAAAAAGCTCAACTTCGTCTAGAAGATTACAACAAAGGGACAACGCACCACATTCGTGCTCACTCAGTGTAATAATATTTTGCATAAGAACTATTTCTCACTAGGCATTACAGACACACTTATTTTCTCCCTGTTTTATTTTAATTGATTAGAAATGAAATCTCATAACTTATAGACAAAATATATGTAAAATTTCAATTTAATGGAAACGAGGAAACAACCAAGCACGCCGTACATAGGGGCGATTTTCCAAAGGTTTTATTCAGAAAGTGTAAAGAAACCGCTGTTAGAGTATAGCCACAGTGGCACCTGCACGCGAGTGAGAGGCAGATTCAAGATGGCCGCCTGGTTGAAGGAATTTTGCACGTCTGAGGCCTAAAAGCGTGGGAGCGCTAGGGGCGATCGAGACATGCGCATCAACTCTCTCATCGCCTCTACGCGCAAAGCACTGAACTGGCGTGCAGTCTTGCCGTCGATAACGCGCCTCTGTGAGACTGTCAGCGGAGACGCTACCATTTTATGACGTGATAATAAAAATAAAGATTTGATGCACGTCCATATTCCTTTTTTAATGTTTTGTACCGGAATATTCATTCCTAAAAATGACCGTGAAACACCTGTTTCAGCAATTTTCACTATCACAATAACTGGCTTTAGAGAGAAATGGAGGAACCGGAAAATCGTATACAAACGTGTAACGTTTCTTAAGGTAGAAGTAAAGTGGATCTCCTTATAGTGATGCAACCCTCAACACAATAAATGCAGAACACTTTAAAATTTACTGTACAGATTTCCAAAATCGTTGGAAAAATATGGCTTGGGCTTCATGTGAAAGATAAGTGTTTATATTTTCTTTAGTGTAAAATACGTCACAGTAGTAAGTTTCTTTAATGGCTAAATTAATTAATTAAAAATTTCAATTTATATTTTTACTTAAGAATGTGCGTTTTTCTTCTCTGAATGAATTACAAAGTTAGTTTTGTTTAAAAAAAACTTCATCTAATCAAATAAGCCGTTTTTTTCTATGCTTGTATCTGAGAAAATATTCGCATAACATATTATAGGTGTGCTAAAAGTTAAATTTATGAAAATAATTTACAATACATATTACACCTGTTGACTAAATTATTAATTTTTAAAATTTAAAATAATGTCAAATACAACTTTTTTTTTGCAAACAGACAAAGATATTAATGTATAATTTCATATAAATAAATCGCAGTAACAATAACATGACAAATAACCGTATAATCTTAGAAATATATAAAAATGCTATAATACACCTAGGAAGCTGCTGCCTTCGTAGCGCAGTGGTAGTAAGTAGAACTACGTGAAGATGTCGAAAGATGAATGAACNATCCGTGTTGCAATTATTTGCGGCATTACGCTCGTACAAACAGGAAATTCGCTAGTTTATTGTTGCTGTGAGCCACAATCACACAATAAAGCGGAATTTTCTTAGTGTCTCGTCGTTGTCGTGGATGCGACTGTACAGGCCCACAGACTTGTGTATGTATAATTTGAGTATATCTGTTTTCTTAAGCCTGAATAATATTTATCAGTTATCTTCCGCTAATTCCAGGAGGATATTCTGCGGAATGATTTCATGAGCATGAAACGCGATGTTCATCTAACTTTTTCTTGCATAAGCTAATTACGATATTATTTCCATATAAATCTCTTTCGTGACAGTAATATAAATATATCAAAGAAAATAATATGTTTGATATATATTGCAAAACAGTAGATGTACCAACGTGCAAACGAGCATTAGATACAAGTTTTACCCTTTGCAGTCTCGACTGGCCAGTCGCTACGCCATAGTGACGTCAGCGCTCACCACTTAATGTACCGTTACTGAAAGCCTCGCTCGGGCCAACCTCCCTTTGTCATTAGAGTGGCGGGCGGAATACCTGGCCTGCCCGCAGACACTCCGTGGTTCTGTGAATGGAAGAAAAACTGTCTTCGAATAAGGGGGCCGGGGGGAATACGACTGTGGTGCCATCTAGCGAATGGTTTGGAAGTATTTACAAATCAGTTGTCAGTGCGCTCTGGGCGACAGAGATTCACACTACCTCCCACTTGGCTTAAACCTTAAATGCTATTCGTAAGCAGACCTCACTCAGACACGTTAGACGGTTTTTTGATAAAACTTTTTCTGCTGGAGCTCTGCACACCGTTCAGTGGCCCATCCACGCGGCCACCTTAAAGCGCATATATAGGCACAACTGGCATGGGAATAAGAAATTTTAAAAAATGTGTGGTTAAATATATTTACTGTATATATACTGTTATATGCAGCATTAAATCTGCATGCATTCTTGTAAGCATGTTAATTGAACGTAAAAGGCAGTGCGAGATGGTTGATTACATCCACCTACAATATACAGGATGTATCTAAATTAGAACGGCAAACTTCGCCTGCGGTTAGTCACCAAAAAGAAGATGAAAACTAAGTTCTGAAGTGAATCCTTACTGTGGCACATATCTTTGAAGTTGGACCTGAAGCACTAGTTTATTACAAGTACTGAATCATGTGTAAAGTTAATTGTGACGTGCGAGTTAGTAATCCGTCTTTTTTGTTAAGGCTCCTGCGTACCTGGAGCTTGAAATGCGTTCCAGAGTGCTTTAAATACACGTTTTCCCACGAAACTGTTGAATGAGCGTCCAATGTGCTGATCTACGAAAGGAACACACACTTCAGACGAGTGTTGTTGAGTGCTTTCAAAATCTCACGCACTCCAAAACGGCTAAAAACTGCTTTTTCAGAGCGCTTTATCTCAAAACATACGGGCTAGATACACTACTCAAGGGCCATGCACTGAACCTTCCTACAGACTTTCCACCAATAAAATAATAGTCACCACTGAAAGTCCCACAGGTAGACTCAGTGCGACTAGGACACTGCACGCCCGTTCAGAGTCTTGCGCTTAGCGGCGATGGTGCACTTGATGTGCGTGGCAGAGTCGCCCTTATAGCTCCCGCGCTTCTCCGCCTCTAACGCGGAAGAAAGCTCCTGGTATGCGGAGCCTTAAATCCTAAATATGCGACAGCATCATGGAGATCAAGTCGAAGTAATAATAGTAAACGTGCGTGGATATTCCCATTACATAATGTTGATGACATCGATAGACACGTGTCATGGTGTTTACAGATCTTCGTTCCGTTACACATTATCGAAACACCAAATGTTACATCTTAAACATTTTCTCCACTATTTGAAATAAACTAGTGCTTCAAGTCAAGCTACAACACCCTCAGGATTCACTTTAGACCATTAATCTTACTACTTTTATTTCAACGATTATTTGTAGTAACTTCGTGTTTATTAGTGTTCTGTGGTTAGTTGCTGCATTTATGCAAAAACTATTGGTTGCTACTATTCTGCCGCTGCTGTTCTTAAAATGTACAATTTCACACATTCATACGAACACAGACCAGTTACGCAATGGAAAATTGGCCAGCGTGACCTAAAAATCTGCGTCTGTACTCCCCCCCCCTCCCCCCACACACACAAAGTTGGTTGCTAGATCGGCACGCGTCCCTGACACCGGTTAGTAGGCCTGCCCGCCGAACACATGCCCGAGCAATGTACTCATTTATTGTGTCCGTGACTGTACAGGAGCAGAAGAAAACCATGGAAGGACGAAAGCTGTCACTCAGCGAGTGAGAATAAGCTTCACCTTAGATGCGTCTGAATAGAACGCGTATATGCTATACAGGAGGATCGAAGTGCCTCCCTGCAGGCATTATATATATATATATACACACATATATGTTGTGGCCTCAGACATTCACTTTTCAGAGTTATAAAATACATACACTGTCTTTGTTAGTCACAGTCAATAAGCTGCAAGGGAATTTTTTAAGCACGGTCTTAAAAACATTACTTATATAAAAGCTTATGCAAAAGTGCGAGGTTCATAGAGAATGTACTCATTGTGCCACCTGTGGCGTGTGGTGAAGTGTTGCAAGTGCTGCGTGGTGCTTGCTCACTACTGTACATTCTCGGTGCACGCGGCAGGGGCCAGTAACCACAGTGCAGTCTGGGGAACTGAGTGCACTCCGACCACTCACAAGCGAGCAGCCAGGGACCCATTACACGCGTCCTGCTGCCGAGCTACGTTTTACTGTAAACTAACAAGCAACAGGGTACAGCACACAGCTAGCGCCAGCTTACCTTGCAACTGCTCACCACACGCCACTGTCTACCAACCACGCACAACTAGAAATTAAGTATATCTTAGTGAGGTGCTGATTTATTAGCAAATGACATATTATAAAAGTATTTTTTATCGAGCATAGAAAAATAAAAATGTAAGTTTTGTTTAGAACTACGATAGTCAAATAAAGTAGATTTCTTCCTACTTTCTCCTGCAATTCGTTTGGCCGAATTCCTTACGTACACAACATGAATTAAAATATTGCCATTTCCTACTCGTTCAGGATGTCCTTGCACAACACGCAAACTATCGTCATCAATTATTTCGCGTAGACTGTTCACTTTCCAAGGCCATACGCCGTACTTAAAAGTGTCTTTCATTTTTATATTTTTGCCATCTGTTAATAACGAAATAGCGAGTGACTAATAAACACACTGTGTACATTGCGCAACTCTGGAAAGTGAACTTCTGAGGCAACAATAACATATTACTTTTTGGTTATTACGCTTTCAGGATGGGCCTTGAATAGTGCTCACTTTGCCGTGAATAACCTACAAAAGTACAGTTTTTCATTCAAATACGTACAAGTTGTTGATGCGAGGTGCTCAGAGCCCCAGGACGCAACTGTCCACAAGCAGAGTTGTCACCAGGTAGGGGCGTTGGAAAAATATCGATATATCGAAGTGACGATATTATATCAACTATATCTCGATAAAAATAGTAAATATTTTTCAACGCTATTTTTTTTCGAAATCGATACCTTTTTCCAGGTATCGGAAATAAATACTGTTAAAATTCTATTTTAATAAGCTGTGTTTTGAATACAAAAATCGAATTAAAAAATGACTGTGCTTACTTTGGTAACAGGCGCCACATCCTTCTGCAATGCCTTTTGTCCTCAATTTGTAATATTCCAAGCCATTTTACTTTTTTCGAGTCCTTTCATACCTAACATATCGAATTCTGATGTACAAAATAGATATTTTTCTTTCGATACGCCGTTTTGTAAAACGATAGTTTTATAAGGCCAATGAGTAATGGGCAGTATATTGTGTGCGGATGTGAAGGCGAGGAGAGCGGGGTTGCGCGGGGGTGCTCCTGGCCCTCGGCGAGAGCAGTCGGTGCCTGGGACGAGCACCACAGCGTCCTATCGATTAGCCGTCGCAGCGGGCGGCAAGCACACCGCCTGGCCAGCCGCCGGGCCTCGTACCCAGTCTGCACTTCGCACGCCTGTTTAAGGCGGTTGCCCACGTACAACTGTGTTGTATCATATTTCTATCTTCTACAACAACTCGTTCCTCGCAAAGAAAGCTTTCTCGTTTGGAATGATAGTCAATAAATATATTTTATTTTAGCCTTAGACGTTAACTTCCGAGTGCGGTTGAATACACACATTGTGTTTATTACTTACATGGCTATATTTCTTTTAAAAGGTGTTTTACAGGATAAACAATGGCTGAAAGAAAACGACATAGTGACAGTTGAGTAGAGAGATTTGGACTGATCTTAACAACGGGGTGTTGAGAGCCAACGAGGTTGAGATGAGGTGAGAATGGAGCAGCGCTGGAATGCAAGGCCCCCACTTGCTAACGTCCTCCCGGGGACTGAACCCGGGTCACCTTGGTGGGAGGCGGTCATCCACAACCACGGCTCCTCGCAGTGACAAATACTGGTGGAAATAACACTGGCTTTTAACAATTAGCTCCACCTTAGTTTTCCGTTCAGTACATAATTGTTTTAGATGTGAATATGCGTGAAAATCATACCGACAGATGTGGTACCTGATGTGTTACCATGTCACGTTCGCAGGGTGATATATTCCGACACTGTCGCTACGTGAATAATGAAACTATCGACATAAATGTGGTTTCCTGCGATGGGGTGCACGACTACGACCTTGAGTTGGCACGGCGCATGCGCGGGGCGCGGTGGAGGCCGGCGGCGACTGGGGGCAAGTCTGTGCGTGGACGGACATTCCTGGGCAGCACATGTCTCGACCCCAGTGTGCTAGCGCGCTGATTGTGATGCCAAATGAAATATCTCGTCTGTATCTGACGACTTAACCCATTGAAGCTAAATATTCGTTGCATTACTTTCATTTCATTCTAATATCCCAAAATAAATATTACCCCTGGCGCAGAAGTATCCCGTCACATCCACAATCAGATTTTTTTTTCTGCGAGATACATATGTTGCAGTGAAATTTCCTGGTACTTTACTGAACCTTAAGAATAAATAAGGCTGTCATGTTAACCGTAAAAAAAATACACTGTATTATCTGTTTTAGCAGCATGTATTGTAACTGTGCAAATATCCCTTCACTCCAAATTCGAATCAGTGGAAAACCACTGATTCGAAGGGAAATTCAACCATTCTAATCAGTTAAAATCACCGTTACCTTACCATATCAAATAACAAGTTAAGTTTATTAGAAATGTCTTAAATGTGTTCATGGAAAGCGTGTAGTTTTAAATTGTATGCCCTAACTTTTCGTTTTTGGTTTGATTGGTACCGTTAGGATTGTTGAAACGAATATTACATATGAGTGACTCTCACACTCTCTACACCTCATGACATGAAGTTTAAACCGCCAAACAGAGAGCTGTGACAATTGCAACGAAATGAAAGACGCAGAGGCGGAATGAAATACTGAATGTTCATGTTACCTCATAAAATTATGTTGTGAAATACGAAAAACAATTTAGAAAGCTTTTTGTATTTGTGTTATTAGTTTAAGCGTTATTTCACTTGATACACATTGTTTAACGGCCATTTTTACACGCCGTTTAACTGATCCGTCAGTCAAAAAACAAATCACTGAAAAACAGTGAAAAAAGTACTGATGAATCAGTGAAAAATGTCACTGAATCAATAAGTGAAGGCAAACTGGCGTTTTTTCACCGATTTAAATTCACTGAAATTACTGTTGAATCAGTGAGATACTGTTAACTGATTGAAACAGTGAAATCATCACTGATTCAGATATAGTGTGTATGTCAGAAATGTTAAAATTCCGAGACATTCTATAATGATATAAACCCACGCCCATAGTCGCAAAAGTACTTTACTTTGCAGCATAGATCAGCCAGACCTGTCATACGAATATGTAAAATATATAATTTACTCTTATATAGAATGTTCGGAAATTAAATGCCTAAACTACGGGAGGTGATTCCTTATGAAAAGTAGTCGATAATATATAGGACACTGTATATCTAAACGGTATATTATTGGCGATATGAGCCTGTGAATATTGTGTTTTGAAAACGTATTTTCGCCAATACCTCGTACAACGCCTTCGAAGCCTTCCCCCTCCCCTCTGGAAGGTGTGTTGTGGTTGGCTGATGGGTTCCTCAACCCCTCTTGATCTGTGCTGTGATCCCTTTTGACCTGGGCCTGGGCCTGGGCGACATCTGTGGGACTGTGAGATTTGTTAAGAGTTGGGAGGGGTGTGAGGGGATGTGGAGAGGAATTAGGATGAGGGGAGGGAAGGTCGAGGCGGGTGCTGTGGGTTCGTCCTTGTTTCGAATCTCGACGAGGTTGATGATGTGCAATTATTGAGTGCGTAATAAATAAGTTACAGTTCTCAGAAGTGTACGGGGTTCGAATATCAGAGCGAGAGCAAAAAATAAAGTAATTACTTGTACTTAGATTAATTAAACAAATACTCATATTTATTTGATGTATCGAGAGTAAATGTAATTACGCTACGTACGTGTAACAATTTTAAGTAATTACACAAGTACACATGTTGACCCGTCGCGTCGGCTGCTTTAACTCAACAAACGTATGAGTCGCTAATATCAACCTGTTGTAGGTCCGCCATCTTGTGTCGGTGATCAAGTGGATTGGTACAGCGACAACAAATGTCTGCGGTTCGTGAATGCACGGGGTATACGTCCGCCATTTTAACCGTCGACACAATGCATAAGGCGGACATAGTTGAAAAATCACCCCTTTTATGACGTGTTTGGGTTTTTCCTAAATATATAATACATCACTTGCGTTTTATACTTCTATTAATTAAAACAAACGTCTTTTATTTTTGGTTATATTGAACTATTAGTTAATTTTTTTTATAAATTATAATATTTCATTTATAATTCATATGAATGAAAACAGTGAGAAAATAGGTTTATGGGCAATTCCTTGTAGGAAATAGTTCTTATGCAAAATATGATTGAAGTGAGTGCACGCGAATGCGGTGCGACCTGGTAGGGAACATTTCCGCCGCTAGGTGCGCAGTGTTCCTAAAGACAACTTTTAATTAAAATTTCAAAATATATGAATAATAAAATAGAAATATGTTACTTAGTTACGAAGTTAATTTATATTTGATTTATGCTTATTACAATTATCCTGTTTTTTTAAATGTAGAAAATAGAAAAAAAAAATCTGGTACCTTGACGACACTAGCGCTTATCTAGTGGCAGAAATGTCTGGTTGCCAAACTTTTAACATTGATCTTCGCAACGTGCAGTAGAAGTAACTCAAACTTGGTGAAGCTTTGTTTGCATGAGGCGGAGGAATAGCCTGAAAGTAGAACTTAAGGAGTCCGCCCGCCTGGCACTCTAACTGTGTTGCAGAGTGTTTGAAATCCAGTTATTTTTTACGAAACTAATAAAAACGTGCGTCCAATGCGCTAGTCTAAGAAAAGAATACCACTTCAGACTGCGCCTGTCGGTTACTTCCAAGACGTCACGTACATTCACTCCAACGTGGTTCAAAACCGCTTTTTCAAAGCGCTGTATCTCGAAATATACGCGTTACATACTTACAAAAGTAATCTAGGGCCGTGCACCGAACCTTGCCACACACTTTCCAACAATAAAGTAATAGGGCCATCGCTGAAAGTAGCACAGGCAGACGCAGCACTACGAGAACACCGTACGCCAGTTCGGAGCCGTGCGCGTAGCGGCGATGACGGACTTGTAGCGCGTGCCAGTGTTGCCCTTATAGCTCCAGGCAGGCGGGCCCCTTAAGCAGGGTCGTAGAACAGTTGTAAGGCAGTGTGTGTGCAATGGTGGAGGGCTGTGGGGAGGGAGGTGCTCTCACACACAGCTGCTAGGATGATAAGAGGCGGCTGGTGAACTGCCGCCGCCCACCATATCCGCCGCCCCCGGCACACCGGACGTGCCTTCCTGCGCCGCCCACCGCCCCACACTCTGCTGTCAGCGCGTGTCTGTGCGAGCATGCTGACGTCACCTGCCTGCTGGATACTGTCCGTCTTCTGGAGCAAGCCCGCTCTGTCAGACGTCCGACAATTCCGCTTATTTTTTCAGTGACAGGCTTAGACATCTGGAATCGACTGGCGTGTTCCTTCTATGATTCGATCACAGTTGTTTGCCAGTAATAAACAAGGAGAATTGTCGTTACCGTATCGCGTGCAACCAAGCCGAGCAGGAGGCAATGAGTGAGTCAGTAAGCAGATATGGGCGGCTCTTGAGAGACGATAAGGGTGATTGAGGTTAGGATGGAGCAGCGCCGGAATGATAGGGCGGGGGAAAAGGGGGGAGACCCCAGAGAAAACCCGCCGACCAGTGGCATCGTCCGGCACGATCTCCACATGCGAAATCCGGGAGTGACCCGGCCGGGAATAGAACCCGGTTCGCCGTGGTGGGAGGCGAGCAGGATAACAGCTGAACCACCGCGGCCCCTAGGAGGCAACGGATGTACGTACAGATGTGGAGCGAGCATGTGGGAGACAGGGAAACTGAGGTCGCTGTACTCGTGAGCGTTGAGTAAAATGTGGCATGTTAGAACACCCGCTTTCGAGGGAGAAGTTTTCGACCATGTGGCAGCACAACCCAACACAAGCAGCTGTACAATTGCGCACAACATGAGTGTTAGTACTTCGACAGTTTGGGAGGTGTAACATCTGCGACAGTTGCACCCATATCGCCCGCAGAAAGTGCAGGTGCTAGGCCCAGCAGACTTTCCACTTCGTGTGCAATTTTTTGAATGTTGATTTAGTGCAAATTAATGACGGTCCACACTTTGGTGAGAATCTATTTTGGTGTGATGAGGTTATGTCCACGAGAGACTTAATGTTTAATACCAAAAACAGTTGTCTGTGGAGTGATCAGAAGCCACATTGAACATGTATCAGGTCATATCAACACAAATTCGCGTGCACGTTTGAGCTGGACTCGCCAATAATTACCTAAATGGGCCGTGCATTTCTCCACCTCGCCTGAGTGGTAACATTTACCTGCGATTTCTGGAAGATGTGTTGCCTGCTTTGATGGAATCTGTGCCAATCGCAGTGCGGCGACATATGTGGTTCTCACATGACGGCGCTCCACCTACTTCATACATGCTGTACAGGAGCACTCGAATGACAACTTCTCCAGACGATGCTAGAGGCGAGGAGGTCCCGTATCTTGCCCCCCCCCCCTGCCTCATGACACACTTCACGCATGTCACCCGACTTAACACCCTTAGACTTTCCCTTGTGGAGTCACATGAAAAGTCTTGTTTACTAAATACCCAAGGGGAGTGAGGGGGGAGGNAAAAGTCTTGTTTACTAAATACCCAAGGGGAGTGAGGGGGGAGGGGGACTTGACTGTTGCCGCCCACGTCGTCCGCCATATTGAACTTTTTTGTTATTTATTGAAAAAAACCGCGACAATAGTAACTTAGGTAATTGCCTTACCCATCATTACGGGCATAATATTTTAACTACTATTCATGCAAAAAAAAACTCAATACAAAATTCTATAAATATATTAATTAATTAATTAATGACAACCAGGCACCATCTATTAACAATCTGGTTCAAAAATGTACACAGAGCAATGAAATGTAATGCTTCTATAATGAAACGTTTTCAGTAATGACCCTGACTTTTCTGTTATGGCACTTAAGGGAATAATTTCAGTATAAGGAGTGACGCAGCCTCATGACGCCTGCTTGCAAGTCGGAGGACGTCACTGCGAACAGCTCCTGTAATGTGAGTCGTGCTTCACGTCTGTTTGTTTGTGTAATGCCACCAGCTGTTGGCGTCGCGCGCGGGGCTTGGCGACTGTAGGCTGCTGTCCGCCTGCAGGCCGGCTCCACTCCAGCCCGCGCGTGATTGGCCCAGGCAGCGCGCCGAATTCAAACTGAGCGCACATCATTCGACGCATCTAGCTCGTCAGGGGGGAGGGGGGGTTCTGGACACATGTTCCTTATATCAAGATGTTTGTCTCGGCGTGCCCTACTACCCATTGAAGCCACGCCCAACAATTTCCGAATGCCCTATATAATCGGCCTCAGGAAATAATCGTCGGCCATTTCTTGTCTGGTGTCACCACTAAAAATTAATTGTAAAGAGAAGCTGTAACGATTTGATATAGTCCGAGAAGCTGTTATTTATATCCTGTTGTACAAAACCTTCCTTACAAATGTGTGTAATGGGATGCCGAAAGATTGGCAAATCCAAGATCACCCTTCATAGCACAGATGGAAGCAGTAAAGAGTGAGTGAAGAAATTTCGGTCGCTCTTAACAGCGAGGTCTTGAGAGCCGATGACGGTGATTGAGGTATGAAGCAGCGCTGGAAACGGGAAATCCCCGAGAAAACCCGCCAACCAGCGGCAACGTCCGGTACGATTCACACATGTGAAAATTCTAGAGGCGACCCCTGCGGTAATCGAAGCCTTGGTGGGAGGCGAGTAGTCTAACCACTACACTACCACAGCCCCTCCCATGTTTGAGTTAGTGGTAGATTAAATACGTTAAGTTTCTATTTTTTTTTATTTCGTGTGTATTCTCTAATGGTCAACTCAAATCGGGTATAGGGTATTTTCGGAATTTTTTTTTAAAATGTGAACAAGCAAGAGGCGCCTACACTCTGATATGCCGTGGGAGGAAACCCACTAACAGCAGCAGTCGGGACACATGTTCTGTACACTTCGTTGTTCGCGCGTTGACGCGTATCCCAGCAAATAAATGTCCTGCCAATGTGATTTTTTTTGGCAAAAAATTTAAAAACCGATTACAAAAGCCAGTGCATTTCCTTTTTTTATCGTACTAAGTGTGTCTTAAGACAAAAAAACTTGGAAATAGTAAAACAAATTAATTATTTAGAGCTTTCCTGTGTAATTTCCTAATAGGCAGGAGGAAAATGAAACAGCACAGCAGTAGTTATATCTGTGGGCTTTCATCGCGTGTGATAATATCGCATTTGCAGAGGAGAGCGTAACAGCGGAAGCAGTGCCTTGCACGTAGGGGCGACGGGGCGCTGGGCGCGCGCGTTATTGTCGCCCGTATCGCCGAGCAGAGTGGGAGAGCTAGGGGGCAGGACTACGGGCTGGCGTGAGTCGCCGTATGCGCTGCTGATGTGCCGGCCTGGCCTCGGGTCACGCCCTCTACTCGCCACTCCATTACCCGCGTCACGCACCTCGGTGGCCTTCCACAAAGCCACTCCGACACTGGGTCAAGTAGCACAGAGCAACAGATCAAGTTTACTCTGGTTTTGGAACGAGCGTCATGTAAATAGCATTCGGTGTTCACAAATATGCGCTGATTAAGCAACCAATGTACATTCCCAAAACATTTGTCCCGTTCCTCAAATTCTTTCTTTTTCAATATTATATATATATATATATATATATATATATATATATACACACACACATAACATTTTTACTTGCGATAAATTAATAATAAACATTCCATTTAAAACCTTTATAAAAGTTAACTTTTAAATAAAAATGATAATTGTATTACTAGTAATTTTTAATTTTCCCATGCGTGTCTGTAAACAGAATGTCCTAATTTCCTTTCAATTTGTTTAATTATACTAAACTTTCTGCTATTTTTAGTTTCCCCTTTGTTACTCGCTGAAATAGTGCGAGTAGAGGGATTATGGGACTTTGGCACATGCGTACGATATAACCTAGAGGTTTCGGGTTCGTTTTTCTGTGCCGATTTTTAATTTTGTGAACACAAACAGAATAATTTTTTCACGTATATAATTTTTTATTCGAGTTGTTTTCGAGAACATTATAAAATGAATTTTGTTTCCACTTCTCGATAATGTAGGTTTAAATAATACAAATTGCAATATTACATGAACATGCCTTGTAATTTTTGTAGCACTATAAAAACTATTTTAGAAACTGGCTTCCAAAAAAAAAAAATTCTGAGATTACAACTTTTTTTTTTGCATTGTACTTAACGCCAAGTGTTTATATATCATACTTGTATCATTATTAATTTGCGATATTTTCTGGATAATTTTCTTGGTAAAATTAGAGCACTATTTTCCAGTGATAAGACCGCTATTGGATAGGACTCGAGAATATCGCGAGGTGCTGCCCTCTAAACCAGTGTTGCTGTCCTATGTCCTTGCTTCCAAGGTAAATTACAGACGACAATACTCTTCTTTAAATGCGGGTTTTTCATACGCTTAGAGTATTTCAATGTTACGACATGTCGCCGAACGTATTTACGAATTTTCCTGGTCGGCAGCCTTCATTAGTGCTTCAACTTTGCTACGCACCGCAGAGTGAAAAAATCGACAGCGTGTATGGAATAGTTCTGTAGCCGGGTTTCAGGAGGCAGCAGCCAAAACTCTGCATTAGCGTCAGAATGTTCTAGTTGTTCCATATATTAGCGTAGTTATTTTGTTGTGATAACCGTCTTCTTCTCTGTAGCAGGAGAGGAACGCTCCGCTGTTGTAATTACATTGACACTTGCAAGTTGAATCAAAGTCAGGACCACGACACCTTGGTATTACCAGGTACGCCAGCAAGCGAGATGACACAGGTTTACCGTGGTTTTTCCAGATCACACAAGTAATACCGACGGACGCGTGTTTATTGCTTGGCCCATCCCTGGTTGTCCAAGCCGCTACGCCGCCGGTCTGTCTGCAGTGACATTGCTGCGGGCGAGGCCTTGCACCGTGTAACATATCTACGTCTGTGTAATGTAAGTCGTACCGACAGCCACGTCCCTGCTCATCACCTCACGTCACTATGTCCCCGTTGCTTTACAACTCTGCTGGGAAAACGTACTAACATTTAAAACCACGTGTTTCAGGTGAACAGTCTGCTGAACGCGAGTTCCAGTGACAACAAACTTTCGGAACTTGTAATATGGTACCAGGCATTTGGCATGTCCTCTTACTATCCCATACTATCATCACCTCTGTTCAGCTAGCTTCTCCAGTTGGCCAATCATAGAACCCCGTTCACAAGTACACTGCGGATTGGTAACCACACTTGTCCGAGACGGGCTTGAGTGTGCGGTGCATCGCTATACCCACGACACAGGACGATAAGCGATACACTGGCAACAAAGGAAACAGCCGTCAATTATTTTTTTCGTTGGTAGGGAAATTAACGCTAGGAGAACCCGCTATTTAAAATATAATGCTCTTAATTTTCTATCAAATGTTTATTTTCAAAATCCCTTCAGCTTTTTTATTTTTTTATTTTTATTCCAACATGGTTTGAGTTTGCCGTAGCATGACGACCTGCCTAGTGCTTTAAACGCACTGACGACGTGACGATGCGTCACCATCAGTTTCCGCGAAGTACACGGAATTGTAGTTTTATGTGTGCAGCATTGAAGTGTAAAGTCGCACAAATGAACAGGATGAGTTTGTGTCACTAAGGGAGGGCACAGCTACAGTAGATAGGCACGACGATGGCGGAGAGCCACCAGTAATAAAAGTTGCACACTAAAGTAAGTCTGCTCTGTGTACTCCCTGGACCAATAGAGCAGTGGTAAGTGTAAGTGGGAATACAGACACCAGCCCCTTGTAGCGAGACAGTCAGCACAGCGCTGTGTCACTGCTGGCACAAAACAACTGAAGAGCTTGCACAAGTGTCTCAGTTATGGTTACAACGATACATCTGGCGTGCCATCTATGGCGAGTTGACGGAATGTAGATGCCACGAGACTGGTGGCTGAGAGTAGGTATGCCACTAAAGCAATCCGTCGTCCGTCAATTCTTCTGTACGGCAACATTTCAGTGTGACAACATAACATCGTGATCTTTCTTTAGCTGGAGGTATATTTTAGTTGAAAATACATTTTCAAGAAAAAAATATTTATACGATAAGATTTTTATACTCAGTTATTGTTTACATTTTAAATTCTTGAATTTACCACCAAATATAAATAAACACAGATCCACCGCCTTGCATTTTATTTCAAAATGCGTATTCACGTCTACGGAATGTCGTCAGAAGGCTGTGGTCAATCCTTCGTCCGTCGAAAGTTAAAGTTTAAGATATATTTGATGGATTGATGGATAGAAAAAGATAATTGGCCCGCGATTGGTTGATGATCAGGTGTCGGATGGACGGACGACTCACGGATGGTTGTAAGTCCAGCTTAACTTGCCACAAAGGACAGGCCAACCAGTAACTGGCCACTGACGGCAAGCTGCTGGTGTGTCGCACAGTGTTACCGCCAGCTGTGGGCCGAGTGTGGCTGACCTCAAGCCCAGTAATGGTGCCTGGTGTATCCCGACTGTCGACCAGCTTCCAGCCGGCTCAATGTGGGCCATTTGTGTTCTTATGGGACACAACTGGTTTTCTCTGAAGAGGTGGATGCATCTTGTCGGCTTCTTTCTTGTCTTCGATGTTTGTTCATCTACGCCGAACACAACATGTTTGATTTTAAATCAAAAAGCTTCAATTAAAAAATACAGTTTTCTTGTTCTTGTAATGTAAATCCATTATTTATCAGAATGACTGTTGAGAAAACTGCCTAGAGATAGTTCCATCGTAACTTCATAAACGTTGTTGCAGGTGCAGATCCCGCGGTCATTGTCCTGGGAGATCGTCACTCTATTGTTCCATTTCCGGAAGACCCATTGTGATCACGTGACACAGGTATTTATTTAGTGCCATAATATCATTGATTTTTTTAACTGTTTCAGGTGCATGTACAAATTTTATTTTGTTCGGAACTGTACTACTGTTGAGTATATTGCTCTGTCATGTCGGGTGCGATAGAAATGTGTCTGTGTTTGATGTTACTGACAGCGGATGTTATGAGACTGCGGAATATAGAGTATACAAGGAACGATGTCTCCCACAACATGACAGACTTACCCTACTTTATGTCGTGTTCTGTTGAGTACAGTGTAAATCAGTAAATACACTTTCTGTTCGCCGTACAATATATAGACCACGACGACTGTATATAACATAGACTAAAGATGAAGTAGACCGATTGTCAATATTCTGCGCATGTACCCAGCATTGATTGACCTACCCCAAACAACACAATTGTCAGTCACATGGTCATGAGCGATGAACGTGTATGTTCATACCTTAATTAGTAATGACAAGGCACTTTTATACTAATAAAACACTTTTGCCAATTTTAATTTTATCAAACTGCATTACAAATTTGTTAGAAAAAGTATACGTGCATCTCAAAGCTCTTGTTTACTAATCTGTGCTCTAACTTCAAATCCAACGCAAGCAGTTTTTCTAGCCGTATTGGCAGAAAAGCAGCTTAAAGTTGGGACACGGAGACTGGTTGTGCGCAACAAGCGAGACCACTCTACCTCACCTTTAGTATTTAGTACTATTCGGCAACGTTTCCGATCGACTAGAATAAGAGACTATAAAATCACTGGTAAATTGTATACTGCCTTTCCTAATTTATTATGGTAATTGCCATAATGAAGTCCCCGATGAGCGATGAAGTGAATGAGAGTCGTGCCATTAGGAAGGATTTTACAATAGCCCGTCGCGTCCATCCGTCAGTCGTCCGTCTCCCAGTCGAACGACATACGACCAGTCTTCGTACGTCCGTTGTCAGTTCATTGCTGCAAACTAATACAAACAGAACTGTTTACAAATAGAAAAAAATCTCCATAAAAAGTGAATATTTTTGGTGGTATTGTGTTTGTAAGTACCCAAAATTCGCATACACATGTATTGCTAAAATCCATTGATGTTAAATAACATTTTAATAGCATATAAAACATGATTTTATACTTTTACTATTGCAAAGAAGGAACTCATGTTTGCAAGCGTGGTTATCAATATATCTTCAGAAAAAAATGTAACATATTTCATTTTACAGCTACATAAACAAACATATGAAAACAAAAGACGGCCAAAACAAATTACTGCACACACTAAACAGCCTTCTAAAGAACTCGGGATGAACGTGTAACAAAACATGCAAGTTTTGAAGGCAGTAATTTCATCCATCCGGCCATCAAAACTTAAAGATTGCGAAGGTTTTGATGGACAGACGGAAGGACGGTTGTTGTAAATCCTGCGTGAGAACGGACCGTCCAACCATTAGCTGTGTGCTACTCGCTCAAGGTCTTCCATGGCGTTCACTGTAGTCAGCGGTGCAGGCGCAGGTCAGTTTGATGGACGGACGGTTGTTGTAAATCCTGCATGAGTATGGACCGTCCAGCCGTTAGTTGCCTGTTACTCATTCAAGGTCTTCCATGGCGTACACTGCAGTCAGCGGTGCAGGCGCAGGTCAGTTTCAAACATATATTTATACGAATAACAAAGCGAGTTTGCAGTGATACGTCCTCAACAAATTGAGATAATAAAATAACTATACTTAGAAATAATTAGTTGTGATAAAAATTCGTACCTGAATTGAAGAATTGTTTCTTTTTCTTCTGTTTAATGTTCTGAGCATTACTGTTCCATCTTCTATCTACATTATCAGTAGTGAGTTCTTGGCTCGAGATCTACCAGTAGTGGTAGTCTGGCGGGTAACATCATCCACTTTCATAAACGAAATAAAACTTTGCCCAATAAGGTGGAAATATTCTGTTCACGGTAAAGTAAGCACTTATGGAACAAAGAAAATAAATCCTGCCTCCAACTATATTTACGCTGCAGTACAAACTGACATACTGGCTGCCAGTCAAGTTGACAGTGGTTTAAGAAAAATAGTTCTCAATATTTGACCTTTTCCGATAATGCAATGTTTACCAATGTTTAAATTTATGGCAACTAAAGTAAATATTTCTTGTCCTATACACGTGAGAGCGCGAATATTCATATCAGTAACACATGAACATTGCCAACTATTCCATGGTTTCACTTTTATGACACATGAATAAAGTTTCCAGGCCCGTAGCGGAAGATTACTAAATGAGAAGTAAAAGTAGATCCTAAGCAGGGCTTTCAAAATTACTCAATTAACCTTAACAGCCTGTAGCAAGCAAACAAATAACTACAATATTTCCCACCAAACTTTCACAGATTAAATGTCCTTTAAGAAAACACTATTTGGGACTTCGTTTATTTGTATTATTGATTATTTTATTTTCATCTGTTTAAAGTTCTTGGTTTTTAAGATTGTGTCTCTCCCTTAATAGTTATTGTAGGTCATAAGTCGCATATTTTGTTTCTCGTTCTACATATAAAACCATATTACGGAATTCTAACCTGGAATTTTGAACAATTCTGTATATGATAATATGTACTGTCATTTAGCGTTACCTGCGTATATTTGCGGTGCCGATATTTGCTGCAATTGTTTGCAATGATATACGACCAATGTTTGCAATAAATGATTATGGGCTTGTCATACTTTATGGAAACAAAATGATTTGAATGTTCTGGAACGATGCTGAAAAGTGTATGTGTCACAGGTCTAAGAGGAAGTGCACGGCTATCGCAGCACCCTGCAAGACTGCACACACAGATACTGATATAT
>NQII01002515.1:0-77722 GCA_002778355.1 Clitarchus hookeri | reverse complement strand
TAAAGGTAATACAGAGGTGTAAGTAGATATAGAGATTGATATATGGATGTAGATAGATCAATTGATAGACAGATGGATAGAGAGGCATGTGGATATAGGGACATATGGATAGAGGGACATACGGATAGAGGGAGATATGGATAGAGGGATAAGTTGATATATGGGTGGATGAGCAGAGAGAGATGGATGTGTAGACGGACATATAGAGATGAATGGGTAGATGGACAGAGAGAGAGAGATAGATGGGTACATGGACAGAGAGAGATGGATGTGTAGATAAACAGAGATAAATGAATGGGTAGATGGACAGAGAGAGAGATTAATGTGTAGATATACAGAGAGAGATGGATGTGTAGATGGACATGGATGTGTAGATATTCAGAGAGAGATGGATGGGTATATGGACAGAGAGAGATGGATGTTAAGATATACAGAGAGAGATGGATGGGTAGATGTACAGAGAGAGATGGATGTTTATATATACCGAGATAGATGGATATGTAGATGTACAGAGAGATGGATGTGTAGATGTACAGAGAGATGGATGTGCAGATTGACAGAGGGATGGATGTGTAGATATTCAGAGAGAGAGATGGATGTGTAGATGGACAGAGAGGTGGATGTGTAGATGGACAGAGAGATGGATGGGTAGATGTACATAGAGAGATGGATGTTTAGATATACAGAGAGAGATGGATGTGTAGATGGACAGAGAGATGGATTGGTAGATGGACAGAGAGAGAGATGGAGGTTTAGATATACAGAGAGATATGGATGTGTAGATGGACAGAGAGATGGATGTGTAGATGTTCAGAGAGATGGATGTGTAGATGTACAGAGAGAGATGGATGTTTAGATATACAGAGAGAGATGGATGGGTAGGTGGACAGAGGGATGGATGTGTAGATGTACAGAGAGAGATGGATGTTTAGATATACAGAGATAGTTGGATGGATAGATGGACAGAGAGAGATGGATGTTTAGATATACAGAGAGAGATGGATGTGTAGTTGAACAGAGAGATAGATGTACAGAGAGATGGATGCGTAGATGGACAGAGAGTTGGATGTGTAGATGATGGATGTGTAGATATACAGAGAGAGATGGATGTGTAGATGTTCAGAGAGAGATGGATTTTTATATATACAGAGAGAGATGGATGTGTAGATGGACAGAGAGATGTATGGGTAGATGGACAAAGAGAGATGGATGTTTAGATATACAGAGAGAGAGATGGATGTGTAGCTGGACAGAGAGAATGATGGGTAGATGGACAGAGAGAGATGGATGTGTAGATATACAGAGAGAGATGGATGTGTAGATGGACAGAGAGATGGATGTGTAGATGCACAGAGAAATGGATGTGTAGATATACAGAGAGAGATGGATGTGTTGATGGACAGAGAGATGGATGTGTAGATGTACAGATAGATGGATGTGTAGATATACAGAGAGAGACTAATGGATAGAGATGGACGGATAGATATATAATTTCAAGGAAGACCATACCTAGTGTTACAAGACGTCCGGCATGAAATTATGTCGAAAGTACAATAGCCTACCACATTTGTTACAGAAGCGCATATAAAATGTATTTAGTTAAGAAATGATTGTAATTAAATATCTATGTAAATATTAAATGTGCACAATATTAGTTTTTCTTGAAAGTGTGATTTTACACAATTGTGTAGATAACTTTTATTACGACAGTATTTTACTGGGGATTCATGTCGTCCTTTTGAAGTATTTATTTTGCGTCGCTGAAAAATACCTGACATTCTAACCTGATAAAAGACAACATTTTGCCAGTTAATAAATTTTCTTGTTTATACAAAACTGTATTATATATTTACTATCTGTAAACTATTTATTTTGCATGCATACAGATAAGAAGTCACCCCTGTTTTAGTTTGCAGTGTCTGTTAACACTAAGTACTGTGTGTGCTTCAAGCGGCAAGTAGTTCTGCGTCGACAGGAGGCGAGAGCTGCCCTGATGTCTGTCCTCACAAACCTCGCGAGTGGAAGTACGTAGCATCGCATGTCTTCGCGTAAAACGACAATAAATCTCAGCATTTTGCCCTCCTAGCGCTGCTTCAATGCGCTTAGAAAGTCAACTTATCATTTTTACTCGCTACACATTTCTCCCACTGTTATTAAAAGCCGGCGGTACATTTTCATTTGCAACACAACAATATTTAACATCAGTTACGATTTAATCTCCCCTTGCCGAATGTATATGTTCTGTACAATAAGTAATTTTACGTATATAACTGCACTGGAACTTGAATACATACCGAAGGAGTTAGGGCATATTTGCAGACAAACCTCGAAAACAATTTGAAATAAATTTCTTAATGTTATTCTGGCGACGTCAAAAAATATTTCAAGCTGTAGTCAAAGAACGAGCTTTTGACATATTTTGTATAAGTTTGGTGAAAGAAAGATTTACATGTAATTAAGTGTTTTGGAAAAGTACGTCTTCTCCCACCCATACCCCTTCTCTATCGTTTTGACGAGCTACTACGTATGGTATTACAAATAAACAAATGACGTGGTGGAGTGGCTTGCATTCAACAGTCGCAAATTATTTTATACACTTTTAACGTATTACATATTTGTTCATTGTAATACGAAATAAAATAGTGTAAAACATCTATTACAATGACGGAAAATAAATATTTTTCAAACTAAAAAAAGAAACTACACGAAGTTTTAATTGGTATATTTTTTTTCCTACAATCTGAAAGTTTAACAAAATTAATACGTTTGGTCAAAGTTTGAAACAATTGCCAATGTTATTATAATGTCACTTCAGGTGAACCAGGTGACAGATTTCAAAGAAGTCTCGCAACGTGCCTTTCCTTTCGCTGAAGCCAAAATCTATGCTAGGGTAGTTTTGTTGAATTTGTACGAATGTATATTCCATATTAAAATTCTCCTTTGCGCTAAAAGAAAAGCGTGATGAGAGTAATTTTTAAAATGATTTGGTATTTCTACAAAGTTGTCATTAATACCATTTCATGATACCATAAGTATCTCCAAAACCTAGAAAAAAATTGTATCTTAAACAGTTTTAAGAAAATATCGTGCCATCTGCTACGGTTTACTCTAGAAATGTTGTGCTCGGGACGATGGGCGGACTGTCGTGTCCACTTTCTGTCCCTTCCCACTAGAAACACCGGTTGCCGGGCCGGCCTCTTTGATACACATCGCGGCCGAGGAGGATCTCAAGGCGGATCACCCTGAACATGCTTGACAGACACCAAGAAAGGGTTTTACATACCCCGCTTTCTGACAGGTGCCCTAACTGTGATGTGGTGTAACACGTGGTGCCCGCCCAACACGAGGCAGTGTTAGTGTTGCTTTAGGCTCGTATTACACGACAACAGCCTGTGCGAGGTCCGCCATGCCGGCTAGCAAGGCACCCGTCATGGCATTTCCCGCCTTGTACGGCCGGATTTCATATCACGTTGGGTAATCGGACCTTTCCTATTTCCGTGCGGCAGGTTCCATACCGGCTTTCGTACATGACCAATCACGTTACAGTCAGAGCGTAGGGCGCTCCCGTGGCCCCTTCTTCAAACGAGTTGATGAACAAACCGAAAAGGATAAATATATCTACCATGTTAAAAAAAAACAGTGCAGGTCTGTATTGGTAGCGTGGTGGCAGTCTTGGTTAGGTTGGGCGGAGTTCAAAACTTCGTCAGACATGCTTTTGTTACTATTGAATATGGATTATAACTTTACGTTAGGAAGTAACAATGTAATGCAAACTGTCTACAATTCTGTGACTACTAAAAAATATTCTGGTGACTTCACATAATCATTTTCAAATATTGAGCATGCATCAGAATGCATTAAACTGTTCTAACGAGGGTATTAAACTGTTCTAACGGCAGCAGTAATAAAGTAATATGCTAGTTTTTAAATACGCAGACACAAGTTACTGGCTAACAGCAGTTCTACAGTTGGGGTTCATATTTACTACGATCCATACTCTTAGGCTGGGATTACGATGACTTCACGTGACACGTAAAGAGCAACATGCTCACGTAAGCCGGCTACACCTTGACTAATGTGTTCCAAGGAGACCTGTTACGATTATTTAACGTAACGTTCACATGATGGAAACGCTTGTGAATGTCTAGCTTTCGCGTGATACGTGACATGTGTCTCTGCACCACGTGATCTCGCGGGCCAATCACAATAGGGACGTTGTTGTGTCATCTTTGCTTTTCATGTTTCTGTGTTCCGCGATGTCGTCTGATCACGTTTTTAATTCATGTACCGCATATATAACTTGCTCCCGTAAATTACATACATTTACATTTGACACTCAAAATACCTCAGGTCTTACAACTAATTTTTAAACTTTCTGCCAGCTTAACTGGGTTCTGCATGCCAGTGCGTACTGTAGGATACGTGCAGTTCTGGGCAATGATTTATTTTCATTGGTTGATTTCAACAAAAGTGCTCACTTTACCGCGAACTCCCAATATGTACATTGTACGCAGGTTTTCCACTACGTGTCCACACTGTCACAGCAGACTGGAAATAATGTTACGTAAGTGGCTACACATTAATACATGGCTTCATTAAAGCACTTCCATAATCCAAAGAATACATAAAAAGTACAACTGCACAACAATATATGCTTTACCAACACATAGTTTACCTTGTATGTTCTGTAATATGTTCTTATTACCTGGAATACATATTAAGATAAGTCTGTAATTATTGGAGTTTTTACAACTGCAGGTTACATTTCTTACCTTTCCTTTTGTAACGTAAATATGACTGTGGTACCACCAAGTACAACATTGATACTGACAAACTTATTGAAGTACGTATGGCACAATATAAGATTTCAGTGTTACCAAATAAGCAACAGAAATTGACATCACAATAGCTGTTAAAGTGGTATTCCACAACTGCCTACAAGAACTATTTTTCTTTCTATTCTTCTCACGCAATATATTTAAGTTCCTGAAGACTGCTAATTATAAAAATATATTACTAGTTCGTATTACTTATTGTGTATGTTACCTATGCAACTAACATAGTTAGTTTCATATAGAGTAATTCTTTAACTACAACGTTGTTGAAAACAAAATCTTTCCGTAATAGGGTTAATGTGATTCTTCTACACACATTTTGAAAGAGTGTGTTTGTTCACGTGACAGCATGTTAATTGTGATTACTTCATGGTTGTGTAGTGCAAAATGTTAACAGTAAATTTTGTTTCTTTTCCATGTACACAGACAAATCTGTTTGGATAACAAATTGCACCAATAAATATTTTCAACACTACTGCAAATTACTTGGGGTAAAACTACAAGTTTACAAATGATGTTGCATGAGCAAATACGCAATTTTTAAAAATGTGACGGTTACCAATGTAAGATACAAACAATAACTCGGTGTACTGTACATAAACACACCAAAATACAATTTCGATTTTATCAATGAAATAGATAATAGACAACACGCATAACCTGCCTGGTTCTAATGATGTGTCATTTAGGTCGAACGGCATTTCTGAGGTGGGGGAGTTCGCCGTTCTTTTCTCTGGACTTTTGCACTGGTTTGTGTTGCTACTTGTTGTAGGGAGCTTCTGTGTAGGTGTAACATCTCTCAGCAAACTATAAATGAGAAAAAATTATGAAACCCTATTATGCTACAAAGTACCACAATCAAGCCAGAAATGTATCAGTTTCATAACTGATCAGTTAGCGACAAGGAAATGCAATATAAGGCTAATGAATTTGCAAAATCTATGTGGAAATGCTACAGTACAATTTAGACCATAATGGAATATTACTATGGTTTAGATGTCTCAAGTGTTTACTATCATTTACATCGTAACCCTGATTACAAGGATTTTTTACTGCGCAATTTCAGCACAAAGCAAAATTATTTCATAACATAAGCTGTTGATAATTTAGAATTATGTCTTTCTTGAAACATGAAAACTCTGCTGCCAAGAAAATTCTCCAATCAAATACAAATATCTCCGTGTTGCGTGCGTTGTGTATTTAATGTGGGCTGTCAGGAATGTTTAAAATATATCTGACCTGGTGTAACACACATCTGAAATGATCTGCTTGTCAAATCACATGGCACGTTCAGAAGGTAAAGTGCTGCAAGAAGTGTTGCAAGTTCTGCTGAACAAACTGCTTTCTTGTGAAGAAGACTTTATTTGTAAGTTTACGCGGCATGGATTTGAGATATTTAAAGTGATACTTTTGAATGTATCCGTAGAAATTTTGCCATATTTTGTGCGCCTTTTTCATACTGTTGTGTGAATATCTCGTTTTCCAATAGCAATGTACGTAATTTCATCAACAGCACAACATTTAGACCTACATATTTCTGAAACCATCTTTGCACTTCATCTAATGTCTGTCTGATAACAGGGGATATGCGGCCAAGTATTTTTCTGTTGCAATTGCTGCATTGCAGCTAAATGTGCAACGTAAATCGTTGCTGCAGCACTTTGCCCACTAAACACGCACACAGCTTTGACCTGAACAATTTGTAATTTGTAATTACTCTCTTGGCCACTCGGACGTCACAGAGAGTCCTCTCTGCTGTCCCATCTCAGACGAGAGAGCGCGAGAGGGTGAGTGAACGATGATGCACATTCGCTGCTTACTTTCGCACTCTTTATAGCAGCCATGTTCTTATCAAGTCCAACCTCGAGTATTCACACACACACACACACACACACACACACATATATATATATATAGTTTCTACAGTAGTGTTAGAAATATTTTATCGACTTAACATAATAATTTCGCTTGTGAAATGTTTAATACCAACCATATTCCATATGATACGAAACACAAAGAATTATGAAGTGATTATGTTCAGACTTCGTTTAAGTTACGTGCGAACATCTTATTAAACAACCTGCTTTCATATAATAATTTAATTTTTGACCAATAAAAAATAGGCTACGTAAAATCAAAAGTTGACATTAAAAAAAAAAACACAAAATTTATTCCAGGAATGGGAAAGAACGAGCAATACTTTATTTCTCAATATTTCTTACCTTTACCATCATAGAAATAATGCCGAAGACTCGCAGAGGGCACATGTCTCAAGTGTGCCCGAGAGTGCGAGTGTGAAAGTGGAGAGAGAGAGAGATAGAGAGAGAGAGAGAGAGAGAGAGCAAGCACACTTTCATATTGGGACACGGCCTTAATACCCGCTGCAGAGGCTAGGTTATATTAAGATAGCTTGTAAAAACGCATTAAAAAAACTATATTAACCTGAATTTCTGCGAGTCTCCAAAACATTTTGAATGCCATTGAACTAGCATGGTCTAAAACAAATAGACTAGTGCGGGAAAAGAACATTGCTGCTAGCTTGTCGTTAACAAAGCTAATGGGAATCACGACGGAAGCAATCTCTTCTGTCGCTGAAGAAGATTGGCAAGGATACGGTTCGCATGTCCAAAATATAGAAGCAGGCTACTGGCAAAAGGACTGTCGCGTGGAAGACGCAATAAACAGTTTTGTGATATGCCTAGACCGTGACTCCAGTGGCTCGAGTGATTCATCTGACGACGAATTTCTCTCTTCCAAATAGGAACTGGCGCTGCCACTTCCCGAAAGTGAATAAATTATCATCGAACAACAACATTCACTGTTTGAGGTAAGTGGTAAGAGGATCTCCTTTCAGAGTATTTTAAAGCTATGCATTCCTGATCTTAACTATTTTCGCCCTAAATTCATGCCATCAAAATTATTTGCAGGTCACTATGGTTGTTTTGCAGGTATTCAAGTAAAACAATTTAAGTTAAAACAGTTTGGAAATGTTGATTTTGGCTATGCTGAGAGTCTTCAAATTAGTGTTGGTAATGTGAAAGATGTTTTGAAAACTGTAACTATTGTTGCATGTGATTAGTTTTCGTACGGGAACAGATTGCGAATACGTAGGATAAATAGCTTTCTTTACAAATTTGTGCTTCAAACATAATGCAAAACATCTCGTGCACAAGGCAGACGGGCGCCTTAAATGGTGAATTTAAAGGTTACTGTTAAAAAAAATTACAGAGGCGTATACCACAACATTATAGAGTATGTTTGAATGCGTGTCGTGTGAAAGGAAAATCCGCCTGCGAACTGATAGTTTTAGTAATGGTAGTACAGGCTAGAGACGGCGGTGGCGACGTTGCAGCCCAGCCTGCCAGAGCCTCGCCTTCTGTGCGCCAGGCCTTGCACAAGCTTGCAGCCCCGGGTATACAGGGTGCTGGAGGCGGGGTGAGGACCTCACCAGCAGGCCGCCCCCGGGGGTGAGTGCTCTCAAGGGTGTCATTTCCTGCGGCTGACGATCTGCGTGCTCGCGGATGTGACGTCACGCCGCCGCGCCGGCAGACGTATTGGCTCGTAAAGGTGTACGACTCCCCGGGGAGCGTGTGGGCCGTCGTGCCAGCGAGTTTACGACTCGACGTGCACGTGGAACAGCACAGTACGTCAGCTCGTGTGCTCGTGTAATGCCGCTACCAGCGACACAGGCGAGTACACAAAAAACATTTCCTTCCCCGCCCTCTCAGTTCGCGACTCCCTAGTATACTCCATTATGTTCTACTTCCACGCTATTCCTCCGCCTCGTGCAAACAAAGCTTATCCGAGTCTGGAAAATTACACCAAAGGGACAACGCACAATGTTCGTGTGCACTCAGTTACATTATATTTTACATAAGAACTATTTCTTACGTAAGCATTGCCAACGCATTTTTTTTTATTTAGTTACATTAATTATAAATGAAAAATTGTGATTTATAGATGAAATATAAGTATAAGTTCAATTTAACTTAAAAATAAGGCACTTTCATGTTAACAGTAGTATAAAACGCTTGTGATGCATGGAATGTTTAGGAAACAACGAAATATGTTATACAAGGCGTGATTTAAGGTTTGTTTCAAGATGTGTGAAGGAACCGCGAATAGACTACACCAAGTGCAGGCACTGTATGCAGTCAGTAGTGCTGTGTGCTACAAGTTTTATTTTTACACCTATAAAATAGTGTATATCGGCACCAAACAGTTAGAAATATACCATAAATAGAAGGGTGCGTGGCGCCATTTCCTAAGCTCAGTGACGCGGGAGCCGCACACTGAGAAAAACAGAAGGATGTGACCTCTTGAAATAAGGGTTTCCCTTACTTAAACAATGGCGGAACGGGAGCAAGTTTCCGACCGTAGGTAGCACCATGCTCGGTAATGTAAACTGCATAACGGTGTAAAAGGCAGGCGGCTAGGCATGTGTGACGTCCCAGCTGGTGACGTCACACAGCTGTGTGTTACACGCGGCCTGTCTTTTATTAACACCCGTGGATGGTTGTTACATGTTCCCGAACTTCAAAGGTTTAGAATTGCTTACCTACTATGCTTGTAACAGGGTTTTAATCCTACCTGCCCTTATCTCCTTAATTGCAGTCGGAAGTAGATAGGAATAGAAAATATAGGAATTTTTTGGTCGTAGCTTCAGTGGCTGGGAAATGGCAGCCAAATATGCTTATACGAAGGCCTAAGGTGTACTTGACCCTGCGGTCCTTTTCGTCGTTGGAAGTGATGCCTATGTTATGAATTTAGTGACTGTATCTTAAAGAGTTCGGAAATTACAGCCAACTATGCTTATATGTGGGATTAGGATGTACTTGGCATGTGCACAGTGCGACTCTAGGCTAGCGTGCATGGGCATGCCTCACTCCGTTTAGCGCAGGCGGAATGACAGAGCGTGAAACTGGTCCCTGCCAGGATGTCAGGGGAAAGGAGACCAGAAGGAATATGAGAAAACCAAGGTGGAATAATAGAGCATGAGACTTGTCCCCACTAGGACACCAGGTGAAAGGATACCAGAAGGAAAATGAGAAAACTGAGGTGGAATGATAGAGCATGAGATTTGTCCTGCCAGGATGCCAGGTGAAAGAGAACCAGAAGGAATATGAGAAAACCAAAGTGGAATTGCAGAGTGTTAGACTAGTCCCTGCCAGCATGCCAGGTGAAGGAGACCAGAAGGAATATGGGAAAACCAATGTGGGATGACAGAGAATGATGAGAGAAGTTTCATGATGGGGCAATGAACTCGAACATTCTTCAGGCAAGATGGATGCTACTGACATGGAATTTTAGATGGAGAATGTCAGGGTAACCCCGCCACTCCTCTCCTCATTCCCAAAAAGGAGTCACTTAGCCACATTGTAGACTTATGCTATTTTCGGACTGCATCACGCATATAATTTAGGTAAAGAAAATACATGCAGGAAATTTTTTGGGTTTTGAGGGAAATTCAGGACATTTTGGGGCGTATTTAAGGGGAAAAAGTAATTCCAAGGGAAAAGGGAAAATGGCCGCCTTTGGCGAGGAATGACACAGCAGGAGGTTTCCACATTATGCCATCCATGATGGCGGTCAGCTTGTCACCTTTTACCCGCCAAGGCGCCAGTTTTCCCAGAACTGTCACTTTCTAACTACTAATGATAGCCGTGTATTATCGCTAACATTATTGAGGAAAAAAACCAAATAAAAATATGTTTTCTTCTACAAACAAATGTGATGAATTCATAACAGAGAATAGGAAAATAATTATTTAAAATTAATTCACGAAAAAAAAATTACTACTTTCCAGTACGGGAACTAGAACCTACGTACCTCGCGTTATATACCACACCCTTAAGAGTCATCTTTACCTTGTTGGCTAGCGTGTTTAGAAATCTGTGACTGGTTAAGAAGACAGACTCCCTTATGCTGTTATAGCACTAAGTGCGTTTGGTCTCGGGACGAAACTGAAGCAGCACGCATTAGTAACAGTTTGACGAGGGTTGGCAGGTCAACTACATGCTAGCCACATTCTGAGATCTCGGGATTCAGACAATTTTTCTCTCTTCCAAGTGTTCACTGACAACACATCGCTTGAATGAATGTCTATGTAAAATCACGTCATACCTCACACAATTAAGTAATAATTAATTAATTAAGTCCGTCGTCTATCAGCAATTAACTCTGAAGTTTTCTTTGTAAGCAGCAGTTATTTATCAACAAACTGAAGGTAAAATATTAAGCATAATTTAAAATTAAGAATTATTATGCAATCAAATTGCAAATGTTTGGTTAACATTTTCGAATATTTATGAATTGAAAAAATTCCCAACAAACTTGTGNTAAAAGAACAGTGCCAATTTACGTTGTCAAATATGTACTTGAAAAATAAAATCATTATCTTATGATTAATGGCTTTTGGCTTTATTTATTNAGTATTGTTTGTACTACTCACTACTCAGTATTGTTAAAAATACATACAACTTTGCATGCTAAGAACGAGGCGTGGTACAAATATGTCATTGTGCTTATTAACTCACCACACCAGAGAGAGAAGAGAAATTGGCTCTGTAAGACCTCTTTGACCAGGACCCATCTGCGACAACTGCGATGAGAGGAAGACCGTCTGCATCCACTTCACCAGCTTCTACTGCTAGCCTCACTTCTTCAGCAGCCATTTTCATTTCATCCAACGACGTAGCAAATAAACCCCTACACACAGTATCATGATACTTGCTGTATGTTCGACTGCTCATGCTTGGCATGTTTAAAGCAGCTGTTATTTCTTCCAGTTGGCTCAACCCACCCCCAACACTTAGTACGCCACTAACAGCAGCAGCATTAACATCCATTCTCGATGTATCAGTTGGATCTTCTGTGGAAATTACTTTACCTATATTACACATGTTACATTTAAAATGAAGAATGCTTCGGAAACCTTGTCTTGATTCACGAACAAGTTCCATGTTTTTCAATGAGCAATTAAATGGACCATGTTCTGCCATTTCACTGAGCTCCTTTAAAAAATACGCGATATCCACTATTCGCCGACCAGTCACTTCTGTTATATTATTTACGAAGTTCCTATGCGTCTTATTGATTTGTCCATGCCCACAATCCGGTTCAACGTTGCTACTTGGTACGGTGAAATTGTTTTCTGGCAATAAGCATTCTTTGCAGCTCTTTATATTTTCTTTCCATCTCTTTAAATGTAAGGCGTTTCTTTTCTTCCTTGGTTCTGAGAGATGTTTCCTTCCATTTTTTTTCACCATTTTTAAATACAAAGAGATTCCACATAATCTACATTTCCGTACTATTCATGTACACGCACGCACGCACACACGCACACAATAACGCACTCAGTTGTGTTGCACTTCTCTACAACCGTGCGATAATAAATATTAATAACATTTTTGAGAAATTCAAACTTACGTTGCGATTGCAGCCCGGTCGTATTGTGGTGTTCGATTTCTTACAGCGTTCATCTTTCAACGAGAGGCAGTGCACGATGACTGCGGATTTCCTGAGCCCTCTGGTAAAATCTCTTGCCTGTGAATTTTCCTGTCACCCCCTGCAGAGCGTCCTTTTAACAATGAGCAGAGATGGCCTTTGAGCCCAGGATAAAAGTGTTCTATCTCCTTGCACGATTTTGTTATCACAAAATAGTTTAGTTTTTTGTATTTATCAGAAGTGCCGTACACATCAGATACAATATCATAACACATTTCGACGCAGAAAACATTGAAGATGCGGCATAGAAAAGCCAAATACTATTTTGGTCCGGTATTTAAGCTACAAAGTGTCCAGTTCATTTGTGGTCATTTTTTTTTTATCAATAATCTTGCTTTTATTTAAATCTCACTTAGAATATTACAATATACTGGTTATATGCACAATTATTGGATAAATACCTTTAATTTGATACCGCATTGCAGGCGGTGACGTATATGGTTTCGCCAAAAACCTCAAAAATAGATTAACCTTAGATTAAATGGGGTTAATACGCGTTGCATACTTACGCCTGCAGATGTAAAGATGACTCTTAACATCAAGACCCACATATTTGTAATTTATTTCTGTAGTTGATATAGCATTACATATCTTCATAATTATTTTGAAGTTATTCGGTTAAGACGAACGTATTTATTTCATTTTAAGGGTTCTGTATAAATATGAAACATTAACAATTAATGAGTAAATCGTCAAGTGTTTTTAAAACCGTCGTCGTTTTATTATGATTATTTGAGTCGTTTTAAGTGTTCCACGGTATTCGAACTTGCAATAGATTTATTTTTGCACGCAATACACGCAACATCACCCCTAGTTTTTGCACAAACAGCTATATACGGTTTTACGTTGTTGATGGTCCGCCATTTTGCAAGAACTCGTGGATACGGGCCAGTATAGTACAAATATTTCTTAAGGTCTATTGCAAACAAGGCTCTTGTAGTTTTACAAACGAGTAATTTTACACGATAAATTTCTGTACTTTTATAAACATTTATAAAATTACAAACAATTTCGCATTAAAAAATGCAAAAAAAAGTTATAGCGTGTACTTACTCATTGTTCGCGCCTAAACAATAAAAAAAATTGTATACTTGTTACAAGTAATTATTTGGAACCTAGTTGCCAAAGATTTTCTTGTAAAACTACAGCTGAAATATTGTACATTTACAACACATTATATCTGAAAACATACAAAATAGTTTATGTAGCTCAATATGCATAATAAACTTGAAGTGTACAACACTTGCTTGTTAAAATCCAATATTAATTTTACACATTCTACACACAGGTTTTGTGAAATTCCTCTAATTAATTTGTAGTATTACGAACTAATTTCCAAAGTATTCCTTGTACAAATACAGGAATTTTTTACTGGGATAAACCTACGAAAATGTAGCCAGCACATGAAAACCAAAGACACATAATCATCCTCTTCGGGCTACTTTCGGTTCGATCCGGCATTACTATTGGCTGATTATCTTACGCATACGTTTTGTGTGTTAAGTTTTTCTCCATAAGCCGAGCTTCATTTTCACTCGCCGAATTGCGGGACTCGAGCCGCATGGGAATGTAGAAAAAGGGGGGGGGGGCAAACAGTTACTTTCACGTAACGCGTTCCATTGTTCCAGTTCCAACTAAGTAACACGTGCTATTTTTGTAACATTTCTCGCCTGTCCCGACGTTCCGGGAAATAACGATTACGTTGTCCAAGGTTCCAAAGCTTGGTATTCCAAGAAATAACGTTCGCGCATGCACACAGTTAACAAACCAAGACGTTCCAAAAAATTACTTTTACGTATACGCACAGTTGCAAGCCGAGACGTTCCAAACAATGACTTAAACATGCGTATTGTTTAATTGCCTGGTGTGGTGGGGGAAGTTGAACCGTTACAAGCCAGACGTTCCAAAAAATAACTTTTACGCGTGTGCAGTAGGCAAGAGTTGGTTTAAGCGAGGCAATGCAAGACTTTAAAAAAAATACAGCATAAACAACGGAACGTGTTACTCGTGTAACACGTTACCAAATTGTAACAGTTCATAATAATCGTTACGTTAAATAACGGCCATCTCTAGACTGGAGTGTGGTGGATAGTGACACGTGGTTGTAAACAGCGCCGCGGTGTTTTCGCCAAGCACGCCTCACGTGTTAATAACTGCGTACTGCCAGTATACTCTGCCATTCAGCACCTCTGTGGCTTCCCACACAATATGTCAATAAGTCATGCGCCGGCCGACATTGTCGCTTGCTTTTTTTTGTCACAACCGACGTACAGGCGCGCCACGATCTACTCGTCCACCCTGAAAGTTTACGTCCCTCTGGCTGTTGCACATCAATTCATTGATTATCTGTGCTTTTTAAAAACTAAGTGTGCATTTTGCGATGCCAACTAGCTGTGGAGGCCGCCATATGTTTTCGCTGTCTTTTTTTTTAGTGTGAAGAGATCTGGGTGGCCCTTAACGTCGAGATCTCGATAGCCGATGAAGGTGAAGCGAGGTACGGAGCAACGCTGGAATGCGAGGGTGGGGGAAACGGGAGACCCCATAGAAAAACCGCCGACCAGCAGCATCGTCCGGCACAATCCCCACATGCGAAAACTCAGGAACGACCCCGCCGGGAATCGAACCCGGTTCACGTAGGTGGTAGGCGAGTAGTCTAACCACTACACCACCGCTGCCTCGTTTTCACGTATGGCAATAATCTTGCAGAGTCGGTAATGTATCACGTCATTATAATTACGCCGTAAAAATGATACGGCCGTCTCTTGAAGTTTCGGAAACGCGTTGCCAGTGGACATGACTAGTTCAGTGCCTACGTTAATTCGCTTGAGTAGAGGCGATGTGTCGTATGATAACTTGGGCACGCTAAATACCTACTCCAACCTAGCATCGACAGGCTTTATCAAGTCATTTTCAACTGATGCCTGGAACTGTTCTAAAATTCCTTCATTTCAAAGCGTTCTGTTGGTCACAGTGTGTACGCCCGCGAGCCAAACTTACACGTTATTAGCCTTCTTTAAGAAGAGAACGTTATTTGTTTATACTTCTTTAAGAGGAGAACGTTATTTGTTTATACTTCTTTAAGAGGAGAACGTTATTTGTTTATACTTGGGTAAGCACAGTATTCTCCAGAAACTGTAGAGACTGCGCATTGTTAATACTCGTCTTGCACACAATGTATTTCATTTATTCACGCGTCATCCAAGTACGGTGGAACATTCAGGAAAATGAATATATTATTAATGTGGAAACTCGTGCTGTTATGTGCATGAAACAGTAGACGACTTCAGTAGCCATATATTTACATATTATACATTTAATACAACACCGAGTCTTAAAACAGTTTTTTATTTTACCGCCGTCAACTTTACTCGGAGTCTGTATAAAGGCTGTTCACGGTAAGTTCAGCACTTCTGAAACCCCCGCTGAAGATCTACTTTGTGCACATTGTGTATTGTTCCACATTATGTAAAATGAACATTGCCTTGAGCCCCATCACTTTATTCACTCACCGGTCAAGTGGAACTGTAAAATTGTATATTAAAAAAAAGTCAATATTTTACAAATATATGCATTACAAAAAAACTGAAAGCAACGTAAATAATTGCAGTATTCACAAATGTTTGCCTGGAATTTTTAATTCAAAGCTAAGAAATGGAACTACTTTCCCTCCGTCGTTGCCAACTTTACTGGGCGCTTGCCAGTCAGCGCGTCCGTTAATGTATGCACGTAGCAGAAGTGACTTTTTTCTAAGGTTTATTCCAAATGTGCTCACTAGCAGGCTCTAGTAGTTGGAGGGAGTTGTCACTCGCACTCCACGCCGTGATGCATGAAGGCGCTGCGTGTAACGGTCGCCGAGGTGGGTGGACCCCCCCCCCCCATGTAGTGCAGCGAAGCAGGGGGACAACGCTTACCGATGCTTATCGCACAGACAGGGCGAGGGCGGTTCCGCCCCTGCACACCCCTTGTTGCTGCACCTCACCGGGACTTCCCCTGACTGTCAGCCATCCATTCTGCTGCCACCACCTATAGGCTGCTCACGATAAAGTGAGCACTTTTGAAGCACTATTTACTTTTTCTTTCGGCCATATGCTATCATTTAACCACCTTTTATTTAAATAAATATTGCCATATATGTAATTAACACAGTGTGTTTATTCCAAAGCACAGTGAAGTTAACGTCTAAGGCTAAAATAAAATATATTTATTTACTATTATTCCAAATGAGAAGAGAGCTCACTTTACCGTGAATAGCCTATACACACATGGGGGCGACACATTCTTCACTGAAGAGCCAAAAAAAAAAAAACTGGTATAGGGGTGCGTATGCAAATAACAGAGGTATGGAACCAATCAGAGTAACGTGATGCGGTCGGCAGCTAGATCGGTTACTGCTGCTACAATGGCAGGTTATTAACATTTAAGTGAGTTTGAACGTGGTGTTATAGTCGGCGCACGAGAGATGGGCCATAGCATCTCTGAGGTAGCAATAACATTTGGATGTTCGCGTACGACCATTTCACGAGTGTANGTGTTATAGTCGGCGCACGAGAGATGGGCCATAGCATCTCTGAGGTAGCAATAACATTTGGATGTTCGCGTACGACCATTTCACGAGTGTACCGTGAATATCGGGAATCCGGTAAAACATCACATCTTCGACATCGCTGCGGCCGGAAAAAGATCGTGAAAGAACGGGACAAATGACGACTGAGGAGAATCATTAAACGTGACAGACGTGCAACCCTTTCTCAAATTGGCGCAGATTGGATTTGTGGACCGCCCTGCAGGCTTCATGGTGCATACCTTCAGACATTAGTCGAGTCCATGCCACGTCGTCTTGCGGCACTTCTGCTTGCTCTTTCGGGTTCACATCGGGGCTACACGGGGGCCAGTCCACGGTAACCTGTGGGATCATCTGAAAAGGTAAGTTGAGGACGTCCAGACCCTCCCCAGCTAGAGGAAGCCCTACGAGAGGAGTGGAAACATACTGCACAAAAGCGTATCCGAAGACTGATGCAGGCAGTGGTGCAGGCAGCGATGCAGGCAGTGGTGCAGGTAGTGATGCAGGCAGTGGTGCAGGTAGTGATGCAGGCAGTGGTGCAGGCAGCGATGCAGGTAGTGGTGCAGGCAGTGATGTAGGCAGTGGTGCAGGCAGTGGTGCAGGCAGCGATGCAGGCAGCGATGCAGGTAGTGGTGCAGGCAGTGGTGCAGGCAGTGATGCAGGCAGGAGGTGGCAACGCAGCTTATTGACAGTCCACACGAGTGCACAATTACCACATTCCGTTTTCAGTTTGCCCAAGAACCATTTCTGTTTTACTCATCATTACTTTAATTTATTGATGACAAACACAAGAAGTGTTCCTTTACAAATGCTCTATTGTTTTCAGTTTTAGGAAGCCGTGGTGCCGAATTGATAAAATACGTCCACGCAAAGTTATGACCACTTTTTTTATTTCTCTCATGGCAATATTTATTTTAAAAAGTGGTGGAAAGATAAAAAATGGTTGACAGGAAAAACGTAACCAGGGCCTCGAAAGTGCATACTTTACTGTGAACAGCCTATAAGTGCTTTTAATTACATTTTAATTTTATTCCAGCAGAATGTTGCAATATGCTATACTCTCACGGCATTCATTACTATCGTAAAAATATTCGCCGACGTATCAAAATTCCTTCTGTTACGTCGGGAAGAAGGTTTTGTTGAATAAAATAAAGTTTGTTTGGCGTAACTAAATTAACTGTTTGCGTAGAGACAATTAAATATTTTGTTCTTCTTATTTGGTTGCCTCGTACACGTAAGATTTGTTNAAATTAACTGTTTGCGTAGAGACAATTAAATATTTTGTTCTTCTTATTTGGTTGCCTCGTACACGTAAGATTTGTTTGGTGCAACTAAAGATTTGCATGGCTGTACGTATATTAGAATTTATGTTAATATAAAGAAAAGTGAAAGCAAGATCGAGTTTCGTAATGCGAATACTTTTTTGTGCCTAATTGCTACGCCTTATNGCGAATACTTTTTTGTGCCTAATTGCTACGCCTTATGCTTCTCTCGTGAGCGATATAGAGATCGCCAGCGATGAAAATAATTTTCAAAGCCATGCAAGTTTCTGAGTTACTGGCCTAGAGCAATCGCACAAGACGAGCGATCATATGGGAAACCATCTCTCTCGAAACAAATTGTTTGTTTGGTACCACCGAAGTAGTTGTTTCTGTACGACCAATTAAATTTCTTGCTGTTGAAACCAAGTTTGTTCTTTGTATTTTTTGCCACAAGCTTAAAAGATCTGGTTGGTCCATAAATGTTCTCAAACTTTTAGCTTTACTTTTTTGTTTATTNTTTTTTGCCACAAGCTTAAAAGATCTGGTTGGTCCATAAATGTTCTCAAACTTTTAGCTTTACTTTTTTGTTTATTTTTGAAGTCATTTTATTTGGTTTGTTCATACCTTTATTATTCATCAATAAATGCATAAACAAACACAGTTGCTATCCTAGTTGTCACAAAAATTACAAACAAACTCTCGAAACCGTATTTTGGGACGAAACATTCAACTGACCCGATTGCCATAAGGTTAACCAAATAAATGCCATTTGTGGACCATGCTGATATTTTTTGCTGCAATAAACTAAAATCCTAAAATCACGGAATTCAGGCCTGGGATTGAACACGGTTCGCCTTGGTGGGAGGCGAGAAGTCTAACCGCTCAGCCACAGCAGCCCCATTATTAAATTTATAATCTTGTTCTGTGGGTGCGATATTTGTTCGCGCATGTCACTTTTGTGGCATAAAATGTAAACCTGCGAGACTGTGGAATCATCGACTAAGTCAGCTTTATTCTCGGCGGGCTAAACTTAGGCGCGAGGTCAGATTTCCGAGGAAGCTTTAGCGGAAAACGATGTGCTCTGGTTGGCTGACGTAACACACAAGCCTGCTATCTCGGAGAAGTGACATAAGAACGAGTGACGTATAAGCCAGAAGTGGAAGAACTTGTAAAACATGGCCGGAGGCTCGCTGATCAACTCGGCGAACGTCAGCAGATGAACAACAAAATAATTGGTAAAACGACGTCCAGAAATTCAGCACATATCTAAAGAACAATTAAACGAGCTGAGAGTCGTGTAAATTGGTTTTTAAAATGTGCCGCAGGAATATGTAGAAAGGGAAATAAATACATGCGAGTATAAGGGTAGTGAAGTGTGTAAAGCAAGAAATATTAGAAGAGATACAATGATGTGGTACTGGCACATTAATATAATGGAAACAGTATGACATAAAAATAGCAGGTGAATGAGTGGAAACTAAAGAAAAGAAGAATTGCAAGACTGGGACTCAGGTGGATTGGTGGAATTAAAGCAATGCTTCAGTGGATATTGGCTCCTGAAGAATGGAGTGGAGAAACATATGGGGTACTGGAAGATCGAAGCAATAGTCAGAAAACGGGAAATGAAGCAAGTGTGTGTGTGTTCCATACTAAACAGTAAAACAACACTCGTGGCCACTGGCTGCTGAGACGTACCGCCTTACGGGATGTGACGTATGTATTCCTTGGCCGTGAACTGCGCGCGAGGAAGGCCGTGCTTCACGTCGAGATATCCCGCGCTTTCTTACGCCATGGCTTCCGTCCGCCTTTCCTTTTCCAACTAGTTAACATTTTGCCGCCTCTCTTTCCAGTTGGTACCAATTTTTTTTCCCACCAACACAGAATCATTTCTGTTAACAAGTATGCACAAGAATGCAGAATCTTCTATACTTAGAAGGTTTGAGACATGCGCTCACACACGTTCATTCAAGACGAACTACAAGAAAGATGTATAGTATATTACCACTTCTGTTGGTCTCGCGTCACACGACACATCACACTGTGTAGTGTGATGTCTANGAAAGATGTATAGTATATTACCACTTCTGTTGGTCTCGCGTCACACGACACATCACACTGTGTAGTGTGATGTCTAGTGTAGTGTGATGTCTAGTGTGATGTGTCGCCTATTCGCGGTTTCTTCGCATTTTGTGAATCAAACATCAGAAACATCCCTTCAACTAGGTCACGTGTGTTTGTTTCCTAAATATGTCATGCATCACAAAACTTTTATACTTGTGTTAATATAAAATTACCTTATTTTTGGTTACATTGAAGTTTTACGTATATTTCATATGTACATTATAATATTAATATATAATTTAAATTAATAAAAACGGAGAGAAAATAGGTTTGTTGGTAATGCCTACTAAGAAATAGTTCTTATGCAAAATACCATTACACTGAGCGCGCGCGAATGAGGTGTAANTTTGTTGGTAATGCCTACTAAGAAATAGTTCTTATGCAAAATACCATTACACTGAGCGCGCGCGAATGAGGTGTAATTTTATAGATTTGGTTAAGCTTTGTTTGCACGAGGCATAAGAATACAGACGAGAAACATCTTCTTATGCCGCGAGCTACATCCACACATGCCAGTAAAATGGCGCCATTGGCCGGCAAAACGTTGGAACGCCGCGCCGCCTGATAACCTACTAGCCAGCCGGCTGCAGAATGCAGTAGCCAATCAGACACAGAGCTCGTTTCCAGAGCCTCGCGCAGCCAGAGAACTGGCGCGCCCACGCCATCCCGTCTCTGAACTCGCATTCGAGAGGACCAGAGTTCACTGTCCGGTCCGGACATCCTCATCTCTGTTACCATGGCAACGTCACTTTTACTCAGGCTGCGAACATCAACAAACATTTCGCCACTAGGTAAGCGCTAGTGTCGCATGTGTACCAGAATTTTTCTGTTTTATACGTTAAAAGACAGGATAATTGAAATAATAATAAATCAGATATTAAATAACTTCGCAACTAAGTAAAAACTCTATTTTATTATTCACGTAGCTTAAAATTGTAATGAAAAGTGTTCTCTTTGGAACCGCAGCGCGCCTTGGGGCGGACATATGCCAAACTGTCCGTAAGAAATCTCGTTTTGTTCCTGACATGGGTACAATCAACCTTCCCCATGCCTCATGCAAACAAAGCTTAACCAAGTATTACGCCAGAGGAACAGCGCGCCGCATTCGTGCGCACTCACTTTGATAATATTGTGTACCAGCGAACCGGCCCGGCGTCGCCTGGTAACAATGTACTTTCTACAGCGATACTTTGGGTACTGTGAGTCTAGCGGCGTGCGGAGTGAGTCTCCGTGGAAGTGAAGACGGAGTGCGGGGAGCAAGCCGCAACCCTGACATCCAATTGGCGGAGCCGCAAACCGCGCAATGAGGCGCTTCATTTGCCCTCGCCTTAATGACACGGCGACTGCGTCATCGCCGTCTTCTGCTCTCAGCTCCTTCATCTCAACTGAGGTCCTGCGATCTCGCGCACAGGATCACATTAAGGCCGCTCTACTGCCAACATTCACTTTCTATATGTTCAGGGTATTTTATGATTCTGTTTATTGCATACAATAGTAATCTGATGAAAGTATAAAAAANTCACTTTCTATATGTTCAGGGTATTTTATGATTCTGTTTATTGCATACAATAGTAATCTGATGAAAGTATAAAAAACATAAAATCAATTTACAAAATTTAACTACCCAAGTTATAGGAATTTCTAATTTATATATTTTGCAATATAAATTTAGAAATTTTCATAATTGGCATGTGTGGCTACAGTTCAAGCAAATTATTGATTTCATTAAANTCACTTTCTATATGTTCAGGGTATTTTATGATTCTGTTTATTGCATACAATAGTAATCTGATGAAAGTATAAAAAAAATAAAATCAATTTACAAAATTTAACTACCCAAGTTATAGGAATTTCTAATTTATATATGTTGCAATATAAATTTAGAAATTTTCATAATTGGCATGTGTGGCTACAGTTCAAGCAAATTATTGATTTCATTAAAACAACATACAGAAATTTTATGGAAATTGTTTTAATGGTTCGACCATAATATTATTTTAAGTTTTAAAACAAAATTTAATTTAAAAATTGCCAGAAGTTAAACTTTAACTGCAGACGAACAAAATGTAAGACTTCCAAGAAATTTCTTTGTGGCGTTCCCAAGTCTTCAAGAAATACTTCCGCTGAAATCAAACATTGATCTCATATAACTTTTTAAAATTTGTTATGCACAAAATGTAAGGTCAAAATAATTTTTTTTTTAAGTAGTNAATACTTCCGCTGAAATCAAACATTGATCTCATATAACTTTTTAAAATTTGTTATGCACAAAATGTAAGGTCAAAATTATTTTTTTTTAAGTAGGAGAAAGTTATTTTGAAATTATTAGGCATTTTTATTGATTTTTCATTGTTATATTGTTCGATAAAACCATAAAAGTAGTTTGACTATGGGCAGTCATAGACAATGTATTTTAAATGGGAGCTGGGCGGCTGGAAGGCTTCGGCTCGACTCGGGACGAGCTCGGTAATCTTCGGCTCTACTCAGCGGGTGCTTGGAAGCGGTCGACTGAGGATTGTCGAACGTACCAGAAGGTGCTCGGCATTTACGCCCACTAATTCTTCAAGTATATATGTTTGTTTCTGGTAGCCATATTAGTTTTATAGGCATGGGTTATTTCAAAATGTAATTTTTTTTTCGTCTGTGTTATTTTTATTTAATTCAAAATAAAAATAACGTTTTAAATGATGCGGAGCATAACAGATTTTTTATTCCTCTATTTCGTGTTTTCAGCGTTTTCTCCTAGAGAGCGCTGGTGAGGAAAAAATGATGGTATCACATTGCTCGCTCATGATTGGCTGTTGGTCACATGACATCTCGGGCTCTGGGGGTATATAAGATGGGAAAATTCGCGCATCGTATCAGTTCTTCGTCTGATGAGAAATGTGATAGATCGTTTTCTCTCTCCGGACCTTCTTAGCATTCTGTTCGGTAAGCTTTTTTTTTTATGTTCGACGCTTCCATTAAATTTTGTGGGGAATTATCGAGTGTGCTCGTAATTAGGCGCGTATTCCATATTGGATTGTGTAGATACCTTATAGCTTTAAATTATGCGAAAAATTAATTATGCATTTCTACAATTTACCCTGCAGAGATCAAGATGAAGTGTGCATTTAATGGTGTGCCTGCGAGCGGCGTCTCGACGTCGTCATTGCCATTCGCGCTACCCTCTACGGCATCTTCAATTACGCCGGTGCCATCGCGGTACCCTCTACGGCATCTTCAATTACACCGGAGCCATCTACTGGGCCCTTACGTCGTTGCATGTGTCGCTTCTGCAATAAAACCTTCATGTTCGTCCATGCTGCTCGAAGGCATGGAAAGTACGACGCTACACGCAAAGTTCTGAGCTGGCGTGCAGTGGTCTCGTAGTGTTGCATGTACCTATGGCACTTACAGCGGTGATCCTATCATTTTATTGATGGATAGTGTGTAGCAAATTTCAATACAGGCTCCTGTTGTGATTTGACTCATGTTATGGCTATTATGTTTTAATATCGGCAGTCTGAAAAAACAGTTTCTAGCGATGTTGGGTGGCTCCAAAGTAATATTTATGGCCTGCGTGACATCTTGAAAGTACCATCCCGTCCTCGTTTGGGATGTTTCTTTGTCGTAAGTAAACATATTGGCGACACGTTAAATAGTTTCGTTAAAGCCCGTATGTCAAACTCTGCAACGCAGCTCAAGGACGAGTAGGCGCGGCTCTTGTGCTTCGTTTCCGCGCCATAAGTTCGGAGTGATAGTAATTACTGACAATGTACGCTTACATAAAAATATACACTTTACGAGTTGTTTAAAATTTTGTGCTTCATTTTGATTGCGTGTCATCTGCTAGTCGTCAAACGTGGAGAACTTTTATATATGTTATCAATAAGTTCGTGCTTTTAGAAAGCAGGCAATTTAATACAAAAGTATTAAACGAGTAGTGAATTAAAAATTTGTATAATAAAACGTTTTCATTAATACCCCTGATGTTGAAATTATGACACGAAAACCAAGAATTTCTGCACGAGAGGTGAGCCCGCGCCTTAATCGTGTACGCCACGAGGGAAGACTTGGCAACCTGTTAGCCGTTCTCACGGACATTTCTCGTGATTGGCCGCGTGCAATTTTATATACAAGCCAATCAGAGGGAGCGTGGTTATATTGTTTATTATGTTATGAGAAAGAGCGTCAGACTATTAAACACGAATAAATAGTAAATGAAAAACCACGAAAATGCTTACTGATCCTATTGTGTGAAAATTATGGTAAACAATGGTGTTTATTTAACACAAAATTTCCAGTTATGACAACGAAAGGATTAGACTGCGTGCATAAACCCATAATGCTGAAGTCGCGAGTGTAGATCGTTCCTGAACACAGTTGCGGAAGTAAAGTCATAGAAAATGACTCGTCTTTACTGGTGTAGCAACAAGTATGGTTGGAAAGGCTATCAAAGAACTCTCCATGGCAGCTTGTATGCAGACCCGGGCCTCATGGAAGTCTCTGTCCGTGCATACAGTCTTTACTGTTGACTCCCTCCTTCACTTCCACCCTTGCCACCAGGGCTGCCAGCAATACAGTTTAGATTATACAACTTGCACCCTGGAATTATACAAATCCTGGCATTATTATACGAAACAACGAAACAGAAGGAATGCCATAAGTAAAATATAACTTTTTTTTTTTTTTAACGGTTGAAACCCTAGTATAACCAACATTGACCAATAACGTTGCAATTGCATTCACAAAAATAATTACGTGGCGCATGTTAGGAATCTCAGAGATAATAGGCGGCACAAACAGTACTCATGTTACACATTCTTACACTCACGACTCGCTTTCAANTTAGGAATCTCAGAGATAATAGGCGGCACAAACAGTACTCATGTTACACATTCTTACACTCACGACTCGCTTTCAATATAACTGTTATTGACACACGTTCCCTATGCGTTACGTACGTCAGTGGATTAAAATTGAAGATTGGTATAATCTTAAACAGTGCTTTACACTATACAAAGACGATACAAACGACAGCAAAATTATACAGAGGNTTAGGAATCTCAGAGATAATAGGCGGCACAAACAGTACTCATGTTACACATTCTTACACTCACGACTCGCTTTCAACATAACTGTTATTGACACACGTTCCCTATGCGTTACGTACGTCAGTGGATTAAAATGGAAGATTGGTATAATCTTAAACAGTGCTTTACACTATACAAAGACGATACAAACGACAGCAAAATTATACAGAGGTCGTGTACAAAATGGCAGCCCTGCTTCCTACACATACACTCACTTCTCTCTGCTCAACTCATTTACCCCACAGCAGTTATAGGGGCCGCGGTGGCTTAGTGGTCAGACTACTCGCCTCTCACCGGGCTCGGTTCCCGGCGGGATCGCTCCCATGTGGTAATCGTGCCAGACGATGCCGCTGGTCTGTGGGTTTTTCTTGGGCATATCCCGTTTCCTTCGCCCTTGCATTCCGGCGCTGCACCATACTCTCCCCACTTCACCCTCATTGGCTCTATAGACCTCGATGTTAATAGCCACCCAAATCTCTTCACTCCAGTTATAGCCTATTCGCGACACTGGTTGAATCAAACGTTTCAATAATCACCCCATATATGACGTGCTTGGTTGTTTCCGGAATATGTCATGCACCAAACCCTTGTTATACTTCTGTTAACATAAAATCACATTATTTTTGGTTAAATTGAACGCTTATTTACGTTATATTAATAAATTATAATATTTCACTTTTATTTAATATGAATAAAAGTAGAGAGCAAATGGGTGTAATACTAACGCCTAGTTATTATGTAAAATATTATTAAACTTGATTAAGCTTTGTTTGCGTAAGGCGGAGGAATAGTTTGAGAGTTGAACGAGAGAGAGAGAGAAACGCCACACATACAAAGAGAAAAAAATGCATGCTCCAGGAACAAACACACAAATTTCCACATCACAGATATAAATGTGATAAACTACAATAATATGTGAAGGTACGGTACCACTACCGTAGGTATTAAATTCTTTAATAAATAAAAAAATAGTCTTTCTCACTGGAGCCATTTTAAGCGTGACACAAGTATTCGTACACTGACACAAGTATTCGTACACTGACACAAGTATTCGTACACTGACACAAGTATTCGTACACTGACACAAGTATTCGTACACTGACACAAGTATTCGTACACTGACACAAGTATTCGTACACTGACACAAGTATTCGTACACTGACACAAGTATTCGTACACTGACACAAGTATTCGTACACTGACACAAGTATTCGTACACTGACACAAGTATTCGTACACTGACACAAGTATTCGTACACTGACACAAAATTGTGCTTCCAAAACAAAACTAGCACTGCTTCCATATTCTCAGCTCTTCGCATGCCTGCCTCTTCTGTAAATGCTGTGAATGACCACCCTCAACCGATCGTTTATGGAATACACAAGCTTGCTTACGTGTTTCCGCACTAATGTAACGCGATTATTGCAACAGTACGTCCTTCAGTTGCGATTTACTGGATATACAGAATGTTTGGAAATTAAACGCCGAAACTGCGGGAGGTGATTCCTTATGAAAAAAACAAAGTCGAAAATAATAGATCACCGTATCTAAACGGAAAATTAAAGGACATGTGAGACAATAAACATTGGGTTTTGAAAACGTATTTTTGCCGAATGCCTTGAACAACGCCTACAAAGTCCGCAGCAGAAAGGTGACTTATGGTTCCCATGTTGCAGAGACACATGCGTAATGCTGGCCGTTCTCGGTATGAGCGCACTGTTAGGCTTGAGGAAGTGATACGTCAGCACATCAACGACGTGCCCTCATAGTACACCCTCTACAGCGCGCCACATGGGCGTGTCCCATTCAACCGTGTGGGACGTACTGTCGGTAAATCGCCGTCATCCCTACCTCTGGCGGAAAGCCCAAGGTATTCAGCGAAAATACGAGTTCAAAACTCAGTTTTCACAGGCCCATCTCCTTTAATATTCTGTTTAGGTACATGGTGTCCCATGTATTTTCGACCTAAGTTTTCATGAGGAATCACCTCCCGCAGTTTCGGCAGTTAGTTTCCGAACGTTCTGTATAATGTTTCCTTGCTCTTTTCTCTAGCTCACTCCACTGATGCTCAATCTAATTGAGATCTGAAGACTGTGCTGGAGTTTTCAGGGTGTGGGGTGTATTAAAGCAACCGGGTCCGGACAATTTCCGCCGTATGTTTCAGGTCGTTATCTTGCTGGAAATAATAGTCAATTCCTAAATCCTGTTTCTCTATGCTCGTCTTTAAGTGACATATAAATGTGTTCATATGATCATATCTGTCCATGTACACGTCTGCGACAACTAGCTATCCTACATCAGACGCAGCCATACGAATATTAAAAATAATAAAACTCATGTAGTAGGTAGTTTTATAGTCAACCAACAGCCAACATTGCGCATTAACTCCACGACGTCTGGAGTACAGGTATTTCATTGTCCGACATTATGCTGGCACCCGTATTGTTGGTGGGAACAATAGGGCATTGGGTTAAAAACATTTGCAAAGGTAGCCTTAGTGTAGGCTTACTGTGTGTTGTTTGCAGTATGTGAAAGCTAGGTACATTAGTAATGACGTAAGTAATTACGGCGCCTACCTGGCACTTGTAATGCGCCATTTTTGAGAAAACTATTAAGAAAACATGTCGCAGGCGATGATGGAATGGCACCTTCAAGGTATCACACATGCTGTAAATATTATTTTGGAGTTCTCCTACGGCATTAAAAACGGCTGTTTCAGACTGCGGTATCCTAACACAAGGGAAAACACGATAGCGACCTGCACTGAACTTTGCTACGCACTTTCCCAAATAAAATAATGTCACCCCTGAAAGTCACATTGGTGCTTGCGAGCAGTACGATGACTGCACACCTCCTCAGATCATAGCGGCGATGACGCACTTGATGTACGTGACAGTGTCACCCTTGTTGCTTCTGAAAATAGCCCCCAGTTGGGTGACCGCCTGTTACAAGTTCGCTTGCTCTGTAGTCATTTTTCTCCAGCCGCCATGAAGCAAGTGCAAGGTTGTTCCATGGTTTAGTGCATTCGCCAACCTCCCGTGGTGCAGTCTGCGGTGCGGGAGGTTCTGGGTTGGAATCCTAGGTAAGACAGGTGTGTTAGTACGAGTTAGGGCGTAAGTTAGTTTGTAAGCCGTCCTCTGATAAGCCTTCAGGCATAATACCGGGCGACGTTAATAAGCTCTTTCCAATTCCAATTCAATTCAGTGGAGTGAAGTATGTATCTGGTATCGGAACAACATGTAGAGGTTTTGCTAACAACTACACTCGTGTAGGGAAGGCAGCGCGAGTTTGGACTAGATGTGACAACTAATGATGCTGACGAGTAGTGATGGCAGTATTTCAGTTCGAAATGTCCAAGAACTCGATTCTTAGGAGTTCTCGAGATATCTCGAATGGTGACCGAAGTATTCGAATACTTTTATTCGAATGACCTAGCAGAATGGTTTACCAGTACCCACGCCATGCCTACGAGTAATCNATTCGAATGACCTAGCAGAATGGTTTACCAGTACCCACGCCATGTCTACGAGTAATCGAGTTCTAATGCAAATGTTACGGCGTTCATTCTACGCTTGTTCTCGAATGTTCACGAACATTTGTGTGTGTGTGTATATATATATATGTATGTATATATATTTTTTAATTTGGTAGTTATTTTACTGGAGTTGAAGTCTTACCCTGTTTTGTTGACCATTTATATTACATAATAAACCTTTAAATTGGTTTGTTCAATATTAAAGACACTGTTTAATTACTATTGTTTACTTATAATTTGTTTTGTATTTTATTGTGTTTTATAAGTACACTTGTCTGGAATTGGTATTCGCCATTTCTCGACTGCATCTTCTTATAATAATGTGAAGTAAAACAGTTTGTTCGAGGAGGGAGGGAAAATTCAAGTCACGCATTTGAATAGACGAATACCACAGTGGAACTTAACAGTTCTCGAATTCAAGTTGCGAGTAATAGTACTAACTCACAAGTATTCGAGTTAAGGCGTTGAGTTGAGAGATTTGGGTGGCTCTTAACAACGAGGTCTTCAGAGCCGATGGTGGATGGTGAAATGAGGTGAGAATGGAGCAGCCCCGGAATGCAAGAGCGGGGGAAGCGGGAGATCTTAGAGAAAACCCGCTGACAGTCGGCATCGTCCGGTACGATTGCCGCTCGCGAAAATCCGGAGTGATCCCGACCGGGGATTAAACCCGGTTTGTCTTGGTGGGAGGCGAGCAATCTAACCGCTCAGCCACCGAGGCCCCACGAGTATTCGAACGTAGAGTCTTCTATTCCTGGAAATATTCTTCGATTCCATAGGCTGTTCACGCTGAAGTGAGTGAGCACTTTTGAGGCCCAAGTTACTTTTCCCTTTCATCTGTTTTTTATCCTTGAACCACCATTTAAAATATATACACAGTGTGTACATTCCACCGTACTCGGAAGTTAACGTCTAAAGCTAAACCGAAATATATTTATTGACCATTATTCAAAATGAGAGGGCTTTCAAAAGTGATCACTTTGCCGTGAACAGCATATAGGTATCACTACTGGGGAGAGAGGCGTGACAGATGACGGGGACAGACAGTGCAGTACTTGATAGCGCTGCTTGTTGACCTTCCACGTGTGACACCCACCTTCGTGAGGTGGGCGGGCGGCTGACCTCGCCAGTTGCCACTCACTGCTAACACCGCACACACTGTATCTGCCTCACTGCTGTAGCCGGCACCTCGGTACTCCCCAAGTCTGTCCGAAGCCGACGTTCCACGCTCTTACATGTTCGCTATTTAAACAAAGTATACACTNCTCGGTACTCCCCAAGTCTGTCCGAAGCCGACGTTCCACGCTCTTACATGTTCGCTATTTAAACAAAGTATACACTACATTCACATTGCGTAAATGTACAATAAACAATCACGTACTTTCCATCTTTAGATATTGCATAAACTCGTGATTGATTTGCTTTTTTTTTAGTTTTGATGGTGGTAACACAGACTGCTTTGNATCTTTAGATATTGCATAAACTCGTGATTGATTTGCTTTTTTTTTAGTTTTGATGGTGGTAACACAGACTGCTTTGTGTAAGCGCCCTTCGCCTCTGTTTATTCGCGTCACGTTTATTTTAATGGATATACGCATACGACTGGTTGTAATGTAAATTTTCGCCTTCGCGGTTACAGTTTATATTCGCTCAAACGTATTTGTGATATGAAATAACCGTGGACAAGAAACGCATCAATAATATTGCCCAGAAAATATAGGCCAATCACAATAAAAATAAATATCTGGCGAGGTCTTGTGTACTCCCTGCCCCAGGGTCAACCCCTCCACGTACAAGCTCATTCACTCTCAGCTGCAGCAACACGTAGCGCTTAAGGCGGTCGTCTAGTGGGAGGTGAGTTTGTGTGGGTAAGGCAGAACTAGATGAAACTGTTAGGGTGACGTCGACAGGTGTACGTATAGCGGCAAGACCTCTACGCTCAATGCGCTCACCTGGCGTGCAGTCCTTCTGTAGACGACTTTCCTGAACGTAACTTTAAGGGCGCTCAGTCACCGCCATCTTGGATTTTTACAATTTTTGCCGTAAGTCCTATTTTAGAATGCCCAACGAAATTTTTCGCACGACATGGTTGTCAAGCTTTATCGAACTATGACATCTCTACTGCCNCGCTCAGTCCCCGCCATCTTGGATTTTTACAATTTTTGCCGTAAGTCCTATTTTAGAATGCCCAACGAAATTTTTCGCACGACATGGTTGTCAAGCTTTATCGAACTATGACATCTCTACTGCCTTTATTAATTTTTGACTAGTGACCGTCGCCAAGAAATTAGTAATTTTTTCTTGCGAGCGGTTACAGAAGTGCTCCTGGCAATAGCAGTTCAGCACTACATGTTTTAGAACATGTGCGTATGCCATGTCAACGTCCAAAATAAAATACAAAATCTGCGATGCAAGTTACAGCGAAAATTTCGTACATCCAAGACGGCGGGGCCTGATTCTTCCTTAAGCTGTGACTATAAAAGTAATTGTATTGGACGCGACTCTGTATCGAAGTGCAATTCGCACGTGTCCTGTTCATATATTTTGAGATACGGCAGTCTGAGAAAAGCCATTGTTAGCTATGCCGGAGGACATCCCGTGGATACAGCATTATATGCCATTGTTAGCTATGCTGGAGGACATCCCGTGGATACAGCATTATATGGTATTGTTAGCTATGCTGGAGGACATCCCGTGGATACAGCATTATATGCCATTGTTAGCTATGCCGGAGGACATCCCGTGGATACAGCATTATATGCCATTGTTAGCTATGCCGGAGGACATCCCGTGGATACAGCATTATATGGNATTTAAAATACAAAATCTGTGATGCAAGTTACAGCGAAAATTTCGTACATCCAAGACGGCGGGGACTGATTCTTCCTTAAGCTGTGACTATAAAAGTAATTGTATTGGACGCGACTCTGTATCGAAGTGCAATTCGCACGTGTCCGCACGTGTCCTGTTCATATATTTTGAGATACGGCAGTCTGAGAAAAGCCATTGTTAGCTATGCTGGAGGACATCCCGTGGATACAGCATTATATGGTATTGTGCGCGATACACAATAACCGATATGAAAAGAAACCTTTCNGGTATTGTTAGCTATGCTGGAGGACATCCCGTGGATACAGCATTATATGCCATTGTTAGCTATGCCGGAGGACATCCCGTGGATACAGCATTATATGCCATTGTTAGCTATGCCGGAGGACATCCCGTGGATACAGCATTATATGGTATTGTGCGCGATACACAATAACCGATATGAAAAGAAACCTTTCTCTGTGTCAATACTTTTTGTTGTTCAGTAAAGATGCTTTTGTTTGCTATAATGTATTTATTTGTTATGGACGGGGAATTTGTACAGCAATGTCTTTATGTTGTGTGTGTCAGAAATTACAGGCTTTGTTTACTGATGGATATAACTTTCTTCATAACCAGCCCCTACAATGCGGTCGTGCCAATCCTTGTAGGGGTGACTGTATGTGCTTTTAGTAGAAGTGCCTGGTGAAATTCCGAGGGTTCACGGGAGGCATAACCGACTGACCTACAGACTAGTATGACGGTGATCACGACTAGGGCAGATGTGTCCTAGCATGGAACTCACGTCCATGTACAGTGTACAGAACACGTGTGTTACGCGGCTTACCACGTGCCACTGGGATAGTTACATGATGAGACCACAGTCGAAATACATACTGGTCATGGAAAACTATAATTCAGGGTGTCCAACAACAGGGAAAACAGGGAAAAGCTGGAGAATTTAATGTGACAGGGAAAAGTCGGGGAAATGTCAGGTAATTTTCGCCTGGGTCAGGGAAAATGTAAATAATTGTAAATACAAAAAAAATTAAGGAGTTTATTAACGTCCCCCGGTGTTATGCCTGAAGGCTTATCAGGGGACGGCTTACAAACTAACTTACAACCTTACTTAAACTAACACCCACGTCTTACCTAAGATTCGAAACCAGAACCTCCCGCACCGCAGACAGGCGACGCACCAACCGACTGCGCCACGGGAGATCGACGTGTGTGAATACAGGATAATGTCATCGTGAGCATATGCGTTTTAANAATTTAATGTGACAGGGAAAAGTCGGGGAAATGTCAGGTAATTTTCGCCTGGGTCAGGGAAAATGTAAATAATTGTGAATACAAAAAAATTAAGGAGTTTATTAACGTCCCCCGGTGTTATGCCTGAAGGCTTATCAGGGGACGGCTTACAAACTAACTTACAACCTTACTTAAACTAACACCCACGTCTTACCTAAGATTCGAAACCAGAACCTCCCGCACCACAGACAGGCGACTCACCAACCGACTGCGCCACGGGAGATCGACGTGTGTGAATACAGGATAATGTCATCGTGAGCATATGCGTTTTAAAATTCCAGTTTTTAAGTTCGTGAACTGGCAATAATATATCTTAGTCAAGTGACATAAGGCCCGTACGTACAAAATAAAGTTTTGTGTGTTTCTAATGGGCACTCGTTTGAATGAGTGAGTGAAGAGATTAGGAGGGCTCTTAACATCGAGGTGTTGAGAGCCGATGAGGGTGAAGCGAGGTGAGTATGAAGCTGCGCCGGAATCCAAGAGCGGGGGAAACGGGAGAAACCCGCCGACCAACGGCACGTCTCTCACATGCGAGAGGGAGGCGAGTAGTACAGCCACTAAACCACCGCGGCCCCCACTCGCATGAAGTCAATAGCGTGTATCGCAATAAATATCGATGGGCTGAATAAAATGTTGGCCCTGCTTGCTTAGTCTGTTGCAGTGTTCACTGACAGTAAATTTGTTTTGTCAGCTGTGGGAAAATGTGGTAAGTATTGAAAGGTTTTGGTATTCCTAGAAATAGGCCAGTGATCCTGTAATTGCAGGAGATATAAAATAAATGTGGTGTTGGCAGCGCGCGGTGTGAAAGGCGCAGTGTATGTTGGAAAGTACGGCGATGATGTCAGAGGTGACGGGAGCCAAGACGTAAGGAATGCACCGCACTAGCCAAGCCCTTGGTACGAAGAGCAGGAGGTGGGGCAGTACTCTTGCCTCTTCCGTGACGTCAGCACAGTCTCTCTCTCTCTCTCTCTCTCTTCTCGTCGTTGATGCGTCCTGTTGAGATGCATAGACTTAAGATGAGGTAGACCGACCTCGCTGGCTGCGCGCACCAACCTCTGTGTTCCAACATACAACTGCTATTCTGCCAACACGTCTAGCAAAACTGGCATGNGCTGGCTGCGCGCACCAACCTCTGTGTTCCAACATACAACTGCTATTCTGCCAACACGTCTAGCAAAACTGGCATGGATTGGATTGAGGTTAGAACACTGTCTACAGGCCATTCACGGTTACTTCGTACTTTTCTGAAGACCAGCTAAAGTTCTACTTCCAGGATATTTCTCCGCCTCATGCANGCTGGCTGCGCGCACCAACCTCTGTGTTCCAACATACAACTGCTATTCTGCCAACACGTCTAGCAAAACTGGCATGTATTGGATTGAGGTTAGAACACTGTCTACAGTCCATTCACGGTTACTTCGTACTTTTCTGAAGACCAGCTAAAGTTCTACTTCCAGGATATTTCTCCGCCTCATGCANTCCATTCACGGTTACTTCGTACTTTTCTGAAGACCAGCTAAAGTTCTACTTCCAGGATATTTCTCCGCCTCATGCACACAAAGCTTAACCGAGTTTATAGAATTGCACCAAAGGGACAAAGCACCGAATTCGTGCGCACTGAGTGTAATAACATATTGCATTATAACTATTTCTTACTATGCTTCACTGACACACCTATATTCTCACTGTGCTTATTCATACTAATTATAAATGAAATATTATAATTCATACGTAAAATATGAGTATATCAAATTTCAATTTAACCAAAAATGCTGTAGTTTTATGTCAGCACGTGTATAAACAAGTTCTTTCAAATGTTTGTATACTTCCTCTAACCAATTTGGAATGCAGTTAAAATAATTCAAATTGGTAAAAGTATTATATTCATGTAAAAGTGCTTGTCTTTTGAACAATAAGCTATAAAAAAACACATTCATCATTGCTGACCATGTGACTTTGACAGTTGTGTTCCTTTGAGGGAAGTCAATGTTGGGTACATGCGTAGAAGACGAATAAGCAGTCTATACCTCATCTGAAGTCTATGTTGAAATGCCAAAACGTGAATGCCTCATGATATAGTCCATTCACAGTTACTTCCAACTATTCTGAAGCCCTGCTAAAGTTATACTTCCAGGATATTCCTTCGCATCATTCAAACAAAGTTTAACAGAGTCAAGGAAACTTACACGAAAGCCAGTGTAATAACAGCTTGCTTAAGAACTACGAGGTGTGTTCAAAAAATAAGCTGACTTGTTATTTTGTGACTTTGTCACGATAAATATTTATGTATTCATCAAGATCTAATTTGTCCCCTTCAAAGTAATCCCCTTCAGATATAATAAACTTGTGCCAGCGCTTTTTGCCAATCCTCGAAGCACTTATGATATGCGCATTTTGGTATGGCATTGAAGTCTCCCAGGTCTTTATCTCCTCAATCGTGGCAAACCTCCGTCCTTTCATGGGTCTCTTCAGTTTTGGGAACAGGAACAAGTCGCAGGGGGCCACGTCCGGTGATATCGGTGGCTGAGGCATGATTACGGTGTTGTTAATACAGATTGTTTGATCCATTGTTTGCGATAGCAAAAAATCGCCAAGCACACCAAAACACGTCTAACCTTTATATCTGTCACAAACAAACTAACAATGCAAAATGGCTGATAATGTCAACATATGTTGGGGACATGTGTACCAACATAACAATAAAAACAATCGATAATCGAATGTACGTAGCCCTCGAAATTTGCAATGTTACCTTTTTTTTTTTAACACACCTCGTATTTCTTACTGGGGATTACCAACACACGTATTTTCTCCCTGTTTTCATTCTAAACAATTATAAATAAGATGTAATAATTTATAGATTAAAATAAATAAAAGTTCAATTTAATGAAAAATAAGATACTTTTATCTAAGCACAAGTATAAAACGCTTGTGATACATGAGAAATTTAGGAAACCAAGCAAGCATGGGGTGATTTTTGAAAGGTTTTATTCGAAAAGTGCGAAGAAACTAAGAATAGACTATACCATACGAACCGTCATTCATTACTTAGTTATCGCCTACCTGGCTCTTGACTTGCGTGGCATTGTATTTGAAATACACGCTTCCCCACCGAACTGTTGAGCCGTGCGACCAGCGGGCTAATCTGCGAACAGAACACGCACGTCAGACTTAGTTAGTCAGTTACTTTCAACACGTCATTCACATTAGAAACACCATTTCGGAGCACTCCGATGTAGCTTTCAAAAACTGCTTTTTTTAAGCGCTGTATCTCAAAATATTCGGGCCAGATTCGTACTAAAGTACTCTTGGGGTCTGCATTGAACTTTCCTGCAGACTTTCCACCAATAAAGTGGTAGGGCGCCGCTGAAAGTCTCATAGGTACAGACGCAGTGCGACGAGGGAACACTGCAAGCTAGTTACGGCGATGGCGGAGACGCGTGCCATTGTAGACCTTATCGCTCTCGCGCTTCTCTGCCTCGAGAGCGGAGATAAGTTCCGGGTAGGCTGGTGCACGCGATCCTCTGACGTCATGGAGCAGTCGCAAGCTCCCGTGTCCCAAGTTCAAGCATTCAGAAAACTTAACTTTTGTCCAATTTGTGTCCCAAGTTTACAGAAAAAGAAGACGACTTCCAATATTTTCGTGCGCATTCTTGAAATGTTTATGTTGTAAATGTAAACGATGGTGGACTTTCTCAAGACAAACGTGATGAAATGATAATTAGTGCGGTCTTCGTTCGGTCTCAACTATTTAATATGAAGGACGAAACTTTTAAGAAACCTAAAGTTCATAGAAAATTTTTGGGTGTCAGTTGGCGAACTTATTTAAAATCAAACAGTTAGGTCCAGTAATCATAAATATTAATAAATATTCCAATCACCCATCTCGTAAACACTAAATCATTAGTAATTCAGCAATATTTAAAAATCACTACCAATAACAAATGATGTGCCGAATTTACTGCGATCTAGTGTCAGATTTTGAAAGCTCGGTTGGGACAAGGCATTTGTAGACGATATTCGGACTGCGTTTATGTGACGAGACTTGACTCAGAGGTTCGGGCACGTACATGGGTACGGCCAATTGTAGACAGGCNGCACGTACATGGGTACGGCCAATTGTAGACAGGCTCCATGACGTCAGCATAGGGGGAGAATCAAAGACACGCCGGTAACGAGATACATTGTTTGCCTACAAGTAAAAATGATTTTTTTTTTGTTACCGTGTTGTTGATTGTTATTTTTACACTATGTCAAGCTTTGCAGTGTATATGTGCAACAATTACTTACAAAAAAACTAAAATCAGTTACGTTAAATAGTTTGTTTTCCTGAAGAACGTTACTAAAAAGTAAACAGTGAAATGCAGGAAAAACGACGAATTGAAGAAGAGGACGCGTAAGTTCTCTCAATGCAATCTGTTTGGCATGACTCGTTATTTTGTCGTATTGCTGCAGTGCAAACAAAAAGCTTCTGGGTGCAAAGGACAAACACTTTCCGACGTATGTGAATTCGACTGCTACTAGGTTTAAAAAGCGATAGTTGACTCATGAAGGTTGTGTACGGTAAACACAGGCGGCATTATTCGGGGTGGAGGAGAAACCAGGTCAGGGAGGACAAGGTTGAAAGAGGAACAGAGGTGAGCGTATCAGCCAATAAGAAGAGAATGTCTACAGGCTGTCCACAGTAAATGGGGCAGTTTTGATAACCCTGCTTAAGGGGCTCGCCTGCCTGCCTGCTGCGAGAAGTGTGCTGTAGAGGTTCAACAACAACCCTACTTTCACATAAACTATAAAACTTCCGATTCTGGAATTTATTTTGAAAAGAGTTCAAGGTAACGTGCAGGAATGTAAAGTGTCTGCATCTATCTCAGATCTGTAGGTAGCTAGAAAATTAATGCTGCAAATGGCAAAACCACATATTTTCCATACAGTGCTACACTCGTAGTTTTTGTAATTTTAAAATAAATACACTTAAGGCTCGGGTATCAATCCTTCATCTTTCATTTCCATTGCAGTTTGCACCTGATTACAACTTAAAATTTTGAGGAAAAACCTCCCTCATAGCAGGGGTTAGCTCTCTGCTTCCTCCCCTGTGTCCTCTTTAGTTGTCTTTCGCCTTACGGGGCGGCCCTCCGGGACGAGAGCCCATCCTGCTGCCTGCAAGTTGGCTTTGGTGTATCGCAAGCGACTGCCTAGGTCTCAGGGCGGGGAAACAAGACCAGGTTGCGGCTCAACGCATGTCGCAGTAATTACACGTGACCTCGATGTATTGCTCGCTTACGAAACTTGTAATGACGTAGCTCAATTAGTTGTTCCCCTTAGCAGGTGAAACCGAATGAGGAGCCGCAGTGGTAGAACGCTGGACACTGGACTCGCGTTCGAGAGGTCCCAGGTTCAATGGACTGTATTTGTGTAATAAAGCATTACATTTCTCATTAGCTCAGTGAAATAAGTAAACAACGTCTAACACACGGCAGCAAATTGCGATAGAAAATGTACAGCTTTATACATAGAACATTGAAGCTTAGCACACAGTCCCCCCCCCCCCGATAAATCAGTGTATTTAAGCATACATAAAAGTTACGTATGTTTATTCCTTCCGAGACCATCAACTACTCTCCAGCACGGATAACATTCTTTGTGTTTTAACTCGAGTCTGTACGGGATTCTATTGACATTTTCGTAGTGGTATTTCTATGTTATTTTCCGTGTACAAATTCTCGTTCGCAATGCATTTTGTGTCGTGTAAAACCTGCTTAAATTTTTTAACACAGAAATGGGGTTCCAACCCTTTTTCTTTACGGAAGGGGGTTGATATCGGGGTCCAGCTTTTTATGGTTTGCACTTCGTCATCCACTAATGCAATATCCAGAAAATAAGACATTTATCAATTTTCTGGCTGCTGTAGCTCCACCTTGAAGGGTGCGTAGGAACATTACGAAGTACCGTAGACCATACGTCGCACTATGTTGTCCACTTATTACTGCATAAGGAATATGCAGGCGGAGTTTGCGGTGTTTTTCAGACTCAGCCTGTATAACCCCGTTTGTAATTACCCCACTGTCGACAATACTAACAGTCATGTGAATACAGACAAACATATTCACTTTCTTCACTTAAGTTAATTTTATCCAGTTTTAGTTTGCTTGCAAAGTGAGGAGTACATTGTAACAATTGCGAAGAATGGCGTCTGTATAGATATTTGGTAACATATTCTAAATACATGTAACGTGCAACATTTACTGTTTTCTTAATCGCAGCGTAGAGAGCAGTTTTTTTAAAATTTACAAATTAAGTTAAAGAAATTTCTTAGAGCGGTGTATTTAGCATCGCTTTAATCAAATTGGGCAGTGTTTGAAAAAAATTTCTTTAAATTCAGTAGTGTCGAAATCTGATCGTAGATCAGCAAATATCTTGTTTGGTTACGTAGTGTTCTGTGACAATCAGTAATGTTCGGACAAGATCGGCCATCTTTATTCAAGTTTTGTTAGGTTTTATTATCTTTCGTTATTTCTTGTTACATTTTGTAACACTTAATCACGTTAGGTCACGTTTAGTCGTTTTCTAGCTCATTCTACCATGTTCAAATAAATCTGGTAGTGTTTGATTTCATGTTGTTTCATTACTTTATTTTTTATTAACATTCCCTAATAGTTGGTCAGGTTCAATCATGTTTAGCCAACGTTATTTTCATTTGGTCACATTCGGCATTTTTTTTTTGTTATTTTTAAATTGTATCAAGTCATTTTCGGACTCAATTTGTCATGTTTATAATATTTGCAAGGAACGGAAAGATACCGGACAATTTTCTAAGATGTGATGGCGAATGAGAGCACCTGCATTGTTTGTCGTAATTTTTATGAGTTAATCTTCTGGACTGCTCTTCTTTTTGGGTCACTAGAATATGTACTAAAGGATAGAAATCAAAAACCCATTAGTAATTTAAATAAATGTTCTATCGAGGTGAATTCCGCGTGATTTGAAATTGAACTACTGGATTTATATAACATTTAAAGCAATATTTTAATCTTGAGTTAAAATTATGCTTCCTAAATCAGGCTAAGTTACTTAGGTCAAATTATTTCATTGTTTGGAATTTTCAATCATTCAATAATGTGTATTGCTTGTAACAGCTTTTTAAACAATATCTAAATAATCAGTAAAGATAGGAAAGCATGGTTTTCTAGTACAATATGTTAGCCTTGTGATAAACAATTTAATACAATTTCCTAGCTTCCATTGCTATTGCTGATGTTTAGAAATGTCTGTCGTAGTAGTCCACACAAGGCATTAATGTAGAAAGTTTTTTTTCACTGGATTAAAAAAGTTATGTACATTATTATTTGCACTTAATTTGATCTTACCACATTACTAATCATCACAGGCGTATGTAAATTTTTAGCTGGAGTGTGATGTCACGACGGTCTTGTGTTTCATGTATCTGCTTGTCATATCACGACGAAATACCGAATGTATTTCCTTCATTTCTAGGCGACGGAGACTGCAGTGTTAAGGCTCAGCTTACAACAGCACAGCCTTATGGACCGGCATTTACCATAGCATAAATAAAGTGTTCTGATCATAGAACTACTCCCTCCACCGGGTAAGGGAGCTTGGTAGGAAGACAAGAAACGCTGCATGTCTCATTCCAGTCAGTGCAAACAAGAACAGCTCTGCGTGCTCAAAGACAACTTCGTTTTCAAGCAGCTGTGACAGGGACCATGAAATACAAGGGTGCTCAAAAAGACCTAAGTTTACAAGAGAAGATTGACGAGATCAAAAAAGACATACAAAATGTTCCCTTCCATGTTTTTGGAAACCACAGCAAGTTTCAAGCACGTATGTATTTTGTGGAGGGCCGAAGCAAGATGAGGAGAATCTGGTTCAGAATTTGAAAGGTGAAGGCATGCGGGGCGAGATTACAGCAACCAGAATCCTTGTTGCTCTGCATGCATCCAGCCTTATACACAATGTTTCAACCAACCAGGAAGAAACCTTCAATTCCATTGTCTGTAAATATGTGGGTGGCAAAAGAAACATCATTGTCTTCGAAGAGGGTATAACACAAGATGTGAGTTGTCAGTAATTGATGTAAACAGTGGAGAAAGAACCCAAGCCATTATCCATAAAAGTGTAACAAATTCCAGCCCAGGGGAAATTTGCAAACGTAACATCCAACCCAAACAACTTTCCGCGTCAAAGCGAACTAAAATACGTGAACAAAACCCAAAAAAGGTGAAACGCAAGCTTTTGGTACTGAGTAGCCCAGACTGTCACTGTGAGCTTGAATTAAATGTACCTGGTTTATATTATATTCGCCTGAATTCGAGAAGAAGAAAGATGTGTTCCTGAAATAACTTGTTCTCAGTGATTAAGGCAGAAATGCATTGCAAGTAAATACAGCCGCCCGAGGCAACTGTGATTTGTGGAAAGCATAAAGGCACAAAAGACTAAAAGCTTCGTCTTTTGTATTTTCATAAAGTGGCTGCAGACTCGACCGGCGCCAGAAGAATGAGTGAAGAGTGAGTAAAGAGATTTGGGCGGCTCTTAACATCGAGGTATTGAGAGCCGGCGAGGGCGAAGTGAGGTGAGTGTAGAGCAGCGCCGGAATTAAAGGGCAGAGGAAACGGGAGATGCCCGAGAAAACCCGCCGACCAGCGGCATCGTCCAGCACGATTCCCACTTGCGAAAATCCGGAGTGAACCGGACGGGGATTGAACCCTGTCCGCCTTTGTGAGAGGCGAGTAGTCTAACTGTTCAGCCACCGCGGCCCCAGGAGGGTCGAGGTGGGTAACTCCCCATGGAGCCTAGTCCGCGACCCTTGTGAAAGTAGGCGGGTGACAATATGTTTTGTTTACGTTATAATAACTGCCAAACAAATGCCAATTTATTATGCCAATAACGGTACTAAAATTAATGGAATTCAAAAGCAAACAAACTTTGAGGACGGTACAATACGGACTGAATTTGTACCATAACTTACTACAGCAGTTTTATACAACAACAATCTTTTACCACTTGAAGTAAACAGAGCTTAATTTTGGAGAGTAATGAATTTGACCACATGACCAGAGTATTCCTTCTTGTAATTTTTTCCCCGAGCTCAGTCCTACCTTGGAGCGCTTACAAAGTACTTACATTGCACAGTATTTACCATCATGATGTGTAGAATAATACTCGTCTTAAGTCTACTTCAAAATTAAAAAAAAAAATAGGGTTGACGGGTGGGAGGGTGTATGCCGACGTCAAATAGAAATCATAATCACTATACTGACAAGAGAAGCACTACTGCCGTAGTTTGTTTTCAACATCAACATGGAAGTATGTTGTTTAGCTTAATATGTAAGTAGCAAATACATTTTACTACAACTTTGATTTTGGCAATTTTTTTTTATTTTCAATTTTTGTACAAACCTTATTAAGTACTTGTGTTACAACAAGGGCGTCTTACCTTTTGCTGATTGATTCGTATATGCTCTCATTAACTACAGAATGTATATATATATTTATATATATGTGAATCTATATATAATCATGGCATTTATTGATTCTGCTGTTCAAGACGGACGAAATGTTGTTTAGAAACTTGAAAAATATTGCATAGGAAGGAAACTACATCACCTTAAAGTGGTCACACATCTGAGGTGCCATTTTTTGGACGTCATTTTGAAGTAGAAAGCCACCGATTTCGATGTCCGCGTTACGGTATTCGTGTTGAGCGNTGCCATTTTTTGGACGTCATTTTGAAGTAGAAAGCCACCGATTTCGATGTCCGCGTTACGGTATTCGTGTTGAGCGGTGACGAATTAAGAAATTACGGAAGGTTTAGCTTTATGTTCCAGTTGAACATACAAATGTGTCTAGCTCATAGACAACTCTCACGGCGTACTTCATATTGTCACGCAGGAACTCTTGCACTAGCTGCGGGCGCCTTGATGATTGGTTATGCGCGACCCTCCCCTCCGCCCACGCACACCCACTCACTGCTCCGTTCCCGGTGGCTGGAGGGGGGNGGAGGGGGGGGGGTAGTTGGCAGCCAACCTTGATGGCGTCACAGTTCCTCTTATCTGCCTGGGAAGTCGACCACTTGAGAGGACGAACAAGAATGTTCTGGTAATATTTTCCCTTGGCGCAACGAGGCATTTGCAGAAATATCTAGACTATGGCTGACGACACTATAAATACCGCTGCGGCTGGAACATCGGGTGTCATTGTGGTAGCCATCTGGCTGAAGTGTGGTAATCTGGTGAAGTTTGGGGCAGCGAGGGACATCGGCGAAGAGAACGGACGACAGAGAAGGTACGAAACGTAGGTAGACGAGGTGTTTGTGGTGTTAACGGATGAATTGACATAATACCCGACAAGTAGAGGACCAGCTGTGCATGGGGATGCTAGGCGATCTCTAGAACATTTCGGACTGATGGAATATGGTCTGAAGTAATGTGGGACTGTATTACCATGTGATATGGACTGTATTGTAAATATTTAATCGGTTAAATATGGACATACATTTTATAAAATTATTTCAGTATATTTTTATACACTCTTTATTGGGACTGATTTTAGTTATTTGATTATTAATTTCTTTACGTTGGTTATGAATTGTTTAGATTAAATGTATTAGTTGTAAAAGCAAGTGGTAGCCATTTATTGCAAGAAATTGAGTCGAGAGTTTGTAGTTTTTGTAAATAAACTAGGAAATTATANTTGTAGTTTTTGTAAATAAACTAGGAAATTATAATGAGCTCTTTTATTTAATAAAGACCTCCATGCCTTAAAGAACCTGGCCAAGTCCACTGACTTTGAGAAATTGAAGCAATGTTTACTGGGAAAATCAACAATGACGAAGATTAAATTGTGATACTCTGATAACAGGTAGTACGATGTGATAACAATGAAAGGCTTCAGTTTTCATTCAAATCGTCAGGTCTGCCACCAGTAGAAACCATCAACTTTGTNCCTGCACGGTGACACAACGCGGAAAATACTCTCATTACTCATCGCGCATTCATATACCTGACATCGGCGCGCTACATCTGCTGCTCCATTCGTCCTTTTGCAATCGACCATTTGGCCGTCGCGTCGCCTAGCTCGAGCCAACTTTCGTTATTGAGTCTCAGATGCGTGGCACTGATAAGGACTACACTGCCATGCTCTTCAAGTACGTCATCGCCACTATGCTCAGGGATTCGATTTGCATGTAGCGTTTTCGTCGTGTTCTTTGGGGAACTTTAGTTTGTCTATATCAGGAGTTCCGTGAAGGCTTTTATCCTAGTTTAGCCGGNGGAGTTCCGTGAAGGCTTTTATCCTAGTTTAGCCGGCGTCCGGGTGATGAGAGTTCCAATATAACAATCTGAATTTTCTTTCAACTAATACGGATATTTTACCCCTCTTTCCGAAGGATGGAAAGACTTATGATTATGAGATCACTTTCCCGCCTGTGTGTATGGCTGTCTCCCTTTTCAAATTTTGAACGCGTCAACGTAATTTCACCAATTTCGGTACATAAGTAAGGACACCTGCCTTTTATAGTTATCAACCTGGCCGGGCACTTACTTTCAAAATTGCGGTTATTTTAATATTTANGCGTCCGGGTGATGAGAGTTCCAATATAACAATCTGAATTTTCTTTCAACTAATACGGATATTTTACCCCTCTTTCTCCCTTTTCAAATTTTGAACGCGTCAACGTAATTTCACCAATTTCGGTACCTAAGGACACCTGCCTTTTATAGTTATCAACCTGGCCGGGCACTTACTTTCAAAATTGCGGTTATTTTAATATTTANGTAAGGACACCTGCCTTTTATAGTTATCAACCTGGCCGGGCACTTACTTTCAAAATTGCGGTTATTTTAATATTTAGGTAGATGTTATATCTCGGGAACCATTCAACCACTCTAAACCAAGATTTTGGACGTGTAAACATTATTTTTTGAAATTAATTTTGTTGTTAGTCCGCCATTTTGTAAGATAGCACTAAATGGAAAAATAAATGTTTTACAGTGTATCTCGAAAACTATCAAAGCAATTCTCACCCAATTTGGCATGTAAGTAATACTATGATAGATAAGGTAAACATAAGTAATTTAACTTTATTAGGTAATTATTTTCAGAATACCGGCCATACAACATTTTTAGGTTTATTTTGTTTATGCACTACGCCTTTTAACCAATTTTGACCAAATTTCGTATGCTGAAAGTGTATATTACAAGCATCATATATGCAAACACATAGTTACTTTTGTCATCTATTTCGTAAGATAGCACCACATGAATAAATACATTATATCTCAGGAAAAAAACGGACCGATTTCTACTAAATTTGGCAAAAAAAAGTAGTACTGCGGAAAATGATGTAAAATGGTATGTTTTAAATATGGCAGACACTTATTTTCAAAATGGCAGCCATATTGTTACTTTAGTTTAGAGTGTTGTATCGTCTGAACCATGTAATCAAGTCCAACTTAACTTTTATGCTGGCAGTATATATTACAACTATCAAATGCGTTTTAACGGATCATCTTTCGTCCGCCATTTTTTAAGACATGNTATGCTGGCAGTATATATTACAACTATCAAATGCGTTTTAACGGATCATCTTTCGTCCGCCATTTTTTAAGACATGCCAAATTAAATATAAAGTATTAATGTAATATCTCGAGAAACAATGACAAATTCCTACCAAATTTGGCAAACAATTTGCACTGCAGCAGGTAGTGTAAAATTCAATGTTTTAAGAAGGTGAGGCACTTATTTTCAAAATGGTAGCTATATAAAAATTTTAGCTCAGTATATTTTATTNGCAATGTTTTAAGAAGGTGAGGCACTTATTTTCAAAATGGTAGCTATATAAAAATTTTAGCTCAGTATATTTTATTAACGAAATCAATTCCAACTTTACTTTGTATGCTAGCAGTATCAATTACAACCATCAAATTTGAGCCTCATTTATCTGCCATTTTGTAAGTTAGCCCCACAAAAAAATTATGTTTTGACATATCGTGGGAAACAATCAATCCATCCTTACCAATTTTGGCGAAGAAGTTGTATTGTGATAGGCCATATAACTGTATGTATTTTTTAAGTGTAACAAACACTTTTTTTCAGAATGGCGGCTATAAAATCATTTTAGCTTAGTGTGCTATATCTACGAAACTGTTTAATCGGTTTTTGATTTAATTTCTATACTTGCAGTATACAATCATCGAATGTGCTAACACATGACATTTCGGTCCTCCATTTATAAAGTTCATCACATGAAATATATGAACGTTTTATGCCATATCTCAGGGACCAATCATCTGATTTTTATCAAACTCTTCACACAAGTAGCGCTATGTTAAACCATGTAAACTTAGTTCCTTAAGGGGCCCACTCACATTTGGTTTCAAAATGACGGACCTGTAAATAATTTAGGTAAGTAAACCCTACAATTCGAAACATTAAACTGATTAAATTCGAAGTTGGTACTGGAATCGGACCCCCGTAATGCAGTTGATTGCATACTAGCATATGGTACAAGGTTTTCTGGGTTCGAATCCCGGATAAGGCACGTGTGTGTGTTTGTAATTGTCTCTCTACTATGTCACTACTCTTCATGCGTTTCTGGTTTTCTTCTCGAATGATATTGTTTGCAACGAGACAAGTCCTACCTACCAACTCAACTTTTTAACAAATTATTTAAAAATTAATTGTACCTGTGCTGAGGGAAGTAGGCTCATTAGTTATATCAGTAACTTCTGGTTTTTCTAACGCATTTTGAGGGTTTTATAGTAATAGTTATAGCATGTGTCACGTCTTGGAAACANAGTAACTTCTGGTTTTTCTAACGCATTTTGAGGGTTTTATAGTAATAGTTATAGCATGTGTCACGTCTTGGAAACAGTGTGGTCCTCGTGTGGGATGTTTTCTTTTCGTAGATAAACTTACTTGGTATACTATCTACGTCTTTGACTGCGGTCGCGTTTACAATGACTTCACTTATCATGTAACACGATCCGGTTACACTCTTACGTGTTTCTTAAGTATAGCCATTCTGGCTGTCAAAGTATGGTGCATCNAGTAACTTCTGGTTTTTCTAACGCATTTTGAGGGTTTTATAGTAATAGTTATAGCATGTGTCACGTCTTGGAAACACAGTGTGGTCCTCGTGTGGTATGTTTTCTTTTCGTAGATAAACTTACTTGGTATACGATCTACGTCTTTGACTGCGGTCGCGTTTACAATGACTTCACTTAACATGTAACACGATCCGGTTACACTCTTACGTGTTTCTTAAGTATAGCCATTCTGGCTGTCAAAGTATGGTGCATCNACATGTAACACGATCCGGTTACACTCTTACGTGTTTCTTAAGTATAGCCATTCTGGCTGTCAAAGTATGGTGCATCACTTTCTTCGTGTGCTGAATAAAAATACAGCGAAAATTATACTCTTAATTATATTATCAACTGCGTCTGCCTAGTTATTACCCAACCACCCATCTTTCAGTATTTTCAAATGCGATGAAGTGGAGTGGAAAGGTTTGGGCGGCTCTTAACAGCGAGGTCTTGAGAGCCAATGAGGATGAAGCGAGGTATGTAGTAGCGCCGGAATGCAAGGTTGAGGGGGAAAGGGAGATCCCTGAGTAAACCCGCCGACCAGAGGCATCATCCGGCACGATTGCCACATGCGGCCCCTCCGGGAGTAGAACCATGTTCACATGAGTAGGAAGCGGGTGCTCTAGCCGCTATGTAAACCGCGGCCCCACTGTAAGGATATGTTATACAATTTCATTGGTCGCCTTAGGCTGTCTTCACTTCTCCTGGCATTGTTGTGATCGTGCGTGCAGCCACGATTTCTCTAAGAGGAAGAATTAAAAAAATTAATCGTTAAAAATAGTTATATTCGCTGATTTTTTTGTTAACATTGTCATATTCTAAACATTCATTATAGTTCATTCATTGTAACTTCAACCTTTTCTGAAGTCCTGCTGAAGTTCTACTTTCAGGGTCTTCTTCCGCTTCATATAAACAAAGCTATAACAATTCTTGAAAATTACACCACAGGGACTACGCACNCTTTCAGGGTCTTCTTCCGCTTCATATAAACAAAGCTATAACAATTCTTGAAAATTACACCACAGGGACTACGCACTGCATTCGCGCGCACACAGTGTTGTATTATTTTGCGTAAGATTTACTTCTTACTAGGCATTACCAACACACCATTTTCTCACTATTTTTATCCATATTAATTAAAAGTTAAATATTATAATTTATAGATAAAATATAAATGAAATTTCTTTTTAACCTTAAATGAGATACTTAAATGTAAACAGAGGTATAAACCGCTTGTGTACATAACATAGCTAGGAAAGGTTTGATTCAATAAGTGTGAAGTAACCGCTAATAGACTATGTATAATGTATGTGTTGTGTTGTGGAGTATAATAAATCAGGTACATTGGCGTGGAATCACAAGTACCTTACCTCCCCTCNTAATGTATGTGTTGTGTTGTGGAGTATAATAAATCAGGTACATTGGCGTGGAATCACAAGTACCTTACCTCCCCTCCCCTCACCTCCTTGACAACGCTGTTACTCCCCTTAGCAACGCCCAGGCCGTCGCTTCTTTCTCAGGAAGCCGCGGTGGCAGAGTGGCTAGGGCTCTCGCCTTCTACCAAGGCGAACAGGATTCGATTTCATGTGGGGACGCTCCCGGATTTTCGCACGTGGGAATCGTGCCGGACGAGGGGTATATACTCGGGGATCTCCCGTTTCCCTCCGCCCTTGCATTCCGGCGCTGCTCCATACCTCGCTTCACCCTCATTGGCTCTCAAGACCCCGATGTGTAGAGCCGCACTTTCTCTTGACTTGCACGTAGTTCTCTGCAAGTTTGAAAGTTGGCGCCCGCTTCAGCCCTGAGTGAATAATATAGCGTAGCTCGGATAAGTGCAGGAAGTGCGCGTGATAGCCCAGGGGCGGGCAGGCGTGGCACAGGGTACTTTCATTAACGAAGGCACGCCATCTTTGTTGTTATTTCCCCAGGGCGTTGTCCTAGTACACGCACGCCGGCCCTACACTGCACTCACGTACTCCTGCTCTCAGTGCTTCGCCTTGGATATGCATGGGAAGCCGCGTTGCCGAGAGAAGTGGCGTGCACGTGCGTTACAACTACTGTACCACGCATACCGAGGCGAAGTGATGACGTGGTCTGTTACAGCATCTCGGCGTAGTCCTCCACTAACAGCTGAGATGCACTTCCACACACCTAGGCAAAGTTTTGTAATGGGAGGGGTTTGAACTTGGTAAGGGAACAGGTGCAAGGTCCATTTGTATACTTTATTTTTGAAGATACTACAGTGAGTTAAAATAATGCAGAGCGTACCTGAAGAATTTACGGTTGTTTAAATTAGCTGTATCTAACTGAAAATATTGGTTTTTATAAGTTACAATACACTTTAAAAACGATTAATAATATGTGTAACTTCAAAAAATATATTTCGATTTAAAATGTTATTTTTTATTGACAGAAAGGTAATTATTCTGGTCGAGTTTAATGAAGACATCACGAGCAATGGAAGACGGTAAATAATTGTTCGCTGCACTATCGTCTGTGTATTTAGGGCGAGTGGAAAGAAGTGANCACGAGCAATGGAAGACGGTAAATAATTGTTCGCTGCACTATCGTCTGTGTATTTAGGGCGAGTGGAAAGAAGTGAAGTTTATTTTGGTGAGTTGGACACACAATGCCTACCTTTCCCGCACAACAGGGTATTTCTTAATGAAACCGTGAAAATGTAAGATGTCCCTGGGTCGGTAAGAGGAGGGTTTGAACCCCCAGAAGCCTCCATTGTACACGGACTTGTGCACCTACAGTCGCCGTACTCNGGTCGGTAAGAGGAGGGTTTGAACCCCCAGAAGCCTCCATTGTACACGGACTTGTGCACCTACAGTCGCCGTACTCCAGAACCCGAGCTCGGAACTGGCGTCAGTGTGTGCTGTTCCGCATGGCAGTGCGAGTGCACGAGTGCGCTCTCAATGCATGCTCTATGCGTGCTCTGCTCTGATATTAGTTGTTTATTTACGTTGTTCTGCTGTGCATACAGTGCCGAATGATCGTGAGATCTTCCTTTGCAACTATTTAAGAAATTAAGCGTATTTGTTTATAGTATACTAGCTGTGCCCGCGGCTCCCCTCGCGTCGACTACACTATTATTGTTTAGGTTTTTATTTATTAATAAAATAGAATTTTACTTGGTGTTAAATATTCTATACTCTATACATATTATAAAACTGTGAATTAAATGGTTTAAACACTTATTAGTGTTTCTCTGTTATAGATATAGATATGCTTCCGTGAAGTTTTTTTTTAAGTCTTTTTTAATTCTTTACTACATGATATTGTTCCATCTTTAACGGTTTAGACAGCCTATTGCTAGAGAGCGCGCTGGCGGCAAACTTTTTTCCGACTTGATTCACTATTATCGTTTGTAAATTTTTTGAGATATTTTCNGCGGCAAACTTTTTTCCGACTTGATTCACTATTATCGTTTGTAAATTTTTTGAGATATTTTCTTGCGATAAAAAGTCGCCAATATCACCTTTCACCCCTCCAACTATTTCTGTGCAAGAAATTACGTCGTTCTGATGCTCGGTTGCGACGTTGTATTGTTATTCCGTTTGTAGACTTTTTCATTTTCCAATAAGAATTTCCCCGAGGGAATAAGATATTTTCTCGGTATAAAAAGTAGCCTATGTCACTTCCCGGCCCTCCAACTATCTCTGTGCAAAAAAATGACGTCGATCCGTTGCTCCGTTGCGACGTGAAAGGACAAACAATCAAACAAACACACTTACGCATTTATAATATTAGTTAGGATACGCTATTTCTTAGCACTTTTCGAATCAGAACTTTGAAAAATCACTCTATACATGATGTGTGTGGTTTTTTTTTCTATAACAAGCGTTTTGCACTTGTGTTAACGTAAAATAATGTTATTTTTCATTAAATTAAATATTTATTTATATTTTATCTATAAATTTAATATCTCATTTATAGTTGATGTGAATAAAAACAAGGAGAAAATAGGTGTGTTGATAATACCTAGTAAGAAATAGTTCTTNTCTCATTTATAGTTGATGTGAATAAAAACAAGGAGAAAATAGGTGTGTTGATAATACCTAGTAAGAAATAGTTCTTAAGCAAATCCACGTTACAATGACTGCGGACGAATACAGTGCGTTGTTTCTTTAGTGCAATTTTCTAGACTTAGTGTGAAGCTTGGTTTGCAAGAGGCGGAGGAATATCCTGGAAGTAGAACTTTAGCAAGGCTTCAGAAAACTNGCTTAGTGTGAAGCTTGGTTTGCAAGAGGCGGAGGAATATCCTGGAAGTAGAACTTTAGCAAGGCTTCAGAAAACTAGGGAACTAGCAGTGAATGGATTATACAGTCAGTTTGCAACGAAGCGAGCACGTCAGTGAGTTCGGTAACGTCGCAACCTTCTCTCTTCTCTCTTATCCATTAACAGCGCCATAACTGCAAACTCAATCTCGATTTAAGATACTAACATTCATTTTTAATCCAACAGTGTAGCTGACAAGCAGCGAGGGTGAGTGAGAGAGAGGGTGCATGTCACATGAGAGGTTTGTGGGAGCGAGTGTTCATTATGACGGCCAGTGAACAAACAATAGTATCATGTGAACACTTTTATTATTAATTCTTTTTTCTTTACTCGGAACTTAAGGGGTTCCGTCTGCCGGCGCTTCAACTGCGTTTTATGACGAGACCATTCATCGTACTCTAGTATGTTTACCTACGAAAAGACGAGGAAGGAATGGAGTGAAGTGAAGAGGTTTGGGCGGCTCTTAACAGCGAGGTGTTGAGAGCCGATGAAGGTGCTGGAGATGAGTGTAGAGCGGTGCCAGAATGTAAGTGCGGGGGAAACGGCAGATCCCCAAGAAAACCCGCCGGCCAACGGCATCGTCCGGCACGATTCCTACTTGCGAAAATGCTGTGACCCGGCCGGGGATTGAACCCGGTGTTCGCCTTGGTGGGAGGCGAGCAGACTAACCGCTCAGCCACTGCGGCCCCAGAAAGGAATGGTACTTTAAACTTACTAGGTGTGCTGTAAATATTATTGTGGAGTCCTCCAATATAAATACAAACGGCTTTTTAGATTTCCGTATTTTAAAATATATTAGCCGGACTACGATAGGAGCCTGTACTGAACTCTGCTACAGACTTTTCATCAGTAAAATGATGTGGTCACAGCCGAAAGTGCCATAGGTAGACGCAGCACCACGAGAACACTGCACGCCAGTTCAGAGCCCTGTGCGTAGTGGCGATGGCGCTCTTGTAACACGTGCCAGTGTGACCCTTATAGCTCCCGCGCTTCTCGGACAAAAAAGGAGACAATCCGATGTAGGCAGGCGGGACTCTAATACTACGCAGCATGGTGAACACGGAGTCTATACAATCTCTGTTCACTTCGCCTTTGCTGTTGTGCGATGCGGCGGGGCGTGTAAACANATAGTGAACACGGAGTCTATACAATCTCTGTTCACTTCGCCTTTGCTGTTGTGCGATGCGGCGGGGCGTGTAAACATACTCACGCACAGACTGGCTGCTGTTGCCTTGCCTTGCCTTGNTTGCTGTTGTGCGATGCGGCGGGGCGTGTAAACATACTCACGCACAGACTGGCTGCTGTTGCCTTGCCTTGCCTTGCCTCGCCGAGATGTGGCAGCTGGGGGCAGAAACCCTTATGTGACGCCACATTACGTACTTCCAATATTACTTACGTTTTGTATTCTACGTTATTCTTAGTCGCCGGTAGAAAACGCGTTGCTTTATAACCGGTTTGCCATTTACTGTAAAGCTAACAAAAAAATGTTATTAAATAAGAAAAATTGTATAATCTATTCACGGTCACTTCCAAATTCTCTGAAGCCCTGCTGAAGTTCTACTTTCAGAACATTCCTCCGCCTCGTGCAAACAAAGCTCAACTACGTGTAGAAAATTACACCAAAGGGACAACGCGCCGCATTCGTGCGCACTCAGTGTAATGACATTTTGCATAAAAATTATTTCTTACCAGGTATTGCGAGCATACCGGTTTTTCTCTGCTTTTGTTCGTATTAATTATAAACGAAATATTATAACCTAAACATAAAATTACGGACAAGTGTTCAATGTAACCAGAACTATGTCAACATGAGTATAAAACGCCTGTGATGCCTAGGAAAAAACGAAACACGCCACGCATGGGATGATTTTTCAAAGGTTTGATTCAAAAAGTGTGAATAAACTGCAAACAGGCTATGTTCTGTTCTCATTATTCTATCGTGAAAAACTATTTTATTATATTTTCATTGCCAATAAATCGCTTAAAATAATTTAATTACATTCCATTTTTCTTTCCAACATGAACCATTAAAGATGATTCTGTAAAGTGGAAGATGATGAACTAAACTGGCTCAATGGCGACGTATTCAAGGCCATCGATAAGAGAAACACAACTGGTGAGCTTGAAGGTGTATGTTTTTAGACCGTGCACTCTACTGTAGCTATACCCTAACATCCATCGACCCTCGTCCAGTGCTTGTCCTAGCGCTGTGGTATAACTGCGCGCAGTTGACTAATGCAGTCGCGCTGGGACGAGCTGGAACAGAGGGTGGCAGGCTCCGCACTGCAGAGTTCAGGACCAAGCCGGCACGAGGAGTACACAGCCAGATACGGTGAATAGCACATGACCAGAAACCGTTGTCATTAGCCTACCTGCCGACGTGTGTGTCCGTCCCCCTTAAAAACTTTTGAATGCGTGGATTGAATTTCACCAAACACCGCACACATCAAGTAATTAGTAAGTGCACCTGACTTTTATAGTTTTTGACCGCGCCGGGTGCTTACTTTCATAATGGCAACCATTTTAGTATTTAGGGTGATGTGTCGTACCTCGGGAACCATTCGACCTATTTAAACCAAATTTTGTATTTTGACAGTGCATATTGTTTTTGGTCTGCCATTTTGGAAGATATTACTACATGAAAAATAAAGCTTTTATGTTATATCTCGAAAAGTACTCAACCAATTCCCGCCAAATTTGGCATGTAAGTAATTACTATAGTAGTCAATGTAAATATATGTAAATTATTTGATTATACATTTATTTCAAAAATGGCGACCATGCAAATATTTTAGGTTTATTTGGTATATGTATCATACTGTTTGGCCAATTCTGACCAAATTTTGTGTACTTAAAGTATCTATTACAACCATCATATATATCAACAAATAGTCACTTCTGTCTGTCATTTTGAAAAGTAGGACGTAATGCAGAAATTAAGTTTTTATGTAATGTCTCAGAAAACAATTGATCGATTGCTACCAAATTTGGCAGACAAGTAATACTGCGACAGGTGATGCAAACTGGTAAGTTTGACGCTACTAACCACATGTGGTGTACAGAATGGTTCGTAGGGTCTACAGTTAATGTTAAATGGCACAGACTATAATGTGTCCTGAAGGTTGAGGGTATCAAACAATGACTTCATCACGACTTACGGTTTTGTGCCGGTTTATTTAATGGAAATTCATTCGTACATTCCCGGAAATTTTCCGGGAGTTTATACAAACTTTCCCGGCACCTTGTGCCGATAATTTACTCATACTTTAACGTCCTGCGAGTTCTGGCCTGAAGGGCTGATTACAACGTTCTGGCTAACGTTTCCGACGCTGTGGGGGAATTAGGTGACAGGACACATCCCTGAGTGACGCCGCCGTTGTTACTTATCTGCACTTGTTGCAGGGTGGTGGTCCCAGCAGTTGAGGTCTGGTGAGTTGGATTGGCCCGGATACGTTCCGGCAGTAGATGAGATCTGGTGAGTTGGATGGCCCCTGATACAGGCCCTCGGACTGGCTGTTGTTGGTGTGTTGCACTCAGCTGGCTTCCTCTCGACATGGCATTCCTCGTTGGAGCTCACCACTTGCTCCCGTTCTCGGCGTAGGGTTGTAACTGACAGTTTCCTCCCTACCACGTCCCGGCGAGGCGACCCTTGGCGGGCCCCCACCCCGGCCATCGGCGCGGGGTTGCACTGGACTAATCCTACTAGCTCGACATGGCACTTCTCGTTGAAGCTCACCACTCGACTCCGCCTTCTCGGTGTGTTATTGTAACTGACTGACTGGTGACTGGTGACTGACTGACTTGACTGACTGACTCGCGTCCCGGCGTGGTGAAACTACTCGTCCGACGTAACTCTGGTAACTGTCTCTGATTCTGCCCTGCGTTTCGCGTCCCGATATGGCTGACCCCTTAATGTTGCGACAGACTGATGAGGCTGACGGACGTGGCCGGGTTCCGATATCCCGGCCTTGGTAATTTGCACTGACTTACTCTCTCAGCGCGGAGTATCGCAGCTTCCAACAGCCCCGATATGACTGACCGACTGACTCTCTCGGTGCGGTGATCGAAACTGATCAACTGATCCTCTCTGATCTACTGATCCCCACCCTCCCCGCAAAGAGGCTTATATTGTCTCTTTCTCTCCCTCCCTCGATTCCTACAGGTGTCTCTCTTGTTGGGAGAGGGGGGAGGGCGGAAGGCGCAGTACAACGCACTTCATACACGTGCCCTAGTTCTTGATGGTTGGGGGTGAAGGGGGTAGTGTGGGCCAGTTGTCCCTGCCATACACTGTCAGCTTATTCTCGGTGCATGTTTTTAACTTCGGGCGGAAATCGCCTTACTATCTCGTCATTTCTCGGCGTTTACAAATTTCACTGGGCTTGCTAGGGGGGTGGGAGGAGGCCTGTGCTGCAGCGACACGTGTAATGGCCTGCATGCGCTACTTCATCTTGGCTTGACCTTGGTATACATTAATGGGCGACACGTGTCGTCCGGAAGTCCCTACACTGGTTTAAGCTGGCGGAGGGGAGGGTCTGTGACAGTGCTGCTTCTAACACTTCCTATATGCGCCACGCTTCAAGTTTTAAGTGGGTCAGATACTTATTTTAAAAAGACGGGCATATTGCCATTTTACCACAGTACGCTGTATCGTCGAAACTATGTTATCAATTGTAGCCCTAAATTTATATGCAGGCAGTACATATTTAAAATATCTAGTGTGTCTTAATGGCTCAGACGCCTATTTTCAAAACCACGGCCCTGTAAATATTTAAGTTTAGTAAGCCCTGTCATTCAAAACAACAGACAAATTACATCCGTAGTGTGTGGTCTGAATCCGACCTCTGTAATGCTAGCTCATGGTACGGCGTTTCCTGTGTTCGAGTTCCGGGTAAGGCACATGTGTATTGTCACTGTCTCACTGCTGTTGCGTATTATGTTTCTGGTTTTAATTCGAATAATATTTCTGCCAACGAGACTTACAGGCCTACTTACTATCTAAGCTTTTAATACCTTAATTACAATTCATTTGTACTCACGTAGAGGAAAGTAGGTTCATTAGTTATATCTAGGGACACCCTCATTCCTTCGAAAAGATTTTCACGCATGTTATATTTGATTACACTACTAGTCTATCAGCAGTTATATTTTGCCTGTTTGTCGTGTGTCTTGCGAGAAACTGTTTTCTTACTTGGCTGGCCAATCTGAATTAGGTCACTCCTGTTGTGTGCGTCTGTGATTCGCGAGCAGGCACCAAGAGGCGTAACACGTTAATCATCAAATCAAGAAAGTGGATCTGAATTAAAGTGTAATGAAATACAACTGGCCATGAAATCTTTTCGCAAAAATCGGGTGTCCGTAGTTATATCAGTAACTTCTTGTTTTGTGTGTGGCCAAAATCCTGTATCTAGGTATGACGCCTGGCACTCTGCAACTCATGCGACAGATCTGCTCGGCTGGTTGCGTCGCAAACTGCAAGGCGCAATCTTACTTCGCTCCCAGTGGGCATTGCTGTGGCGCGCTAGTCGCGAATTCTGCTGCTAGACACTTGTCTAATAACGATTTTTCCTGGAAAATCAATTACACTCTTATTGATGGCATTAAAATAATTACCGTATATAATACTACCATGCAAAGTATTATTTCCGAGGCCCTTTATTTTTAAAATTATCACGCTTTCAAAATGTAAATTTTTTGCATTCCTTTGTAAACAATCAAAACGGTTTCCTATTGGCTAATGCGTGTGTGACGTAGATGGATATGTTTTGGTTTCGCTATCTTAGCGTAAGCATGCTTGCGAATGTATTTCCGGCCAGTTGCCGTGGATTACGGAAAAACTTTGAAATAAAAGAGACGAAGTTGTTTTCGGAAACGGATGTTCTTACAAAATGTATTAATTGTTTTTACTGGATTTTGCTTTAATTGTCGCCACCTTCGTTGATGTTTGAAATGTAGTTGGCGTTTCAAAACACCATTTTAGAACAGCAATAGGCAGTGAATATAACTTGTAGGTAGGCCTAAATGTTTTATTCAAGAGTTTACTCTCACAAATAACCACTTTTCTTTTAGACTCATGTCGTTATGCTCAATTTCAATATTTTCCTGTAAACATATACCTCTCAGTTCTCAAAAACGTGAAGTTGTTCTTGGGAACATTTGACGAACATTCTATTTCTGAAATAAAATTTTAGTAGCCCAGTATTTTGAAATTAGCCCTAAATAAGGATAACATTAAGCCTCTCTGTGGATTAAATTAGCATCATGATCCGGGTTTAATTATTCAATATATATTATAAATGTAGGCCTATGTAACGGGCATAAACATAAGCATATGACCTCAAAATGATGAAGCAATTTTCAAAGATAACATTATTAGTATTTATATTTGACAAAAGACGTTTTCGTATTGTAATAACAAAGTGCAAAAACACATACCTGTCACATAGTGTAAACCATGTAAGATTTTATGAAATGTAAGACAATTTCTCTTTCGTCGTACTGGTCCCGCCTTTAAAATAAACTTTACTGTATACCGGATTAAGCCAGATCAATTACGGGAAAACAAAAATACTTAACGCTGAAATTATTTTAACGCACTAAACATGTACTTTGTCGCAAATTGCCGAGTGTTGTATGGCTCTTAACTACATTTAGATACTCTTCAGAGTAGTTATAAATAGCCGATCCACCTGCACCTGGCTGGGGACGAGTGGACGAGCTGGCGGCCATCTTGGATGTCATCATGCTAAAACCTCTTGCTCTGTCATTCCTCGCCAATGGCGAGCATCTTGGATTTCCCTTTTTTCCCTTGGAATTTCCCTTTTTTTCCTTCTTGCTCTATCATTCCACCTCCCCTCTTCATGCTCTTTCATTCCGATGTTATTTTTCTCGTGCTCTCTCATTCCTTCCTGGCTCTCTCGCTCATTCTATCTCTTGGGGTTTTCTCACATTCCTCCGGTCTCCTTTATTTTCTCATGTTCTTTCATTCCTTCGTGTCTCTCGCCCGTTCTAGCCCTTGGGGGATTTGCTCCTCAAAATCCTTCTGGTATCCTTTATTTTCTTATGCTCTCTCATTCCTCCTGTCTCTCTCTCTCTCGCCCGTTATATCCCTTCAAGTTTTCTCATATTCCTTCCGGCCTTCTTTATTTTCTCGCTTGCCTCCTACCCCTCTCTTGCTTTTCGCGTCCTCCATCGCCGCCGACGTCATCTGCTGTAGACAGCCATCTTTAATCACTGCCACCAGTCGTCTGCTGTATGTGGCCATCTTTAATTCCCGCACCCGCCACCAGAGTGTGCTAAGTTCTTTCTTTTTACGTTCCCCATCTGCGACCAGGGCAGTACTCCACGCCAGCAAACACACCACCGAGAATTTCCCTCGTTTGTAAACAAGTCTTGTACATGTATGCGTATTAAAACACGCCAGTGGCGTCGCAGGCTTAGTGAATTGGTGGCTCACGAAGCTGCGAATGGGAAAGACTACCACCTAAAAAAATTAAGGTGGACAAAGGAATGCACAGACAGATGACAGCAACAGACCAAGAGTAGAGTAGAGGTAGATGAAGAGAAAATAGGGGATAGCGCTGTAGAAAAAAGAGTAAATGCAAGTACGATGCGACCATTAGTTACTACAGTGCTAGTGCGATACGAATACAATTTCACATTCACAACCGCCGCTTGGATAAGCGTTGATTCCCCCAGGAATTTGCTATAAACTCCAGGTCGGAGACTCAACATAGGCGACAAATACCGTGCGCAGTTACATACATGAGTGACTCTGGGATATGAAATAGTACACACATCACGATATATCGGTAACATGCCTGACATAAATATAAATATAATTTCATTTTTTAGTATTTTCGCAGTCAACTGTTTTTAGTAGCACGCCAACATGTTGAATGTTCGTTGTTTGAAATCAAAATTGAAATATCTGTTAATTTAAATGTGATTTGCTGAACTCAAGACTTAGGAACTAATTTTTCCAATTAATTTTTTTTTCTTTGAAACTGGAGCAGTAAAGAAGTTGCAAACTCATAGTGTATACTCATATCTAATCCAGGGCGATGTAAAACTTTGTAAGGCTTTCGATTACCTGGTGCTTGAACTGCGTTGCAGAGTGTTTGAAATACACGTTTTTCCACGAAGCTATTAAACGTGCGTCCAATATGCTGATCTACAAAGGAACACACACTTCAGACTATGGCTGTTGAGTGCTTTCAAGATGTCACACTAGAAACACCGTTTTTGAGTACTTCAAAATGCTAAAAATGGCTTTTTCAAAGCTCTGTATCTCAAAATATGCGCGTCAGGTACATACGAAACTACCCAAGGGCCCTGCACTAACCTTCGTACAGACATTCTACCAATAAAACGACAGGGTCACCACTGAAAGTCCCATAGGTGCACGCAGTGCGACTAGAACACTGCACGCCAGTTCAGAGCCCTGCGCTTAGCGGCGATGGCGTACTTGATGCGCGTGGCAGTGTCGTCCTTATCGCTCCCGCGCTTCTCGGCCTCAATAGTGGAAACCAGCTCCAGGTATGCGGGAGGAGCCTTAAAAATGTTGGATATCAAACAAATTAATTATGTTGTAATTTCACCAAACATTGTTCAACACATTGTATGCAATAACATTTTTCTCGAATAAAAAAAATTTTACACTTTATATTTTTTGAATAATTTAATGCCAAATCCGACATTTTTCTGTATTGCTGCAGCCACAATAAATACTAATTGAGATGTACTAATGAAAAAATTTGCAATGTAAACTAATGCCGTGGGCTACTGCTTGACGTATATTTAATCACAAAAAAAAAAAAAACAGTTCGTGCATTTTAAAAATAAATATTAAACACACGTACAAACTTTTTTAATTGTTGCTATTTATAAAAAAAATGTGTGAAATGCNTACTAATGAAAAAATTTGCAATGTAAACTAATGCCGTGGGCTACTGCTTGACGTATATTTAATCACAAAAAAAAAAACAGTTCGTGCATTTTAAAAAGAAATATTAAACACACGTACAAACTTTTTTAATTGTTGCTATTTATAAAAAAAATGTGTGAAATGCTATTTGGTGGATACGTGTGTCTGACGCGGTAGCTCACGGCATTAGTTAATGTTGTAAATATTTTCATTAGTACATCTCAATTAGTATTTTTATGCCTGCAGCAGAAGATTTGACATCAGATTGTTCAAAAAATTTAAAGTGTAAAAAAATTTTATTCGTGTAAAATGGCATCACGTGTTTTGTACAATTATAAAATAATCAATTTGTTGGTATCCGGCACCCTTAATTCCCATTGCTCGCTGTTCTAAGTTCTTCATTGTGCAAACCCCCATGCACAGAGTGTGTTCAGTTCTTAATGTTGTTAAGTTGTGTGTAGTGTGTTTTAGGGTGGCGTTATGTGCGGACTTGTGACGGGACGTGATGATGTGCTTGCAGGTTGTGCCGCAGCCATGGAGGTGTGTTTCCTCACCGGCTTCCCGCTTGTTGCTGGACTTCTCATCGCCTTCACCGCCAAGTGTAAGTCAAAGAACATACCAGGACGCAGTCGCAACTCAACAGCCTCTGACAAACTGTAACATTTTACCGTCAAACTGTTTCCAATAAGTTTGGTCAAATAAAAGTTGGCAGGCCGTGACGTCATTATCACCACCATGTTTTTCTGGAAAAATTGGAAAGCTCTTGTTTCCATCAAAATTTTTGAAAATCGTGCAGTTTCTAGATTTTTTTATGTTTGACAGGCTCAGCCAATCAGAATCGTGAATGACCAAAAATGTCCGTTTCCGACGTCACGAAACTTCAAAACGACGGACATTTAATGGACACCAGCTTTTTAATTTTTTTTTTTTTGTTTTTATACAGGCCTACTTTTTCTAGGCAAACTTATTTATTGCGCCATTTATTTGCAGTTATTTCATACCACAATTGAGAGAACAATAATCATAGTCAAATAGATCAAACACCACTTTATAAAGAGTTTCGTGCCAATATTCACAAAGATACATTTAGTAAGAAATAACACTCGTGAAAGTCACATAGACTAATAACAGTATGCTACAATCATCAACATTGAAATATGTTCAACCAAGTTTTTACAATATCTACAGAAGAAAGCGACACGCTCGTTCATTGCATATTTACGTGATGTGTTGGTAGTAAGTTGTAAGACCTTAGAGCATAGACCTCGGGTACCTCCGCCAAGGATTCGTTTCCCTTATTCGAGTTGTGGTGTAAATTGTCTCCACATCTCTGTGCTTCTCTGCTCTGGGAGAGATATTTTGTTTCATATACCAAACAAATTTACTGTGAAAGTATTTGTTTGTACTCAACAATATTTGGTCACTCAAGCATCTGTGTTCGTCCCCTTCAACCAAGTAAAGTATTCAATAATAATTTGTTTAGCCGGAAATATTGTTGGTATTTCCATCATCTAAATGTATATAGGACAGACAACTTTTTTACGTGTGCATTCAGCTATTCGGCTTGGGTTTGGTTGCCATACAGGCGTAGCTAAGTAGTGAGGGGCGATAAAGTACTGGTGCGTGTGTGTGTGTCGTTAATGGGGTGGAATACCTACCAGACGGGGCAGCGGTGGCGTAGTGTCCAGGGCGCTCGCCTCCCACCACGGCGATCCGGGTTCGATCCTCGGCGGGTTCACTCTCGGATTTTCGCATGCGGGAATCGTGTTGGACGATGCCGCTTGCTGGCGGGTTTTCTCGGGGTACTCCCGCTCTCCCTGCCCTTGCATTCCAGCGCCGCTCCATTCTAGGGCTTCATTTCCTGTCATGCCCGGGGATGACGGTCACCTACGTGTCCCAGCTGGAAAGACCGTCACTCGGAGGGTGTCGCCTTGCCCTGGGTGCACACGCCATTTATTTATTTTTACCTACCAGACGGTAAGCAGCTTCGAGGCTCCTCCCCCGGGAACCATTTCTAAAACCTAACCTCCAAGTTATGCATTTTCAGCTATTTCCTGATGAAATAAGCGGGTATCACCCATTGAAGGAAATATTTCCGTAAGAGACTGCAATTTCCCCCGCCAGTAGTGATCAGTGAGTGCCGCTGAATATTGACTGTCCACGGTAAAGTGATCACTTTTGAGGCCCTAGTTATTTTTTACTTCAACCATTTTTATCCTATAACCACCTTTTTAAATAAATATTGACATGTAAGCAATAAACACAGTGTGTATATTCCACCGCACTCGGAAGTTAACGTCTAAGGCTAAAATAACATATTTTTATTGAATATTATCCAAAATGAGAGGGCTTTCTTACGTCACGTCATTTCCTCCATTCCACTGTCCCACGAACGAGTAGACTTTTTTGACAGTTGTGTACAGTTATTTAAAATAATTCCTGTAGACATACTGGATAGGTATGTCACCTGAGTGTATTTGTGTAAGCATCATATGTGGCTGATGGAAACACTACTGGATCCATAGAACAACTTTAAACAGGCCTGCCTTCAGAACTGTTAAAAAAGTGCATTCGTTCGTGGGACAGACTATATCTGTGTCATCGTGTGGTTTTGCATGTATTGAAAATATCTAAATTAATATAATATAGGTTACTACTGACTTTCGATTGAAGCAGGTTATTTTTACAGATCATGAAACTCGATAAGAAAATTGAAACAAATATATAGCAATCTTAAAATTTCAGTTTGCATCAAATTTCTCTTTTCTTTTTTCCTGTCAGCTACTAAAGTTTCCCATAATTCCAAGGCTTGTTTTTTTGCCTACCAACTGCTGAGAACCAAGTTTCCGCTTGCCTGTAGAGATTTGTGAAACGCAGAAATAACAAGGCCATAATTATAGTATAAATTATAATTGATCAGGTTATTGTATTTTTGGGTAATGTTAATTTATTGTTTTAAAGTCATTCCTCAGAGAAGACTATGTAAAATTAATTTAGGAACATTAATTTAGACCGTATTCATGCCCTTGAAAAGTGCATCCCGGATATGACGTCACATTGTCACTGTGCAAATTCACAGCAAGAGCACATCACGCACCATAGTGTGTCTCCTTCAGCCAAGCGCACTAGCAACTCGCCCTTCCCGAGCTCTTCATCTTTTTCCGATGCGCAACTGTTTGAAATATTTCATTGGTTTGTGTTTATAACTCTGCAAGGCCACATAAAACACTTGCAAGCGTCGNGCTCTTCATCTTTTTCCGATGCGCAACTGTTTGAAATATTTCATTGGTTTGTGTTTATAACTCTGCAAGGCCACATACACTTGCAAGCGTCACAAAGACAAATTAAACTAGCATGGAGTGAAATTCGACAGAATAAAACTCGAGGTGGAAACGAACACAGACGTCCGAATTCACTGACGAATATTTCTCATGAAGGGAACAAATGCCTCGCGAAACGGGACGAGGTCAAAGGAAAGTTATCAAGGGCACATTGCACTGTCCACGCGAATTGTCGCTTATGTTGGAGGCGGAGCGGGGCAATCAAGGATTCGCCTCTCTGGTTGGTCCGGCTGAAGCCCACTTCGGGAATCTCGGTTCACCAGAGTGGCTAGTGGGTTAGGTAAGCGAGGTCGCAAGACAGATTGGATTTAGGATCTGAGGACGGAGTACAGGCCTACAAAAGACATGTGCCGAGTATTTTGATTGTCGGGAGTGACGAGCACCTACAGGAACTTTGGGTAATTAATCAGCCGTGAAAAGGCAAAAACTATTCACGGTAAAGTGAGCACTTTTGAAAGTCCTCTCATTTGGAATAATAGTCAATAACTATATTTTGTTGTAGCCTCAGGTGACTTCAGAGTGGGGTGGAATAAATACACGGTGTTTATTACTTACAGGGCAATATGGATTTTAAAACGTGGTTAAAGGATAAAAAGGAAAAAATAACTCAAGCCTCAAAAGTGCTCACTTAACCGTGAACAGCCTATACTAATTTTCATTTCTTGTTCTGGGAGCGCGGAGGACACTCCAGAACTGCTGAGTAGTGACCACACTGGAAAAGTCGTAACGAACAGGGCGCGACACACTCGGTGTACGCTCGTGTGGCCACGCATTAAAAAGCAACTACCGCATTTATTAATTTAAAGTGTAAAATGTATTGTATCTTATAACTAATGGAGTTTGGTNGCATTAAAAAGCAACTACCGCATTTATTAATTTAAAGTGTAAAATGTATTGTATCTTATAACTAATGGAGTTTGGTCGATGCCGCGAGCATAGTTTAGGCGAGCAAGTCACAGGTTGTTGAGTTTTCCTGTGAACGCGTGCCATTTTCCTTTATATATCTATAGTTTTTTCCACGCATCACACAAAGTGTTTTTCCTTTGAATTGTTCACAATGAAAAAAAAAAATGGTTGCCTGTAAAGTCGGTTTTACGGGCGAAGATTTTACGTGACAACGTAGTGCTGCGCGCGCGGCAGACCGNTTGGTGTATGCCGCGAGCATAGTGTAGGCGAGCAAGTCACAGGTTGTTGAGTTTTCCTGTGAACGCGTGTCATTTTCCTTTATATATCTATAGTTTTTTCCACGCATCACACAAAGTGTTTTTCCTTTGAATTGTTCACAATGAAAAAAAAATGTACGTGCACATGATAAACATATTATGTATCAGTAGGTTTATTAGTTTTTGGTATTTGTACATACTTGGTATCGCATATGTAGCAGTATTATTTGACACAGTTTATTGTCCTCGTGCACATTTAATGTAGGAAGCATTCTCGATGTGACATGTACAAAATTATTATATTTTATTTTGTGCCCTGAATAAAATACAACTTATTGTTTAATTTAAGAATTTAGTCGTGAATAGAACTTACGTTTTTTATTTCCTTAAACTTCAAAAGTAATAAAATAAAACTATATTATTTAACATTTTTATTTTCATTAAACTTCAAAAATAATAAATAAAAACTGTATTATTTACTTTATGGATAATTATTTCACGAAAATGCACAAATTCTACGTGTACATTTCACATACCTACACAAAATCGATCATAACCACAAGACATCGTTCCTCGCATTGGAAGCCACGCGCTGAATTGTATGTAATACCGGCATTGTCTGCACTTGCAATATTAAGTTCGGCTCAATTTCCGGGAATTCAAACAGCAAGAGAGTGGGAAGGTATGGTGGGAAAGGGAAGGAGAGGGAGTGGGCGGAGGAGGAGAGAGATACAAGGAGAAAGAGAAGCCAAGGAGAAAGGGAGAGAGGGAGGAGAGAGTGTTCAGAGAAGGGAGCGGTAGAGGAGAGTGTGAGTGAAGAGATTTGGGCGACTCTTAACAGTGAGGTCTTGAGAGCCGATGAGGGTGATTGAGGTTAGTACGGAGCAGCACCGGAATGAAAGGGCGGGAGAAACGCGAGATCCCAGAGATAACCCACGGACCAGTGGCATCGTCAGGCACGATTCCCGCATGCGAAAAATCGGTATTTACCCAACCAACCCGGTTCGCCTTGGTGGGAAGCGAGCAGGTTAACAGCTCGGCCACCATGGCCCCGGGAGGTAGAGGAAGAGTGCGTTCAGAGAGGGGGAGCTAGAAGAGGAGAGTGTTTATTGAAGAGGGGTGGAGGGAGAGGAGGAGAGTTTTCAGAGAGAAGAAGAGTGCAGTACACAGAGGAAAAGCCATGTGCACAGTAGTCAGGAGTCATATCGCAAATTTAAATGTATAACTCTCTCTGGGTTGACAGCAACATCTGCAATGTGTCTCACTTGCAAAACTTTGGGACCACCCAGATTCCCCCTTTGGTGGGATGGTCATCTCAATGCCAGTTCTATCTCAGAGGACGTCTTTTGAAGTCCTCGTAATTTAAAGGTGCTGGCCATAGAAAATGTATTATTATATACCATAATTTTTGCATAAATACATGCCAAAATCAGAATTTTACTGTTTTGTTTTGTTTATGTAAATTATCTTACGTACAGAAATGAGATAATTCACACTGAAAGAAGATGGCAAGGACTAAATCAAGACGTCTATAAAGTTGCCAAGGAAATAATTATGCAACTTAAAATTTTTTTCTGAAAATAAAAAAAATTTGGAATTTTTTTTTATTTGCAGCTGTTACATTTATAGAAAATAACTTTTACTAAACATACCTTTAAATTAATTAAGACAAGATCTTTCTGTTACCCTTTTTAAATTTTCTGCAAACAGTTTGGTTTATTTTATTTGTACATTACAAAAACAGTAAAATTTTGACTTTGACATGTATTTTGTAGAAACCATGTGAACTAAAAAAATTTTTTCTGAGAAAAAGGTAGGCGCAAATAGTGTCTATAAGTTGGACAAGATGTGGTACAAAAATATAATAACAAATGTGGCCAACACCCATATGTGGCTTGTTCCGGGCCTTGCATGGTCCTTAAATTGTGCTGGGCATTACAAATACATAAATTGTTTACGTTATAATATATTACATAACATAAAAATCTCTAGTATGTGTGCAACTAGGTGTTAATATTTATTTTGAAAACTGACTTGTGTTCTTTCATCAGGCTTCTGTTAGCCGTAGCTGACAGATGCATGGAAAGGTCATCTTGTGGTGTTTGTGGGACGTGGAGTATCTTGCAATCCCATGCTGTGAAATGAGCATGCAGGCTGCCAGATTGGGCTGAACCCACAAATCATGAATATTTTGTGAAACTGAGTCCATTAGCTGCGGCACATGATTTAATAGTTGTAGGTTTCAAATCCAACTTAAGTTATTCAGTATTTTTTCTGAAAATGTTCAGATTAGTTAATTTATATAATTTGATAATTGAAAATGTATTTTTTAGTCTTGGGAAAGTACTTGAATTTATACTGGGAATGTCAGTAAGTGGTATGGAGTGGAGACATTGGGGTGGTCTTAAACAGTGAGGTATCGAGAGCCGATGAAGAGGAAACAAGGTGGAGCAACCCCAGAAATTAAGAACAGGAAAGTGGGAGATCTGAGGGAACCTGCCGACCAGCAGCATTGTTTGGCACAATTCCATGCGTGAAAATACAAGTAAACCAGGTTTGCCTTGATGGGAGGTGAGCTGTAGGCAACGTGTATCCCGCGGTCGTCCCAGCAACCTTGTTGCTGATGCTGTGTCCGTGTTGCAGGCACAGACGCCGTCGAGTGCTACGTATGCAGCTGGAGTCCTTCAGGCAACAGCAACGACTACTGTTCCACCGGCAACTTTGACCCACTCCGCGTGCAGACCCTCGAGTGCGAGAACGGCTGCGAGACTATCGCCATGAAGGACCCAAATGGTATGTTTCTCCAGCTATTTTACATCAGAAATCAAGTGACTGCTTCATATTACTGCCAGTATTGATCAAGGGCAAAACACTGATTACACTATATCTGTAACCAGCCTTGTTTTCAACTTGTAGAAGTTACCTTGCAAACATGATAATTTAGTATGGTTTCAGTGTGTTTCATATGCTTCAATTGCCTGTGGTTGGTAATTTAACAATAATCTCATTCATTCATTTTCACTCAGCCACCATAACTCTATTGTCCTAGCAGCATCATAATTACAATTTATGTAGAAGACCCATACTCAATACTTCTAGGTTTTCTTGAATAAATGTGGGGTTATCCTAATGGCCTCAAGCTTTTGGTTTTCTTTTCTTATAAATGTGACGTGACCTTTTAGAAACCAATGCAGTTACACAGAAAAACATTTTTTCTAAACTATTAAGTATACGAGAATTTTTGCATATTTTTTTACTTATGGCACTGTGAAAAGTTTTGGAAAATAGTTTTATGTAGAATGCGTTAAAGTGAATGAATTCCCCTTCTCAAATTTTTTGTAAATGGTTTGGTTTATTTTGTTTGTGTGTTCTCCAAATATGTAATTTATAAAAAAATTTAAATTCAGAATTTNTTCTAAACTTTTAAGTATACAAGAATTTTTGCATATTTTTTTTACTTATGGCACTGTGAAAAGTTTTGGAAAATAGTTTTATGTAGAATGTGTTAAAGTGAATGAATTCCCTTTCTCAAATTTCTTGTAAATGGTTTGGTTTATTTTGTTTGTGTGTTCTCCAAATATGTAATTTATAAAAAAATTTAAATTCAGAATTTTTTTATTTGAGGGAAATATTGTATAATGTTAGACAGTGATACAGGAATAAAATAATGCACTGTGTACCATGCCTTTTTTAAGTCTACTTACCTGTAAACCCCTGCTTTGATTGCCAAGAACATTTGTGCATTTGACAGTTGTTGTACCAACTGCCACTGCGATTGGCTGTTTCAGGGGAGCTGGAGATGTTCTACCGGAACTGCATCACCAACGAGCCAGTCACNTAAATGGTTTGGTTTATTTTGTTTGTGTGTTCTCCAAATATGTAATTTATAAAAAAATTTAAATTCAGAATTTTTTCATTTGAGGGAAATATTGTATAATGTTTGAAAGTTAGACAGTGATACAGGAATAAAATAATGCACTGTCTACCATACCGTTTTTAAGTCTACTTACCTGTAAACCCCTGCTTTGATTGCCAAGAACATTTGTGCATTCGACAGTTGTTGTACCGACTGCCACTGCGATTGGCTGTTTCAGGGGAGCTGGAGATGTTCTACCGGAACTGCATCACCAACGAGCCAGTCACCNACTGCCACTGCGATTGGCTGTTTCAGGGGAGCTGGAGATGTTCTACCGGAACTGCATCACCAACGAGCCAGTCACCTACGATGCAATCCACAGGGCTACAAAGTTGAACGACGAGAGGGTGTACACGTGCGACTCGCGGCTGTGCAACGCTGCCCCCCGCACACCTCCCCGCCTCCTGGTCGCGCTCGGCGTCAGCTTCCTTCTGCTGTGGGTGGCGAGGAGCGTGGGCACATAGACGCCGCTCCACGCCCTGCGACCGCGCTTTGCCACGCCAGAGCGGTGTACAAATACATGTGTTCAAGGCTGAGCTCACGGGCTGGTGGGACTTTCACATCTGCAAGAAGAATGACCTGTGATGGACAAGGCAAAATTATAGGAGCTGCATTATTTTGAAAAGTGATTGTTGGCGAGAGATACAGAGGACTGTTATCAGCTAAATATTTCACATGGTGCTCAGTATTGTAGATTATTATGTTGAGTCATTCTAAATTGTGTATTTTGTAGTACTTTAGTGCTTGAAAGACTTTGTTACGCAAAGAGTTATGGTGAATTATAGATGGTAGATATTATTCTTGAGATGTGTCAGTAATTAGACTGAATATTCATTCTGAAATTCATTGCCTAACAGACACCTGAATAAGATCACATAAAAGCTAATAATATGGTACTTCTCAAAAATGTGCTCATTTTTAACTAGTAAAATTTTGCTCAATAACTCTCCATCAAAATTGTTACAACCTTAAATAAGCACTATAACTGTAAATAATGTTATGTTAAAATATTACATCACAAAATCAAGACAAACAATTGACTAGCTCATCTTGCAAATAAAATCTTGAAGCGAAAAAATTAAAACAATTACTATGTCAAAACTGGGTAATAAAANCTCATTCTTAACTAGTAAAATTTTGCTCAATAACTCTCCATCAAAATTGTTACAACCTTAAATAAGCACTATAACTATAAATAATGTTATGTTAAAATATTACATCAGAAAATCAAGACAAACAATTTACTAGCTCATCTTGCAAATAAAATCTTGAAGCGAAAAAATTAAAACAATTACTATGTCAAAACTGGGTAATAAAACNACTAGCTCATCTTGCAAATAAAATCTTGAAGCGAAAAAATTAAAACAATTACTATGTCAAAACTGGGTAATAAAACAATTATTTTATACATTGTATTTATGATCACATCATAACCAATAAAGTAAAAAAATTGAAAAATGATTTTAAAACAACAATACTATATAATTTTATATTTAGATGAAAGCCATTCCAATACTGAAATCACTGCAAAATAAATATTCGATTTTTTAGTAATTCTGTAGTGTGAGCATATTTGAATTTACCATGTCATAAATAAATGAATGAATAAGAAATTTTATTTAAGTCTCATGTTACTGATCGCTTTCCCTGAGTGGTTTGTAAATTGTTCTCAATAACATTGTATACGTGACACTATTTGTATGTTAAGTTTTTTATTCTTGTATAATACTGTATAGTACAGATCTAAATGTAATTAAAGCAGACATGTTTGTCAAATAAAATTTAATGGAAAACAGTAAAAATATTAATGATATGCTATGATTAGTTTACAAGAATAAAGTGTGTTTTTAATTAAACTTGTTAACATGTGTATTTTCAAGTTTGACAACTTGTAATTGAACATGTGTTAGGTATGTATTTTTGTACTGTAGTGCTCGAGAAATTGTTTCCTACAAATGCAAAGTATTTCTTTTGCTGTTATATTTTCTGGAGACATAGGTCTACTGTATTTTCAACACAGATGCAACCTATATTATATGTATCCATTGGGAGTTAAGACTTTGTGAAAACAGTATCAGGTCTGATGATGTAGGTATACATNCGTTGGGAGTTAAGACTTTGTGAAAATAGTATCAGGTCTGATGATGTAGGTATACATATATTTACACTTGAATCGTCACCCTACTCTCAAGTTATGTGCAAATTAACTCTTGTCCCTTTATAATTAACACAATTTTTGGGAAGAGGAGACACTTGCAATTTAATTACTGGTGACCAACCATAGGCATGACTTGAGGCTCAGTCTCGTCTACCATGCTGNGTCTCAACTTACAGAATACTTCTCAACGATCTTTTGCAGTACACAGGAAGAAAGCTTTTTTTGTGCTATCTGGTGGCTTTGCCATCTCAATTTGGGAAGTATTTTGATAATGCATGTAATACATATCCACGTGTAACTTGAGGCTCAGTCTCGTCTACCATGCTGAATTTTCCATTTATGTGCCATAACCTTCTTTCCAGCAAAATAACTAAATATTTCTCATTATACAGTAGCATGTTAATATCTCAAAAATGCCTTCAAATGTTGACACCAAATTTTATCCACACATTATCTGGTAATTGTAAAACTGCGAGAACCTATTCATCATTTTAAAATTGCACTGACTACATTATATTTGCCATAAAAAGGTTCAGAATTTGTTTGTTCTACAGCGTAATGTATATTGCCAAAGAGCTATCATTGTAGTTTCAAAAGAGGTCCCTAAACAACTGAATTAAGCTGGAAACCAGTATAATTCAACATGGTGGGGTGAGGCTTCGCCTTAAATAATTGTTATCAAGTACTCTGTGGCTTGTTTCAAATTGTAAGCATTTATTTACAGAGTGAAATGAGTTTACCAGCAAGTTCTCTTGCCACTCGTATGAATTAACCGTACAAGGTTCACTGCCGAGTTGTCTTCCCGCACACAATTGATTCGTAAACTGTGCTGCTGCTCCAGGCAATAAAAGGATCGTCTGGGGAAGGGAGAGATTTGGACATCTCTTAAAATGACTTCTTGAGAGTCGATGAGGGCGAAACGAGGTGGAAATGGAGCATTACTGGAATGCAAGGGCAAGGGAAACGGGAGATTCCTGAGAAAGCCCGCCGACTAGTGGCATCGTCCTGGAATCAAACCCGGTGTTTACCTTGGTGGGAGACGTGCACTCTAGCTGCTACGCCACTGCGGCTCCGCCCAACTGAGAGCCAACTGCTTACTGACATGGTGAGCATGTGTACAACTCTGTTCTCTTGTCTCTTCATTCACTCTCTAGAGCACACGAGAGAGCTCTGTGGACAAATTGCTCACAACAAACTTTAATGTTTAATTTCAGCNTTACAACAAACTTTACTTATTGTTAAAGGATGCAGAATATACTCAAAAGTTATTCTATTAATGTTTAATTTCAGCATCTACAGTGTCACCTAAACATAAAAAGTGCAAGTGGACATTTAATCTCTACTATTTCAGTATAAAATAATGTGGTGATAATGCAAGTTTACAGAAGTAAAATGACAATTTTGTTTTAAAAAGGCAAATTATATTAAAATAAATGGGAACATTACTGCTTTAAAAAAAATGTTAGAATAGTTTTAAATATTAGTATTTTCATGGCTTACTTTAAATAATAATATAAATGTACTAATGTCAATTAAAATTCTAAACCCAAAAAAATTAAATTAGTTAGTGAGTGTGTATTTTGAGAATACGTCTTGTATGTGTATATAAATATCCATTTAATTGTTTGCGCTAGCAGTTTTTGAACTTGAACTTCCTTCATAAATTAATTTGAAAGCCCTGATAAATACGTAAATTGCAACTACCCACTTCACAACATGTCACTGCAGATACCACACATTTGTATAACTTCCACAAAACAGCTAAAATTGATCACGAAATTAGTGTATACTCTCGTATATCCAAGCATTTTTAATCAATTAGTTTGGGTTACCTTCCTAACCTAGTAAACTTAATTTAATAACATTCTTCCCAATGTTTAGGAAAACCTCTTCACTTATAATATAAGCTGCTGGTGTGACAGAAAGAAGCAACTAAAGAAATTCTTCGCTAATTAACATTGGGTACCAAATCAGTCTCTTGGAAGTGTTTACCAACCATACGCCTGGCTTGTGGCAACCAGAAACACCCTTTCGAGAAACAAGGATTGGTGTACTAATTACGGGAACACCACGGTGACTGACGAAGAAACACAGATAGTTGTGTACGTTAAGAATTACACGAAGCTACAACTGGCTGTTTCCAATTAACATAGGTAAATCATGAGTGAGATAAAGCCCCACTNTGTGACAGAAAGAAGCAACTAAAGAAATTCTTCGCTAATTAACATTGGGTACCAAATCAGTCTCTTGGAAGTGTTTGCCAACCATACGCTTGGCTTGTGGCAACCAGAAACACCCTTTCGAGAAACAAGGATTGGTGTACTAATTACGGGAACACCACGGTGACTGACGAAGAAACACAGATAGTTGTGTACATTAAGAATTACACGAAGCTACAACTGGCTGTTTCCAATTAACATAGGTAAATCATGAGTGAGATAAAGCCCCACTNGTTAAGAATTACACGAAGCTACAACTGGCTGTTTCCAATTAACATAGGTAAATCATGAGTGAGATAAAGCCCCACTTCTCTGGATTTATGGTTTATCCACTTTAACATGTGCAAGAGAGTATTTATGGTACCGTAATACTGTGTTTCATAATTAAATAAATTTATACATTATTGAAGTCCACTCTCTCTCCAACTGAACTCAAGATAGTGGAAATGCCTAAAATATCTTGTTTCAAATAAATGTTAAACAAATTGCTACAAAGAATATACATAATTACTGATTATAAATTTGATGTATGCTACAAAAGATGATGATATTGCATGATAAGTCAATATTTATTTATGTTAAAATAAGTGATAAATTGTGTGACAATACTGTATTCTGTTTTATACTTAATTTCTGGATTATGTATACCCTATCTGGAGGTGGGCAGTCACAATGCAAACACTTAAAGATTAACACTAATTTTAATCCAGTGAAAATATTTTTGCATGTCACTAGAAGAGCTCCAAGTACATTAATCATCAAATAGTCAAAGTTTAATGACGTTCATGCCTGCCTAAATCATGCAGTAAGTGTTCAATGGCCAACTGTAATGGTGCTTTGAGCCGAGCTGCTGGAGCATCAATACTTGTTTTTCAAGTTTTTTTCAAAACTTAAAAAATCTATTTTAGAACATTTTAAGACCTTACATATATACCTGACAGTTATATTGAGCGCTAAAAGATGGAACAGTTGATATGAATAACAATTTGTATATTTGTATAATTTGGTTACAAACTTCTCATATACACTACTGATATCAGAAATGATTTTTTTGAAACATAATTCACTTTTGCTCACAGTTTAAAAACTACCATCATTTTTGGGCATTTCCTAACTTGGGATACAATTTTGAAAGACTTTTGTGCATCACCACAGTGGGAATGTAGGACTGCCACTCCTGTTTCACGATCAAACCTTCAACAGTAAAACCATACTTCAGTGTCTTCAAAATCAAAAACTGCTAGTTCGCCAACTTTCTGAGACCATTTAACTAGGTTATCATTTTAGCGTAGAACATCAAGTTATCAAAGTTGGACAAAAGTGTGTGTTTATATAAGTGTTACCATTACCTAGTCCCTGCACTTCTCACTTGTATAGCACATTATACAAGATGTTCCCTAGCACAAATCACCACAATGTGTTGTATGTTTCTGTAACATATATGTATTTTGTTGGCTGATAAAATATAATATTTTATTATTTGTATTTGTTTTATTTCAAAGTGATCTTTGGACGACTCACATGCCGACACTTGTAGTGCAGTTAATATCTTTGTACTGTTGATGTGTGATGGGCCTACACTGTAACAATCATGACTCAAAGCAGACTGCTCTAATGTGGCAGTTCTGGTGCATCTACACCTCCCCACACATTCAGGAATTTCAGTAGGTTTCCAGCATGTGCATAGCTTGAAATGTTGCTCAGTGGGCATTATCAGTTTTTATTTTTGACCAAGCATTATCATCAAAGAATTTAAGGTTTTAAGTGCAGCATTAACAAAATTTGTTTGAACAAACGTAAATCAAGTTTGCTAATATCGAGCCAACATGCCCGCCTCCCCTCCTCCTGCACACCTATGCACACATATGGATACAAAACCACTCATAGTTTGTACTTTTTTTTTTTTTTAAATATCAAGTTCATATCCCTAGGAGATGATGGATTAGAACCCACAAATTAAGGATCTACGAACACAGATTTTTGAATATGACTCGAATTTTAGTAATTTTTCTGAGAAGCTCACAAGCTCGAGTCAAAATCAAGTTTTATATATAGAAGTTGTTTGAATTATTTTCAGTATCTAATGAGTACTGCAACTTGCAAAAATATCTTCTATGTTTATTACCATTAATACTAATTAATTTTTATCATTAATAAAATCAACAAAACTCAAGTAATTAAAAGACATTTAATTAACAACCTCATTATCTAGGAGAAAAATGTTGCCCCAGATCATACAGTGTCAAATTGGAACATTATTTACTTGAGCATGCTTAAAGCACAAAAATTAGTTCTTCAACTAATATGTTCAGCCCAAGTATCTTCTGAACCGCTGACGGGATCTTAAATTTCTATTATCAAATCCGTAAATGGCAATGGTGCTTATAAGAGATCGTCAATTTCTGTTCCAAGATGTAATTAATTACCGAGATAACAGTATCAACATTGCTTTTTTAAATGGAAATGTACACATTTCTCCCAATAGCATAACATGTTAATAAGCGGCGAGTTCAGTGAAGTGATTATTTTGAAAATCCAACGAGGACTTTTTGAGATATAAGGGAGTTTTCATAGGTGTATGCATTAGACTGTAGCTGTGGCAGGGTGACCAAGTGGACGGCCAAGGAATGGCAGTGAGGGAGGAACTCCCGTGGAATCATGTAAAGCACTATTGAATCCCACATTTATGAAATCCAAATCCTGATCCCACAAAGTATGATCTTGATTATGAAAAATAGTTAAACAGGCCTTAAGATTCTTGTTGAATCTTTCCACTTGANATCCCACAAAGTATGATCTTGATTATGAAAAATAGTTAAACAGGCCTTAAGATTCTTGTTGAATCTTTCCACTTGAATACCCTTCGGGTAGTACGGACTGGAAGTGAAGTGCTTAATAGCCCAGTGAAAACCCATGTTCTTAAAAACATTAGAGGTGAAATACTTGGCATTATCTGTAACTATATCAACAGGAGCACTAAACACCTTCCACACCTGATCAGTAAGAGCTTTAACAATAGATGACACTTTCATGTTTCTCAGTGGCAACAAAATAACAATTTTTTTAAGGTATCCAGCAAAATTAAAATACATATATTACCCTTTTTAGATCTAACTAAAGGACCAAATACATCAAAATGAACCGTGCTCCAAGGAGCCTGGGGAATCTGAGTCACAGCCTGCCCAACATTAGCATGCTGTCTCTGCTTAAACTTCTGACAGATCGCACAAACGCACAAAAACAGATACATCACACATAAGACTAGCCCACGCAAAATTAACTGCAATTTTATTTAAAAGCCTTGTTGGCACTTAAATGTCCGCCATGCACGGAATCGTGAAAGTAGGACAATGTATGTCTCGGAGATCCGGGCACTACGATCTTGCAATCACGTCCATTCTTACCTGTGAAATAAAGTATACCCTTGTCTGACATATAAGGAAGTACAACACCATAATTCAGGTAAATTTGAACCTGAACACAAAAACTGTCTCCTGCGTGTGCCTGACGCAACTAGACAAAAAATTTCGGGAAAATCCTGTGTAATGTTGAAAGATGCCTCCGGAGCCGCCACCTCGTCCGTTTAAAAATCAGCCGGATCGTACATTCTAGATAAGGCATCGGCCACTTGGTTTTTGAAGCCTCTAACATGATGAACCTTGAAACTGAAACGGGATAGGTGAAGCACCCAGCGACCCAATTTGCCTAGCTGTTGGGAGTGGTTAAGGACCCAACTTAAGGCCTGATTATCATTGTAAAGATCGCATTCGTCATGCTCAATATATGATGCGAATTTCTCAAGTCCAAATATGCATGCTAAAGTCTCCTCATAGATTCCCAGCCTTCGCTCTGTCTCAGAAAGACTGCGACTCGCGAAGGCGACAGGCGCCAAACCCAACTCTGTCCGCTGGCTTAGGACAGCGCGTAGAGCCAGTGACGAGGTATAAACTTGAACGACAAGTCCGCATGCAAAGTCACGAAGATGAAGCACTGGAGGAGAGACAGGCATTCCTTTAGCAGAGAGAAGGTCAATTTCTGCTCCTCACCCCAATGAAATTCTACTCCCTTCTTTTTCAAGAAATTTAATGGCAATGCCAGTTCAGAAAAATGTTTAATGAAACGGTAGTAGTAACCTAATATTCCCAAAAACTTCTGTACACTCTTCAAGGTTTTAGTGCGAGGGAAGTTCAATATAGGGCCACACAGTCAGTATCAATCATCAAATGACCCTCGCAGAGAAAATATCCCAGAAATTTTACCTTGTTCGATCCCAAGGCGACTTTATCTGGATTTACGGTCAAGCCAACCTCGCACATTTTGAGGAACACCTGACGCAAATGGGACAAATGAGACTCATGATCATCACTGTAATCAATGATGTCATCAATGTAGTTGAAAACAAATTTGAATTTAAATTCAGACAGAACATGATCTAAGACGTGACAAGGCGTGACTATCAAAATTAGAACCCATAGGAATGCATTTGAACTCATATTGGCTCCAGGGTGTACTAAAAACCACATACTTCCTACAGGTAACTGTAATCACGACAAAGTCGAGCTCTTATTTTTTAACGAGGCGCTCTTAGCCACGGGGGCCATACC